>JAEOAD010000011.1:38330000-38752500 GCA_036365145.1 Orientallactaga sibirica | reverse complement strand
GAGTGCTGGGATTAAAGGCATGTGCCACCACGTCCGGATCATTCTTAGTCTTTATCAGACTATCAGCAGCCTCACTCAGCTTTTGATGACTGTCCCTGATTCTTCTCCTAAAGCTAGAAAACCATTGTAACTTAGATTCTGGAAACACTTTTACAAAGACACTTGGAAGTTCTTTTCTGAAACTTTTTTTTTTCTAGATAGGGTCTCACTCTAGCTCAAGATGACCTGGAATTCACTCTGTAGTCTCAGGCTGGCCTCAAACTCATGGCGACCCTCCTACCTCTGCCTCCCAAGTGCTGGGATTAAAGGTGTGAGCCACCACACCTGGCTTTTCTGAAACTCTTATATTCTTACTCTACAGACATGTACTACCTCATTGTTTGGACATTAGTTCCTTCTTTAGGTATATTTATTTACTCCCTGAATCTCTATTTATGGAGCCCCAATTTCTTTCCTGAACTCCAAACTAATTATATCCACCTGCATATTCAATATCTCCATTTGAATATCTATTAGGCAACTGAAATGAGTACAAAAATTGAAATTTATTCTCTTCACAAATCTACTCTTCTTCCTATGTTTCCAATGTCAATAAAATAGCTAAGACCTGGGCTGCAGAAATTGCTCAGTGGTTAAGTCACTTGCCTATAAAACCTAATGACTCTGGTTTGATTCTCCAGTACCCACATAAAGCCAGATGCAGAGTGATGGGTGCATCTGGGTTTGTGTGCAGTGGCTAAAGGTCCTGGCATGCCCATTCTCTCTGTCTCTCTTTTTCTCTCTCCTTGCAAGTAAGTAAAATTTAAGCCAGGCATAGTGGTGCATGCCTTTAATCCCAGCACTCGGGAGGCAGAGGTAGGAGGATCACCATGAGTTCAAGGCCACCCTGAGACTACATAGTGAATTCCAGGTGAGCCTGGGCTAGAGCGAGATCCTACCTCAAAAAAACAACAAAAAAAATTAATTAATTAAAAAATATTTTAGGGGCTGGAGAGATGGTTTAACAGTTAAGGCGCTAGCCTGAAAAGCTAAAGGACCCAGGTTCGATTCCCCAGGGCCCACATAAGAAAGACACACAAGGTAATACATGCATCTGGAGTTTGTTTGAAGCAGCTAGAAGCTCTAGCTCACCCATTCTCTCTTTCTCTGCCTCTCTCGCTCTCAAATTAAAAAAAAAATAAATAAATAGCTAAAACCAGCCAGGCGTGGTGGGGCTCACCTTTAATCCCAGCACTCTGGAGGCAGAGGCAAAGGCAGGAGTTAGAGGTCACCCTGGGACTACATAGTGAATTCCAGGTCAGCCTGAGCTAGAGTGAGACCCTACCTTGAAAAAAAAAAAAAAAAAAAAAAAGCTAAGAACAAATCCAACTAGCCCTTCTTGCTTTATTGCTCCTTTAGTTCCATTTCTTCCTTAGTACTTATTTCTATGATTTTTAAAAATATTTTGTTTATTTATTTATTTGAGAGAGAAAAAGAGGCAGAGAGAGAGAGAAAATGGGCACGCCAGGGCCTCCAGCCACTGTAAACGAACTTCAAATGCAAGCACCACCTTGTGCATCTGGCTTATGTGGGTCTTGGAGAGTCAATCCGGGATCATTTGGCTTTGCAGGCAAATGCCTTAACTGCTAAGCCATCTCTCTAGCCCTATTTCTATGATTTTTTTAAACCATACTTGTCACTTTTCATTTATAAAAGAACTCTTTGAGGACAAGAACTGCTTTAGTTATCTGAATCTATGACACCTAACAGTGTATGTTGTATAAATAAGAGTGAAGTTCAAACTTTCAAACAAGTAGCAAGCAGGAATACACCTCTCTACAGAAAAATATTTTTTAATATTTTATTTATTTGAGAGAGGGGGAGAGAGAGAGACAGAGGCAGATAGAAAGAGAATGGGTGCACTAGGGCCTCCAGCTTCTGCAAATGAACTCTAGACGCATGTGCCACTTTGTGCATCTGACTTTACATGGGTACTGGAGAATCAAACCTGAGTCCTTTGGCTTGACAGGCAAGTGCCTTAACCACTAAGCCATCTCTCCACCCCAGAAAAATATATTTTTTGGTTTTTCAAGGTAGAGTCTCACTCAAGCCCAGGCTGACCTGGAATTCACTATGTAGTCTCAGGGTGGCCTTGAACTCACAGCGATCCTCCTACCTCTGTCTGCCAAATGCTGGGATTAAAGGTATGTGTCATCATGTCCAGCCTAGATTTTTTTTTTTTTTTTTTTGGTTTTCCGAAGTAGGGTCTCACTCTAGTCCAGGCTGACCTGGAATTACATATGTAGTCTCAGGGTGCTCAAACTCTCGGCAATCCACCTACCTCTGCCTCCCAAGTGCTGGGATTAAAGGCGTGAGCCATCATGCCTGGCTCTAGAAAATATTTTTAAGAAGGGCATAGGACTGGAAAAAAATGACTTATCAGTTAAGGCACTTGCCTGTGAAGCCTAAGGAGCCATGTTCAATTCTCCAGTACCCATGTAAGCCAGATCATGAGGTGGCACATGCATCTGTAGTGTGTTTGGAGTAGCTGGAGGCCCTGGTGCACCCATTCTCTCTATATACATCTGCCATCTCTCTCTCTCTCTCTCTCTAATAAATAAATAAAATAAAAATTTTTAAATTTAAAATTTTTAAATATATACATTTTTAAGAAGGACAGTATATTTCAGCCAGATTTCCACTGATTCTTAACTGGTTTGATAGGCTTGTTTATACATTGGTAAAAATTCTATAATCCCAGTGGCACTTCACTTCTTTTTCACTTTCACTGTTTCCCAGAGTGATGGAGTAGTGACCATTAGGAGCAATAGCAGCCACTACAATAGGAAAGAGAGTGACCAATTATACTTCTGAAGCTTTTAGCAGGAAGTGTTACCACATTATTCCTACATACATTTCACTAGACAAAAGCAACTCACAAATCAACTTGAAAGAGGCAACTAACTATAATTCTATGTGTTCAGAAGACAGAAACCAAAGTTATCTGATAGACAGCACTGATGGCTACTGTAGTTTTAATTCTGAGCAGTAATATTTTCTCTCCTGATCTGCATCTATGAGAACGAACTCCCTCAGAGAAGAGAACCATGCACTTGCCAAGTACTATATATGGGTCTTTAGGAATGTAACTTCACCAGTTAAGCCTGCCTCTTTCTCATTCTGGAAAAAGAGAGCAACAAAGCTATCAACTACAGATAACAAGAAAGTGCTGAGTAGAAACTAGATAGGAACTTTCAATGTCAAAAGTGATGGAAGCCAGGTCTGGTGGCACACACCTTTAATCCCAGCACTTGGGAGGCAGAAGTAGGAGGATTGCTGTGAGTTAGAAGCCACCCTGAGACTATGTAGTACATTTCCAGGTCAGCCTGGGCTAGAGTGAGACCCTACCTTGAAAAACAAAAACAAAATAAAAACTAAAATAAAAACACCCAGAAAGTAAATAAAAAACACACTGCCATGTTACTAGAAACAAGGAAGTAGTATTTATTTTATAGGTAGATTTTATGGCAAAATTCAAAAAAGTCAAGATTCCTGAGTTTAGGGCTGAGTAGATAGATGACTCAACAGTTAGGTTAAAGGCACTTATTTGCCTTTAACAGGCAGGGTTCAGTTCCCCAGTACCCACATAAAGCTGAATACAAAAAGTGGCACAGGGCTGGAGAGATGGCTTAGTGGTTAAAGCGCTTGCCTGCGAAGCCTAAGAACCCATGTTCTACTCTCCAGATCTTACCCACATAAGGCAGGCGATAAAGGTGAGGCAAGCACAAGGTCGCATATGTCCACTAGGTGGCGCAAGCATCTGAAGTTCAACTGCAATGGCTGAGACCCTTGTGCCAATTCTCTCTCTAAAATTAAAATAAATCAGATTAAATTTTAAAAGCTGAGCGTGGTGGCAAATGCCTTTAATCTCAGCACTTGGGAGGCAAAGGTAGGAGGATAGCTGTGAGTTCAAGGCCACCCTGAGAGTGAATTCCAGGTCAGCCTGAGCTAGAGTGAGATCCTACCTTAAAAAAACAAAAAAAATAAAATAAAATAAAATAAAAAATAAAATAAAATAAAATAAAATAAAAGAGGTGCAGAGGCTGGATTTATGGCTTAGCAGTTAAGGCACTTGCCTGCAAAGCCTAAGAACTCATGTTCGAAGGTCCAGGTCTCACATAAGCCAGGTACACAGGGACACAATCATGCAATGTCACACATGTGCACAAGGGGGTACACACGTCTGGAGTTCGTTTGCAGTGGCTGAAGGCCCTGATGTGCCCATTCTCTCTCTCTCTCAAATAAAAAATAAAGTGGCGTATGCATCTGGTGTTCACTTGCAGTGGCAAGACACACACACACACACACACACACACACACACACACACGGGAGAGGGGGAGATTCCAGAGCCTGAGCTGGATACAGTTCAGAGGTGGAATGCTTACTACCATGTGCATAGGCCTTGGGTTCCATCCTCATCACCACACACACACAAACACACACGCGCGATTCCTAAACTGATGATCTATGACAAACCCCAAATCTTCAGACAGCCTAGATTTAATGGATGGCTTCACCGTTCCAAAGTATCCAGCTCATTTTCTTCACAAAGTTCAAATATTTTCATACTGGGAAACTGGCAGAAGCACTGTAGTAGACAAGCAGCTGAACACTAGCCCAGGAAAAAAGCCTACTGAAGGGCAGAGGAGTTCATACAATGTCATATTAAAAGCAAATTAGGGGCCTGCAGAGATGGCTTAGTGGTTAAGTGCTTGCCTGTGAAGCCAAAGGACCCTGGTTCGAGGCTTGATTCCCCAGGACCCACATAAGCCAGATGCACAAGGGGGCAAATGCATCTAGAGTTCATTTGCAGTGGGTGGAGGCCCTGGCATGCCCATTCTCTATTTATCTGCCTCTTTATCTCTGCCTATTGCTCTCAAATAAATAAATTAAAAATTAAACAAAAAAATTTTTTTAAATTAGGAGCCCTAAATGCACTGCTTCTTTACTATGGAGCTGCACCTCTTCCATTTTTTAGCCATAAAACCCTTATTACTTGCTAGGGTGTATGAAGGAATGCTAAGTTAAAAAGAAACCTAATTATAAGACTGAGCTCTTGTGCTTCATAAATTTATCCTAGTTAAAACAAACATGGGCTGGAGAGATGGCTCAGCAGTTAAGGCACTTGCCTGCAAAGCCCAACAACCTGGGTTTGATTCCCCAGTACCTACATAAAACCAGATGCACAAGGTGGCACATGCGTCTGGAGTTCGTTTGCAGTGGCTGGAGGCCCTGGCATGCCCATTCTCCATCTGCCTCTTTCTCTTTCTCTTAAATGAATAAATTTTTTTAAAACACCAAAAATAATGAGAATAGAGATGTAGGTCCATGGTACAGCACTTGTCTAATATGTGCAAAGCCCTGGATTTGATCAGCAACATTAGAGGAAACACATACACACAGCCTTAAGGTACCAATATAAGAATACAGGAAAAGCCATTCTTTTAAAAAATTATTTACTGTTTGCAAGAGTATCAAACACATGCACCACATTGTATATGACTTTTCCTAAGTGGCTAGGGAATCGAACCCAGGCCAGCAGGATCTGCAGGCAGGAGCCTTTAACCACTGAGCCATCTCCCCAGCCCCAGCCCCAGGAAAAGCCATTCTAACACGTACGTTGACAACCCTCTTAGCTGGAAAACAGTACCCTATTTGCTTTGCCAAGTGCTTAAAGAAAAAGAAAGCAAACAAACAAAAAAAACCTTCTTTTGATTTAATGACAGTTTGGCCAGAGTAAAGCTCAAATCCTATGGAATCTCCCTCCATTTCTCAAAGGTTTTGCTGAGACCCACCCATCATTCCAACCTCCACAGTTCTCTGGAGGACCCAAACCAGCTTGGTCACAAACAATGCCCAGACTATGAAGGTCAGCCCCAAAGACTCAGGGAACAGAAAATGGAAAGGGATTTTCCTCTACTGACAGGGGCAGGTGTAGTCAATGTGGTGGTGCACTTCTTTAATCTCAGTATTAAAAATATCAGAGGTAGGAGAATCGCCACGAGTTCGAGGCCTGCTTGATGCTAAAGAGTTCCTGGTCAGCCTGGACTAGAGTGAAGACCTTGCCCCGAAAAAGAAAAAGAAGGGGGGAGCAGGGAGAACCTTCACAATAACCACTCCCCTCCTTTTACTTAGACACCTGAAAGGGGGGGGTAATCTGTCTCTAGAGACGAGCCTGGCAATCACCGTTTTAGGGGTTCTGGACCTTTTTTACCTATCCATCCAGTTCATTTCCCCTCCTGAGCCCCTAATAAGCTCCACATCCCCCGATCCGAGCTTCCCATCGTGGAATGAGGGGGTGTCGCTGTACAGACTGGGAAAGGAAGGAAAGGCACAAAATGGGGGATGCTGTCAGTGAATGCAGGCGGCACGGGTGCTCTCCAAGGGTGCTGCTGTCAAGGGCAAAGGCTCTAGACACCCACAAGGGCGGAATTTATAAGGAAGCCGCTTCTAAGGGCGCCCCACTCGGCACTATACAGGGGAGCTATTGTGTGTGGGAAGACAGAGTCTTGAAATGAGGCTGGTTCTGGGGGAAGGCATCCCATTGCGAAGGCGAGCCATCCACCGGGGAGCTTTCCTAGGGGAGACGTTCCGAGGGGGTGGGATGTCACAACAGGGTCTTCACGGGGAACCGTTGTAGGGCTGTCTACGTCGGAGCCATCGAAGTGCCTTGACAAAAGGGGAGCGCTACTCCAGGCGCCGTTTTAAGGACTTGTCCTCAAGGAAGCCATGTCCGACCACGCCCTACTGCGGAGGCGTCGCCGACCGGGACAGCCCGCATCCCCGCGCCCCGCAGCCCCTCGGCGGCCTCGGCCCCGCATACCTGACGGAGGGCGACCCGCGGCCTGAGCTGCCGGGGAGCCGCGGGCAGGACATTCCCGGCTGGTGCGCGGGGTACAAGTCCATGGTGGCGAGTGGCGGGTGCCGGGCGGCGGATGAGGACAGAGCCTCTCAGAGGGTCGCTGAGGCCTGCCAGACCGCTGCAGGCCTGCGGCTGCAGGGCGGGGCGGAGGGGCGTGCCGAGAGGGCGGGGCCCAGCGTGCGGGGGGCACGTCAGGCGGGGCGGGGCGGAGGGGCGTGCCGAGAGGGCGGGGCGCGGCGTGCGGGGGGCACGTCGTGCACGGGGAGGGGGAGACGTGCCGAGTGGGCGGGGCGAGGCGTGCGGGGTCACGTCAGGCCGGACCTTTTGACCGAGCAGAACAGGACGGGGCGGGGCGGGGAGGATGCGCTCCCGAAGCCGGGATAGGGCTGCGGTCCTGCGAACTGCGCGCTGCTCTACCCGACCTGCTGTTAGCTGCCAGGCAACCGGCTGTGCTTTGGGAGTGCGGGTCCCCACGACGAGGAATGCCCAGGAGCCGCCTCTCCCTGTCGTAAGGCATCATCCGAGGGGGTCTGTGTACGGCCGTCGCAGCCGCGCAATCCGACGCGGGGGGCGGGGGGAGAGGGCGGGGGCGGAGCCTTCTTCCAGCTTCGCCTCTCTTCCCTCCCTGGGGCCTGCAGTGAAGCCTGGTGCTGTGGCAACCTAGTCTGTGCGGGGCGATGGATAACCTTAGGTCTCCCCACGAGTGCGTCTCCGCCGTCTCTTCGCTCATCAGTTGCGCACCACCCTTCAAATACTGACCCATCCTAGAAGGACTCCAGTTAACGGTGCACCGCCAGTCTTGTGCAGAGCTTGAGCCTCAGTTAGAGGCTCACAGTGCCCCGGAGGACGCCTGCCTTTTGCTGTTCAGATTTTGGGGAATCCTTTCTCTTTGTAGGACCATAGACAAAACGTCACCAAACCGCAGCACCTTCCTGTGTAAAGTACACTGATAGGGTTGACAGATATCCAGTTTATATAGGACCTATTTAATGATTACTTTCTGCACCGCCTTGTCTTTAAATGCCTTTAATTCATTTCACAACAAATTACAATAACCTAAAGCTTTTTCTGCCACAGTAATTGGTCTTTGAATTACTTCCAAACAACATTAGTCCAAACACTCACAAAGATTTTAGTGTGTCTCCTTGAGATTTAGCTTAAGAGAAGGCCAAAAGAAAGGAGTAGGAATTAAAAGTACTTATTTTTCATGTTCAAGCAAGAAAAAGACATTTTTTAAATCTCAACTCCCAAATCATGAACAAGTACCCACTATTATTTAGAGGTAACTTCACATCACTACACATGCTTTAAAAATTATCCAGAGACAGACTCACTGCCGGGGATTACGCTTCTACAAATCAGCCATTCATCAACAGCTTCTGAAAGCCAGCCAGTCATTGACAGTTCTAGGTTTCCAGACTGGGGCCAACCAGGAACTGTCTCAAGCCAGGGAACAGGCTTCTGAAAGCACTGGTTCTCAGCTGCTGTGCTCTGATAACCACAGTAACACAAGTGGGAGTCTGTTGCTTAAATACTCCAACTTGAAACACCATGATTTCGTAAAGATCTAAATCTGAGTTATGTTCAGAAACTGTGGCTTGCAAGTACAGCTCTCTTTGCAAGCAAGCGAGAAATTCTCTCCTCTTCTTCCTACCTCCTCCTCCCTTCCTTCCTTCCTTCCTTCCTTCCTTCCTTCCTTCCTTCCTTCCTTCCTTCCTTCCTTCCTTCCTTCCTTTCTTTTGTCTTCTTCTTTGCATCAACAGGTTCAATTTGCTGTTTTTCCACAAATCTGAAGTTCCCAATTCTTTCAAGATTCAGCTCCCCTGAGGTTGGATTTGTGTCAAATGCAAGGAAGTAGTGAGATTTGTGAAGAATAACCTTGCCGGGTGTGGTGGCACACGCCTTTAATCCCAGCACTAGGGAGGCAGAGGTAGGAGGATCACCATGAGTTCAAGGCCACCCTGAGACTACATAGTTAATTCCAGGTCAGCCTGGGCCAAAGTGAGACCCTACCTCAAAAAAAAAACCAAAAAAAAAAAAAAAAAAAAAGAATAACCTTGCTCATTCTTGCTGTGGTTGCTATGGTCAGTTTTAAAAAACAATCAGAGCTGGGAGTGTAGTACACATCTGTAATCCTAGCACTTGGGAGACTGAGGCAGGAGGATTTTGTAACAAGTTCAGGGCCAGCCCGAGCTACAGTGTTAGATCTTATTTCTGAAAAAATAAAGAGTTCATACATGGGACTGTAGCTGCCACCACAATAATAATAATTATTATTAAAATAATAATAATAGGAGAGCCAGGCGTGGTGGATCACGCCTTTAATCCCAGCACTCAGGAGGCAGAGGTAGGAGGATCACTGTGAGTTCGAGGCCACCCTAAGACTACATAATGAATTCTAGGTCAGCCTGAGATAGAGTGAGACCCTACCTCAGAAAAACAAACAAACAAACAATAATATTATTGTTTTGGTTTGGGACTGGAGAGCACTCATCCCGCTCAGAACCTACGTGTTGTGGTTGTTGTGGACAAACACCCAACCAGAAGCAGCTTATGGACGAAAGGGTTTATTTCAGTCTTACAGATTCCAGGGGAAGGTTCATCGTGGTGGAGGAAACTGGCTCTTTTCATCATACATCTATAGCAGAGGGAGAACACAGCAAGCAGGAGCTAGCTCTGAATACAGAGTAGGCTAGATGCTACCCCAAGGTCTACCTCTTTTTATTTAAATTTATTTTTATTGACAACTTTCTTAATTGTAGACAATATCCCATGGTACTTCTCTCCTCCCCCCCACCCACTTTCCACTTTGAAACTCCATTCTCCATCATATCCCCTCCCCCCCCATCAGTCTCTCTTTTCATTTTGATGTCATCATCTTTTCCTCCTATTAGGATGGTCTTGTGTAGGTAGTATAAGGCACTATGAGGTCATGGATATCCAGGCTATTTTGTGTTTAGAGAAGCACATTGTAAGAAGTCCTATTCTTTCTTTGGCCGAAGGTCCACCTCTTGAACACTTTTTTTGGAGCTGTGCTTATGGCTCTAAAAATGTTTCAACTTCCAAAGCAGTACTGGCAAACAACAACAATACCACTCTGGAGTAAATATTAAGCCTTATATGTCAGGGAAGCCAAATAACTACATGAGGCAGGTAGGGTTTAACCCCTTGAGAGTTGAACCTCTAATATTCTCTTAAAACATTTTTTACTTTTTTCTTCAAATTTATAATCTGTCAGTCTTGTATTTTTGAATGTAGGTCAGATACAAGAATAATAAAACTCGGGGTGAATTCCCCACTTAAGTATATCCAGCTGCTTGGATTAGAAAATCTATAATGTGGGCTGGAGAGATGGCTTAGCAGCTAAGGCGCCTGCCTGCTAAGCCTAAGAATGCTGGTTCCAATGTCCGGCGGTTCCAATCTCCAGGTCCCACGTTTAGCCAGATGCAAAGTGATGCAAGGGTGCAATGCCGCACTTGCCCACAAGGGGGCACACGCATCTGGATTTTGTTCACAGCAGTCTGAGAGACTGCTAGCGTGCCCATTTCTGTCTCCCTCTCCCTCTCTGTCTATCTCTCTCTGTCTCTCTCTCCAAAAATAAAAAATAATTAAAAAATTAAAATAATGTGCCAAGCGTGGTGGTGCACACCTTTAATCCCAGCACTCAGGAGGCAGAAGCAGGAGGATCATCGTGAGTTCAAGGTCACCCTGAGACTACATAGTCAATACCATGTCAGCCTGAGCTAGAGTGAGACCCTACCTCTAAAAACCAACAACAACAACAAAAAAAATCCATAATGTAATTTTATAAATGTAACATAGAAAACAAAAGTGTCCACGGGTAAAACATCCTATTTCATCTAAAAGAAAAGGCCAACCATAAACCATCAAGCAGAGAGATTGTGGTCATTAGGAAGTGCCTTTAACCACTAAGCCATCTTTTCTATTCGCCAGATAGGGAGAACAAGGATCCAGCTAAACCTGAATCTTTACACTCCTACTCAAATGTGATCCTGCTTTTGCTGTTTGTGTTGGACCACTGCTTGTGGGTCACCACTACATCCATGTCTCAGAGCACTAGTTCTTTGGCACAAATTTAGTACAACAATCCCTGCAGGATCTGTTTTCCTTACACTCAGGTTTGGGCTATCACATGAATCCATGTGGGCCTCTCAGGTCTAGTCACCTCAAAACACTAGTTCTTTTGGCACCTGCCATTGTGTAGCATTTTTTTTTTTTAAACAAAGCCACAGGCTCAGTCAATGTTTCACAGAGCACAAACACATACATTTTGCTTATGGCTTTACAATTGGGCAGAAAGAGAAATTAGGGGAAAACTGTAATCTGGCATCCTGCAGAAATTCCCCAAATCTACCGTCTACCTAGTTCTAGATGTGCCCAGTTCTCAAGCTGAAGAGAATTTCAGAGTAGACAGAGAATTAGAACTCCCCTGCCAATAGCTGAGAAAAACAGAAAGCAGGCAAAACTTACCCACTGAATTTCTGGCCAAGTCATCAGAAATGATGAGGGAATTTGGAGTGTCTTTGAGAGCAACAGAGTTTTACTCAGTCCTTGGTTGGCTGTAATTCAGGAATTAGGTGCTGAACATTCAGGGCCACACAAAACGTCACTAACTCCGTGACCTCCAAGTTCTTGTCTTATGAATTTGGACAAATGAATTCCACAGACCATAGAGGGTGAAATTTACAAAGATTTTGTTACAGATATTCTAGAGTTTAAGAGAAGAAAGAAGGCAGAGGTCTTGCCCAGGAAGCAGGAGAGGGTTCCCAAAAGTTGAAAAGCCTACCTGGAGACCCTAATTGAGGTCTTTTACGAGAATATACTGGTTGTTTCCGAAAGGAAATAAACCCAGTGTGGTAGTTTGAATATATGGCCCCTGATATATTCAGTGTTTTATTAGTTTGTAGTTTTCATTTGCAGCCACCTGGCTGGAGGCAGTGGAGGGTGGATCTTGAGGTGTGGTGGTGGGTTTGAGATTTCAATCTAAAGATATACAAAGTATGCCTAGCTGGAGTTCCTGAAGTGTACTGTGCTATGTGGCTTTTGGCTTGTGGCTTTTCTCTGTGTTTGGTCCTATGAAAGCAGGCCAGCTTCTTCTGCCATTATGGAACTTCCCCCTGGATCTGTAAGCTTCAATAAATATCCCTTTCTCTATAACTTTGCTTGGTCTGGAAGTTCATCTCAGCAAACATGAAGCTGTTTGCGACAGAAGTTGGTACCAAGAGTGGAGTGAGAT
Source organism: Orientallactaga sibirica (assembly GCA_036365145.1). Lineage (NCBI taxonomy): Eukaryota > Metazoa > Chordata > Mammalia > Rodentia > Dipodidae > Orientallactaga > Orientallactaga sibirica. The sequence continues at coordinate 38,740,341 of JAEOAD010000011.1, read as the reverse complement.
GAACCTGACCATGTGGATTTTGTTCTTTTGGAACCTTTGTTTTGGAGGATTGGGCATGGACTTGGTGCTTGTAAGTGAAGACACCCTCTGGAGTGGTAAGCCAAGTTTTATGGACTATTCTGATGAGAGTTTGAGAATGTTAAGTGCAGACAGTATTGAACTTCGAGGCTTGACTTTCTAAGGGTAACGAAAGACTGTAGAAGACTCTGTTGCAACTGGGCTACTGGCATAACAGATGGTTGCGTTCGGCTGCCCAGGGCCAGAGAGTTTGATCAAGGTTAAATTCGTAATGGACTGATGTGCTTGGCTAACGATATTGGACTGAGAGAGTTAAGATTTTAAATTGGAAAACCTCAAGCTATAAGGTCAGGATGGGCTCCCAAGATGGAGTCACCAGAGACATAAGGAAGTGAATTATCCACATTCCTCAAGAAACAGCCCAGGCATTATCCCCTCCTTGCCTGAAATGCCCCCAGGTCATGGTTTCCTGCCCTCTTATTTTGTAAACAAGGTCGATGTTCTGATGTTGCACCCTGGCTATCTTAGATCTCCCCTAAAGAAACCTTTCTTGTTTGGGTCTTTCTTTCCTCACCTTCCACCAACTGAAAACCCTATAAATCCCACTACCTGAGGAACTCAGGTGGGCTGTGCTCCTCTCTAGTGAGCCAGCCCTGGAAGCTCATGCTTTTCCCGAATAAAAGCTTTCATCTTTGCCTCAGAGTGGTTTGCATGGTTGTGGTCACTCCTGAACCTTACACTTCTGATGCTGCTTAAATCTGTCTTTTCAAGGTGACCTGTTTGCCACAGGAGGTCAGACAGATGCCTTAGAGTCTCTGACATGGTAAAAGGTCCTTTTAAGGGCCAATACAAAAGAGCTGCCTCTCCAGCATTGTCCAAGGACTCTTTGTCCAAAGACCCACCTCTCACAGCCAAAAAGAAAAATAGAGGCCTCACTAGCTCTTACAGTATGACTCACTACTGACCAGCCCCTTACCCTGGCCAGCAGTGATGATGGCCAAATTCCCTCCCTTGGAGCTCAGCCACATCCTAGTTAGCAGTCCCAAGTCTTTTCCCAGGCCCCACCAGATACCATTCCCCAGACTGACAAATCTCTGATTTTGACCTGCTTCTTCTCAGCCATCCCCTCTTCATTTTAATCAAAACTAGCTGTCTTGACTTATGAATTGGGTAAATTTTTCTCTCTCAAGATAGAGGCAGGCTGAAGAGATGGCTTAATGGTTAAGGTGCTTGCCTGCAAAACCTAAGGACACAGGTTTGATTCCCCAGTACCCATATAAGCCAAATGCACATGGTGGTACATGCATCTGAAGTTCATTTGCAGTAGCTAGAGGCCCTGGAATGCCCATTCATTCCCGCCCATAAACACACACACACATACATACACACACATAATTTCTCTCTCCAATAAATAAATAAAAATAAAAGATAGAGGGATTACTGAATGGCTTGTGATCTCAATATCAATGGGAGGGAAAAATGCTGTTTCTAGAACATAGAGGCTAGAGGGCTTGAGATGAATGCCATATTTCTTCAGATACTTTTTTTTTTTTTTTTTTTTACTTTTAAGACATCCTTTATTGTTACTGCCAAGAACATATTTAAAGGGCCAGTTATATTTCTCACTTAGTTGTCTATTCAATCTTAAACACAACTTTTCATAATCCCCTAATTGTATAAAACAAATCACATCTGTGAAAACCAGCTAACACTCATCATTTTAATGTTTCTATTCCATGATGCAAAAATGATGCACTCAATAGGTGCATCAAATGTCTAATTTTGTAAACAGCATGTTTTACTATTCATAGATAGGTTATTTAATAAGCTGGTTAAGACAATCAACTCAGAAGATAAAACTTAGTTTTTTTTTTTTTAATTCAGGGTGCTCCAGATGTTTGCAACCATACTCATAACTATCTCCACCCAACAGGCTTAAGGACAATCTCTTTGGCTAGATCCCAGGAAATAATCCAGGGCAAAAGAATGCAGTCTTACACCCCTGTCTGGGAAAAAGGCTTCCCTAGAACAAGTATCTCCTCTGGCTTTTCTAATAACAAAAAGTAGATAAGAAGGCTCTGCCCCAAGTTTAATTACTACCTCTTTAGGCACTGAGATTATTCTGGAGCCAAATATTATGTTAAGCTTAATCAGCCCAGTGTAGGCAAGCAAATCATGGGACACTGGCTTTGAAGAAACAAATGAAGTTTCAAAGCAAGTAAAAAATGCCAAGTGCCAGTAACAGTAAGCCTAAATACTCTGGCTTGTCCTCCTACTTCTTGTTATTTATTTGTTGATTGGGTTTTTGAGATAGGGTCTCACTCTAGCCCAGGCTGACCTGGAATTCACTATGCAGTCTCAATGTGGCCTTGAACTCAACACAATCCTCTTACCTCTGCCTCTGCTGGGAAAAGTCTTCACTACCACACCCAGCAAGATAACTATGTTTTTTGAGTATGTCTATCAGGCTGTTAACTACCTAGAAAACTGAATCTTAACAAAATCAAGGTTTATTTTATATATATATATATATATATTTTGTCTAAGCTATAAATCTGTCCTTCTGGGAGTTCAACCAACAAAACTTGGGAGGCCAAAGCTAATAAGGACATAGAAGGCTAAAACAAGGACATCTAGTATTATGGCCCTTGCCTTCTCAAGGTGAGCCAGGATCTAGGAAATGATGGAATCTTTCTCAAAGAGCCCTGCTACTCTGTAAGTTGCCTGTCCTTTTGATCAGTATGGCCATGGAGACACCAGAGATTACACTCTCATCAGTTCACATCATGCAGGGAGGAAAGGTAAGCCAATGGAGAGGAAAATATTTCCTGTGCTTCCAGGTGAAACCATGTGGTCAGCAAGACCTTGACTCATGCCTATAGCTGGCATTACTGAGTAAAGGAAACCGAAGGAGCCACGTGCCTCCTCTTAAGTCCCTAAGATAAACCCATAAAGAGTCTCAGATGACTTTAACAATTAAAAAAAAAAAAAGGTTAATTTCTGGCCCCATATGTGATTTTTAAAAGCTCAACAAGAAAATGAAGCCAAAGGATATATTACTCCTTAAAATGATCAAACAGGTCACCAGAATATAAGAGTTAACTATGTTTTTTACTATGTCTATCAGGCTGTTAACTACTTGGAAAACTGAATCTTAACAAAATCAAGTTTTATTTTAACATTCCCTTGTATTTAAATTTTTTTAATACAAAGAGGAATCTAGTAGGACAGACACAAAGAGGTTGTAACAGTCAACCTCAGGTTGCTGGGATGAACTTTCAAACCAGGCACAGTTATGGAAGAGGGGAATTTATTTGAAGCTTAAAGATCCAGGAGAAGTTCTGTAATAAAAGAAGAAGCTGCCCCACTTTCATAGGTCCATGCTGAGACAGAAAATCCACCAACACTATAAGCAGGCACACTTCAGCAACTCCAGTCAAAGCTCAAGCACTTAGCATATCTTTAGACTGGAATTCCAAATTCACCCCCATACCTTAGGGCCTTAGGACCTGCCCACAGTGACACCCCTTAAGCCAGGCAGCCAAGGATCTAAATTACAAGCTTTAATAAACTCTTGAATTGAAGGGACCAAACTAACGCCACAACAGACTTCAGTAAGGTACCACCCTGACTAGGCCTAAGTTTCAATTTCCCGGAGGGGCAGGCTCTGGGGGCTGATTCAGTTCCTGGAGACATGTCCAAACATGCCCAGGCATGCCCAGACATGTCCCTTTCACCCCAAATAATCAAAGATGTACAAATGTAACTGCTGCTTGCTTAGCCAATCATGTTAAAAGATTACCTAACCAGCCGGAAATTCCCCCTAGTTGTGTTTAAAAGGGGCCTACATGCTCCTCTGGGGGTCGCCATTTTGTAAGAATGGTTGACCCCTGCATGCTGATTCTGCAGAATAAACGCTTTTTGCTTTTCCATACTACTTGACTCTGGGGTCTTTCTTCAGTGATTTTCAGACCCTTATATTTGGGGGCTCATCCGTGATTGCTGGGGACCCCCAGACTCAATAGTGGAGCATTTTCTAGGGGAACTATTGTTTCTTGGCTGATTGGTGAGTTGGGGTGCTCCTCTATGTTGTGTGTCTCTGTTTTACTCTGTTCCTTGTTTCTCTAGTAAATCTGGTGTCTGGACACAATCTGGAGGCCCACAGAGGACAGGTGGACGTGCCAATTAGTGCCTCGGGGTTGGGGGTTCCGATGATGCTCCAGGTCCTCTTCTGGTGGAGCTGGAGAGCTCCAGTCTGACTGGTTTTGGTAAATACTTACGGGTCGTGCCTATCTGGCAGAGTCCATTTACAGGATAGGCCACTGTCTGCATCGTTTTGGTTTCTTTTTCACTCCCCAGGGAATTTGTTTCTGTGTCTGTGTGTTTGTGTCTTGTTCATCCTTTTTACTTTCTTGTAAGACACCATGGGACAGGCAGCAAGCTCCACCCCACTGGACCTAGTCCAGTCACACTTCAAGGATTTCAGACGCCTGGCAGACACTCTGGGTTTAACAATATGGCCATGAAAATTAACCATCTTTTGCAGGAATAAATGACTAACTTTCAATGTGAGATGGCCAGAGAGAGATACTGTAGCAGATAGCTTCAGGTTTGCTGAGATGAATTTCCAGACCAGGCACAGTTATGGAGGAAAGGATTTATTGAAGCTTACAAATCCAGGGGAAGTTCCATAATGGCAGAAGAAGCTGGCCTGCTTTCACAGGACCAAACTCAGAGAGAAAAGCCACAAGCCAAAAACCACACAGCACAGCACACTTTAGGAACTCCAACTAGGCACACTTTGCATATCGTTAGATTGAAATCCTAAACCCACCACCATACCTTAAAATCCACCCAGAGACACTGCCTCCAGCAAGGTGGCTGCAGATGCAAACTACAAACTAATAAAACACTAAATATATTGGGGGCCATTTATTCAATCTACCACATTATGCCCCTGGCCCCCAATAGATTCATAACCATCACACGTTGTAAATTGTATTCAGCCCAATTTCAAAGGTCCCCATAGTCTTTACCAACTTAAGATAGTTCCAAAGTCCCAAGTCTCATCTGAGATTTAAGATTGTCTTTCAGCTGTGAGTCCTGTAAAATCAAACAAGTTATATTCTTTCAACATATAAAGGCACAGAGTAAACATTTTCAGCTGGTATAAGGCATAGCAAGGAGAGACTAGAACAATGCAAACTCAACCACCATCAGCAATCATCAAACTTCTGCAGTTCAAGTTCAATACAACCAGAGACTGACAGTGTCCAGGTTTTCCAATTCCATTCCTCCAGCTGGGCAGAGTATCCAGGGAAAACTTCCATCCCAGGCCAACACTGCACTCCATGGTAGCCCTTGCACAGTCCTAGTATATCCAAAACATCTTCAGGTCTACATGCAAACCATGGTCCATCTTCCAAAGGCTTTTCAGCCTATCAGGGCATCCTGGAACCATGTGTAATTAATGACCACTCCACGCATTTTTCATGCTTCCAAAACTAATACCAGGCATGCAGGACATAGCCATATTCTTAATTCAGAGACAAAATAAGTCATAACCTTGAAAAGCTGGTTCCTTTTCCAGTCAACTCTTTTCAAAAGAGTGCATTTCTATCATTCTCTTTCCTTAGGCATCCTCTCCATTGTTTTAATGTAAAGCAGTTGGGCCATCTTCCTTAAGATTGCTATTATATTTCACAATAGAAGCTTCAGCATCCTAAAACCAGTCTCAGTGCCTCTAATTTTTAACTTACCTGAGGTTTTCCAATTTAAAATCTTGACTGTCTCAGCCCAATATCTTTAGCCAAGCACATCAGTCCATTACAAATTTAACTGTGATCAACCTCTTTGGGTCTGGGCAGCAGAACACAGCCATTTCCTTATGCCAGTAGTCCAGTTCCAACAAAGTCCTCTGTAGTCTTTCCTTCCCCTAGAATGCTCATAAGCCAAGCCTAGAAGTTCAATACTGTCTGCACTTAACATTCTCAAACTCTCATCAGAATAGTCCATAAAACCTAGCTTACCACTCCAGAAGGCATCTTCAGTTGCAAGCACCAAGTCCATGCCCATTCCTCCAAAACAAAGGTTCCAAAAGAACAAAATCCACATGGTCAGGTTCATCTCACCCCACTTCTGGTACCAGCTTCTGTAGCAGACAGCTTCAGGTTCGCTGAGATGAATTTCCAGACCAGGCACAGTTATGGAGGAAAGGATTTACTGAAGCTTACAGATCCAGGGGAAGTTCCATAATGGCAGAAGAAGCTGGCCTGCTCTCACAGGACCAAACTCAGAGAGAAAAGCCACAAGATAAAAACCACACAACACAGCACACTTCAGGAACTCCAACTAGGCACACTGCAAATCTTTAGATTGAAATCCTAAGCCTACCACCATATCTTAAAATCCACCCAGAGACACTGCCTCCAGCAAGGTGGCTGCAGATGCAAACTACAAACTAATAAAACACTGACTATATTGGGGGCCATCTATTCAAACTACCACAGGCACCTTCCACCTTCCCACCATTTATCAAGTTAAAGGTATTGTGTATAGGAGTCCTGGGCATCCTGACCAGGTCCCGTACATTACTGTTTGGCAATGTCTGGTGGAGACCCCCCCCCCTTCTTGGGGATTTCCAAGTGTTTTATAGATATTGATAAAGATTATCCCCAAAACGATTGTCATGTTTTCATAGAAAGTGTATTTCATGGAGTTTATTAAAAGGAGCTATCTCAAATCAATGGGTTATATAAAATCTGAAGGTATATATATATATTGGTATTATAAAGCAAGTCTGGTTGTCAGATAGAGTTTTTTTGTTTGTTTGTTTTTTGGGTTTTTTTTTTTTTTTTTTTTTTGGTGACCTAAATATTAAGGCTTTTTCTTTGCAAATTTCCAATAGTAAAATGTTTTACTTTTTAAAGCCAAACTACTTACTCTTTGTCAATGGGTAATAAGATTAATCGATTTAGTGTAATTTTTAGTTTTATAAAAAGACAGTTAATTATGGGTAGAGATGAAAGGAATAAAGGAACTGGAAAGGTATTTGTCAATGTAGGACATCAAATGCTTATGCTTTTTTTGAATGGAACTTAGGTCAGAATGTTAAAGTATGTAGATAAAGATGTGCATATATAAAAGAATGTAAGAGATCTAAAAAGACCAGATTTTGCCTAAAATTAATTTCCTTTTAAAAGGAACAGAAACATAATGCCAGAAGTTAAAGATTTTTTTGAACTGTTTACAGACTTTTAAGGATGTTCTAAAGGTTTTATATAGGCTCATAGACTTAATGTCAATTTTGCTTACATTAGACACAGGTGATGTCCTATGCTAGATGGGTCACAAAATCATAAGCACAGATGTAATTCATATTCTTTGGAGTTCTAACCAGGTTAGACATAGACAAGAAACTCTATCACCTTGTGTATTACAAATGGATAAAATAAATTAGGTAAAAACAAACAACTTCAGAGTAAGAAAAGGAATGCCAGGATGCTTAGCTCTCTGCTCTGTCATTTCTTTTTACTCTTGCTTACTGTTATATGCTATTTAAAGTCATGGTAAGCTGGATGCTGAAAAAGGGATGATGCCCCCTTTATCTCAGACCCCATGCAAGTTTAAGCCATATGTCCCCCTGACCCTGTCCAGACAAAATGGCCAATTGTCTCTGACAAGGAAAAGGGAATAAGAAACGGCATATAACTTTGTTTCCCTTTATAGTTCTCTTTTGAACACCTGTTCATCTGTTAATGAAATTTCTCAGTAGACAAAAGGTTAAATAGGTAAACTGCATCAAGGTACTTAATCAAGTTACAAACTCCTTACATAAGGCAAACATCAGACTTACCTAAAATGTATATTGGGATATAAACAGATGATATAAAAAAAAGGGCATCAAATAAATGATGGCTTAACAGTTAAGGTGCTTATCTGGGAAGCCTAAAAATCTAGGTTCAATTCCCCAACACCCACATTCTTATTGCTAAACCTAAATCTGATTTAAAACAGGTTTTCTGATATCCCTTTTCAAGACAGTCTTCTACACCCATCAGCCCACATGGGAGGACTGTCAACAACTCTTTTTTTTTTTTTTTTTTTTTGAGAGAGAGAGAGAGAGGGCATGGCAGCAGCCTCTCAGCTGCTGTGAATGAACTCCAGATGCGTGCGCACCCTTGTGATCAAGTGCAGCATTGGGCCCTTGCGTCACTTTGCATCTGGCTAAATGTGGGACCTGGAGATTGGAACCAGTGTTCTTAGCTTAGCAGGCAGGTGCCGAAACCGCTAATCCCTCTCCAGCCCGACTGTCAACAACTCTTGCAGATCCTCTTCACCACAGAGGAACATGAAAAAAATCTAAAGGGAAGCCAAAAAACTAGTGTTGGGAGCCGGTGACCACCTCATGGAGAACCCTAATGTTATTGACAAGGTTTTCCTTTCCACACAACTGGACTGGGATCCCAACACCCCTAAAGGTAGGGCGTTCCTTAACCTCTTTCACTGGACTCTGATGGGTGGTCTCCAGGCAGCCGCTTGCTCATGCCCTGCAAATTTGTGTAAGGTGGGTGAGGATACCCAAGGGCTCACAGAGTCCCCCACTGCTTTCCTAGAAAGGCTGCAGGAAGCATGTAGGACATACCCCTCCCCCCTCCATAGATCCTGAAGCCCCTGAGAATAGGTGAACTATTAACATTGCTTTTGTAATTCAGTCCATACCAAATATTAGAAAGGAGATTCAGAAAATAAAAGAATAAGAATAAACTTCTTTCAGAGTTAATAGAGATTACTGCCAGGATATATAATAATAAAGACACATTGAAGATAGGCTAAGAAAGTGACTAAGGTTATGGTGGCTACCTTCCAGAAGGCACAAAGCCCCATGAGATAGCCCTTATACTTTGCTCAGTATGATTCCACCTGAAAAACATATACTGTGCTGGACCTAAAGGATGCTTTCTTTAACATCCCATTGGTGAAGGGAAGTCAACCCATTTTTGCCTTTGAATGGACAGGTATGGAATGAGACACCAGTGTGCAGTTGACCTGGACTAGACTTCCACAGGGATTTAAAAATTTCCCTCTCTCTTTGATGATACTCTCCATAAGGATTTACAGGTTTTTCACAATGAGATGCCAGAGGCGACACTCCTGCAGTACGTGGATGACCTCCTCCTAGCCGCAGAAACAGAAGAAAAATGTCTCGCTGTCACAGAGCATCTCCTGGACACCTTACAACATCTGGGCTATCCTGTGTCAGCCAGTAAGGCTCAGCTGTGCATGTATAAGGCAACCTACTTGGGATACGAACTCCAAGGAGGTAAGAGGATGCTGTTGGCCTCTAGAATTTAGGCCATCACTCAGATCCCCATGCCTCAGACTAACAGACAAATCTAAGAATTCCTTGAAACTGTGGGGTATTACAGAATTTGGATTCCAAGGTTTGCTGAATTAGCTAAGCCTCTATATGAGGCCACTAGATGACCAACAAAACAAAACAAAACAAAAAAAAAAAAACACATTTTAATTGGACTAAAAATGAGGAACAAACATTCCAGAAACTTCCAGACTTAACCCTTCGACTTGTACATGGATGAAGAGAAGGGGACAGCCAGGGGTGTCCTAATCCAGAGACTGGGGCCATAGCATCTCCATCCTGCTCCAATGGATATTAAACAGATACCTGACTTTACTAATGAAATGCTTCTTTCTATCCAAATCTTAGACTTACTTTTTATAAAACAAGGGCCCTAAGGCTAGCCATAGATGCAGACCTAGAACAATTAGAAAAATTTCTATTGTATATCTACAAGACTCCCTCTCTTCCCTGACGTAGTTCTACAAAACAGACAAGGTTTAGACCTACTATTCCTACAACAAGGTGGTCTCTGTTGCTGAGTCAGTTCCTAGAGACATGTCCCTTTCACCCCAACCAACCAAAGATGTACAAATGTAACTGCTGCTTGCTTAGCCAATCATGTTAAAAGATTACCTAACCAGCCGGAAATTCCCCCTAGCTGTGTTTAAAAGGGGCCTACATACTCCTCTGGAGGTCACCATTTTGTATGAATGGTTGACCCCTGCATGCTGATTCTGCAGAATAAACACTCTTTGCTTTTACATACTATTTGACTCTGGGGTCTTTCTTCAGTGATTTTCGGACCAATTTTTGAACCCTTACAGAATCAATTGGGGGACATTCATTCAAACCACCACATTCTACCCCTGGCCCCAATAAATTCATGAACCATCTACATTGTAAATTGTGTTCAGTCCAAACTCAAAGGTCCCACAGTCTTTACCAATTTAAAATGGTTCTAAAGCCCCAAGTCTCATCTGAGATTTAGGATAGTCTCTTAGCTATGAGGCCTGTAATCAAAACTTACATATTTTCGCATATAAAAGCAGCTGGGGCAATGGCTCAGCTGTTAAAGATGTTTGCTGCCCACCCAGGTTCAATCTCCCAGTCATCCATGTAAGGCTGGACCAGCATTTATTTTCAGCAGCAGCAGAACCTAGTATGCCTCTCTACCAATTCACATGCAGATAAATAAATTAATATATATTTCCTTCTATCTATCGCTCTATCTCTCTCTCTATCTATGTATATTGGTTTTTCAAGGTAGGGTCTCAGTCTATCCCAGGCTGACATGGAACTCACTCTATAGTCCCAGGCTGGCCTCAAACTCAGAGCAATCCTCCTACCTCTGCTTCTGAGTGCTGGGATTAAAGGTATGTATAACCAGCCTGGGCTTTAAAATAATTTTTTTTAATGCATTTATTTCTCTGTTCATTATGTAAGCCTTCTAAGATGTAAAGCTCAAGAGAATGCTTAACTAAGCTTTTGTCCTCCAGTCTAGAGTTGTTGGTGGTGCTAGTCTTTGTTGGGCTTGTGCTCATGTATTCCTAATTGTATTGTCACTATGCTTTTTCAGCAAAGATTATTAGACATTCTCTACAGTGTACTGTAAACAGTGCCTCCTAATAAGAAAAAAGAATACATTTGTAAATAAGTACTTAATTTTCAAGCTAGTTTTCCTTAAATATTCATTCTTACTTTTTTTTTTTTTTTTTTTTTTTTTTGAGGTAGGGTCTCGCTCTAGCCCAGACTGACCTGGAATTCACTCTGTAGTCTCAGGCTGGCCTTGAACTCATGGCAGTACTCCTCAGCCTTCCAAATGCTAGGATTTAAGGTGAGAGCCACCATGCCTAGCTTCAGCACTTGTTTTCAAAACTATGATAATGTTAATGAAAATTAATGTGAAGGAAGGTCATTAGTAAAGAGACTAGAAAGCAGAGTAGATCCCCATTACAAGCTGGGTCCAAGAATCCCAAACTGCTAGCCTTGGAATATTATTATACCCAAGGCCACAAAGTTGTTGCCCTATGTCTGTCCCTGTGACCTGTCTTACCAGGACAGTCCTTATTTGCATGGCAAAGATAGTACTACCAGAAATGGCATGCAAGGCAGCTCACACCAACCTTGCTGAACTGTACTCCAGTCATAAATGTAATCCTTCCCATGGCATAGCCCACAATATATGAAACTGCCCACAAATTTACCCTAACCATGAAATTCCCCCACAGCCCATTGCCCTCTGCTATAGTACTTTAGTTACTACCAACCTGCTGTCTCCTTGTAGTGTACTTGATGAACTGTTTTCTATTCTGGTCTAAAAGACAAATTCTTCCAACTCCTACACTACAATTAAATTTTAACTTGCACACTTCAATTATTGTGAAAGGTGTTAAACATTTTTGTGTGCAGTTTATTCATATCTCATTGTTAGGGTAGAGAAGGAACTGGGGAATTGGGAGAGAAGGCAGATTCTCAAAGAGGCAGTTTAGGGCTGGAAAGATGGTTCAGCTGTTAAAGTGCTTGTGTGCAAAGCCTAACGACCCAGGTTCGATTCCCCATTATCCACGTAAAGCCAGATGTACAAACTGGCACATGCATTTAGTTTGTTTGTGTGGCTGGAGGCCCTGGTATGCCCATTCTCTCTATCTCTCTCTGCTTACAAATAAATAAATAAAAAATTTCAATGCAGTTTAAAGCCCGGTGTGGTGGCACATACCTTTAATCCCAGCACTTGGGTAGGAGGATCACCATGACTTTGAGGCCACTCTGAAACTACATAGTGAATTCCAGATCAGCCTGGGCTGGAGTGAGACCCTACCTTGAAAAACTTTTTTAAAAATGCAGCTTATTATTATTTACCCATTTCTTTATTTTTATTTATTATTTTTTAGAGGCAGAGACAAAGAGAGAGGGAGAGAGGGACAATGGGCATGCCAGGGCTTCTAGCCACTGCAAACAAACTCCAGACACAGGCACCACCATGTGCATCTGGCTTATGTGGGCCTGTAGAATCAAACGTGGATCCTTAGGCTTTGCAGGCATACGCCTTAACCGCTAAGCTATTTCTCCAGCCCTAGTTAGCCATTTATTTTGTAACAGATATTGACTGTTTTCAGTATTTATTATTACAAAATACTACATAGACACATCCCCATATGTGTAGAAGTTTGTGTGTAAAAGTTGACTCTGTATTGATTTCTTGGAGTGGAATTGCATTCATAGTTTTTATTTATTTATTTATTTATTTATTTATTTATTTATTTTGTTTTTGAGGTAGGGTCTCACTCTGGTCCAGGCTGACCTGGAATTAACTATGTAGTCTCAGGGTGGCCTCGAACTCTTGGCGATCCTCCTACCTCTGCCTCCCGAGTGCTGGGATTAAAGGCGTGCGCCACCACGCCCGGCTCATAGGATATTTATATATCTGTTCCTAATAGATATTTTGAAGTTGCTCTCCAGAACTATTTACTCTGTATTTTTCTTGAGGTGATAGGAGATTCATCTATCTACATGTTTCATCCTAATTAGTAATATCTATGAAATTATGAGTTTGCTGTTCTGATTATGTAGTTTTCTAATACATATTAAAAGGTATGACTAACCTGGGGGGAACAAAAGGCAACTCAGAGAATTTTCGAGTCAAGTATGCTGCACAACTTTAATCCCAGCACTCAGGAGGCTGAGGTAGGAGGATTGCTGTGAGTTTGAGGCCATCCTGAAATTACATAGTGAATTCCAGGTTAACCTGGGCTAGAGCAAGACACTACTGAGAAACAAACAAACAAAAAATTAATCTGAGCTGGGTGTGGTGGTGCACACCTTTAATTCCAGCACTCAAGAGGTAGTAGTATGAGGATTGCTGTGAGTTCGAGGCCACCCTGAGAATACATAGAGAATTCCAGATCAGCCTGACTGAAATGCTACCTTAAAAAAAAAAAAAAAAAAAAAAAAAAAAATCTGACGAATGTTACCAGTGTTATTAAGGTCAGGGCCTGGACCCTCATAGCTATAATAAGCTAGACTCAGCAACTTGTCTTCAATAGCCCAATTAAACAGACAAGTCATAGAGAAATCCCACATTGGGAAAAGGAATAATGAAGTCCAGGGACTGACCCCAACCAAATCCATCTTTGGGGACCTGACATGAAGTGTAGGTGTTAATAGTGGGCCACAGATATGAATAACTTAAGTAGTCCTGGACAAAATGTGGTCCCATCCATCACAATGGTCTCAGCTGTCTGTCCTGTAAGTTTTCACAACTATGTGAAATCTCTGTCTAGGAGACAAGCTGCCCCTCTGCCTGGCACCAGGGCCTTATCCTGCTTTCTTCTTCCAGTATGAGACTCCTGGGGAAATACCAGTTGCTTGGGGCCCATTGTTTCAATAGTCTGGAAGACAGAGAGGGCTGCAACTGTTTGTAGATCTTCATTACTGCCAGGATGGTTACCTTTCTGCTCTCTGTTTTACATCTCAGTCTTGAGGTGAAACTTCCTGTGTCTGACACAAATATAAGCAGACTACAAGTGAGAGGCAAGGTTAGAACACATTCAGTTAGTGTCAGGTAAACATGCATAAGAACCATTTATTGTGGGCTGGAGAGATGGCTCAGTGGTTAAAAGTACTTGCTTGCAAAGGCTGCTGGCCTGAGTTCAATTCCCCAGTACCCACATAAAAAGTCAGACACACACAGTGTTGCATGTATCTAGGTTTCATTTACCGTGGCAAGAGGCCCTGGTGCCCTGGTGTTCCTATTCTCTCTCTCACAAATAAATAAAAATAAATAATTAAAAAATAATTTTCCGGGCTGGAGAGCTGGCTTAGCTGTTAAGGCACTTGCCTCCTAAGCCTAAGAATGCCGGTTCCAATCTCCAGGTCCCACATTTAGCCAGATGCAAAGTGACGCAAGGGCGCAATGCCGCACTTGACCACAAGGGGGCGCGCTCATCTGGATTTCGTTCACAGCAGCTGAGAGGCTGCTGGTGCATTCATCTCTATCTGCCTTCCTCTCCCTGTGTCTCTCTCTCAAAAAAAAAAAAATAATTTTCCATTTCTCCATAACCTCTTGGCTTTAGATATTTTTTCAAAGGGCTGGCACAATGGCTCCCTCTTGAAAAAATATTTTAAAGGGATGGAGAGATGGCTTAGCAGTTAAGGCACTTGCCTGAAAGGCCAAAGGACCTAGGTTCGATTCCCCAGGACCCACATAAGCTAGATGCACAAGGGGGCGCATACATCTGGAGTTCGTTTGCACTGGCTGGAGGCCCTGGTGTGGCATTCTCTCTCTCTCTCTCTCTCTCTCTATTTCTGTATTTCTCTCTCTCAAAAAAATTTAAAGAATTAAAAAAATATTTTAAAGACAGAGAATGGGCACATCAGGGCCTCTAGCAGCCACAAGCATACTCCAGATGCATGTATCACTTTGTGTATCTGGCTTTACATGGGTACTGGAGAATTGAACCCAGGTCATTAGGCTTTGCAGGCAAGTGCCTTAACTACTGAGCCATCTCCAGCCCCTGGCTCCATTTTTGTTGTTGACTTTGAGACAGGGTCTCTTTTTTTTTTTTTTTCACTTTTTTTTAAATTTATTTGAGAGTGATAGACAGAGAAAGAGGTAGGTAGGTAGGCAGATAGATAGATAGATAGATAGATAGATAGATAGATAGATAGATAGATAGATAGAAAGAATGGGTGTGCCAGGGCCTCCAGCCACTGCAAACAAACTCCAGATGCACGTGCCCCCTTGTGCATCTGGCTTACGTGGGTCCTGGAGACTCAAACCAGGATCCTTTGGCTTTGCAGGCAAGTGCCTTAACCACTAAGCAATCTCTCTAGTCCCTGAGACAGGGTCTCTTGAGAAGCCCAAGCTTTAAACTCATCATTCTGTTTCAGCCTCCCAATAAACACCACCATGCCCAATATGACTTCATTTCATTCTCGTAACATCCTCCCTTGTCTCTGAACAAGTTCTCTGAATACATAACAAATTAACCATCTGGTGGTTTGTTCTCAACTGTCCCTCAATGCTGGGATGAGATCTGTCCAAGTTGGTATGATTTGATCCCATATTGGGACAGTGATAAGTGAAAAATGTCAAGGAACTAGTGCCCTTTATGGCCAATTTTAAGTAACTGTGAAGTTTAGGAGTGGGCTCTTAGGTTAGGCTTACCTGGAGTTCATTCTTGTACTTTAATTCTGTCTGTCCTCTGTGTGATATGGAAAGCAATGTCAATGTCCATTTAAGGGGACAGGCTAAATAAATGATGTTACATTCATTTAATGAGAAGGATACATGAGTAATATTTATAGGTGTTGATGTGAAATTATCTTCAAAATACATCATTAAATGAAAAACAAGATGGAAAAAATATACCTAGCTATTAGTGCATAGTATGTTGCATAATGCTATTTCAATGATGGACTGCATATGAAAAGATGGACCCATAAATTATAATGTAGCTGAAAAAAAATATTTAAAAATATTTTTGTTGGAGCTGGATAGATGGTTTAGTGGTTGAGGCGCTTGCCTGTGAAGCCTAAGGACCCAGATTTGATTCTCTAGTACCCACATAAGCCAGATGCCCAAGGTGGTGCATGAATCTGGAGTTGGTTTTCAGTGGCTAGAAGCTCTGGTGCATCCTTTCTCTCTATTTCTCTTTATCAAATAAATAAAAAATTTTTTTTGCTCATTTATTTATTTATTGTTTTTTTGAGGTAAGAGCTCCAGATGCATATGCCACTTTGTACATCTGGCTTTACTTGGGTACTGGGGAATTGAACTCTGATTGGTAGGCTTTTCAAGCAAACTCCTTTAACCACTGAGCCATCTCCTCAGACCCTGACAATTCTATTCACCAGGTGATATGGTACCCATTGAATAGCAATCAGTTACTCATGTGTTTGTGGTGATGCTGGTGTGAAGAAACCTACTGAGCTAACAGTCCTAGGAAAGAATAGCACTTAAGCCAGGCCTGGTGGTGCTTGCCTGACTTAAGTACTATACTTGGGATCATGAGTTCAAAGTCATCCTTAGCTATATACCAAATTCCAGGCCAGCCTGGGTCATGTGAGATCCTGTTTCAAAAAACCAACCAAACAAAAGAAAAAATACCACTAACAAAAAGTATAGCACACACCAGCACTTGGGAGGCAGAGATAGGAGGATCGCCATGAGTTCAAGGCCACCCTGAGACTACATAGTGAAGTCTAGGTCAGCCTGAGCTAGAGTGAGATCCTACCTCTAAAAAACAAAAAAAAATTATAGCACATAGTTATTTATGGTACATATTTATTAATCATAACCAGCTAAAGGTTCCTGGTAGGCATAGTGTCCCATGTCTTTAACCCTAGCACTTGAGAGGCAGAGGTAAGAGGATAGCTGTGAATTCAAGGCCACCCTAAGACAACAGAATGAGTTCCAGGTTGGCTAGAGTGAGACCATACTTTGGAAAACAAATAAACAACAACAACAAAAAAAAACAGCTAGGTTACTAGTTTATGTATTTGCTATATGTTGAGGTTTAAATGTAAAATGTCCCCCACAGACTCATGTGTGAACACATGGTGGCACTGTTTGAGAAGGTTTGAATGTAAAATGTCCCCCATAGACTCATTTGTTTGAACAGCTGGTGGCACTGTTTGGAGAGGTTATGGAGCTGGAATTAAAAGCATGTTACACCATGCCTGGCATATCTCTTGTTCTTGATTTAGTCTTACATTGTTTTGCTTATCACAGCTCTCAGAGAAACAGGCTAATTATATATCATACAGCATAAGTGTGTAATAGATGAGACAATATAGGTTTCTGTAAGTATACTTTATGATGTTTGCACAATGATGAAATTTCCTACTGACACATTTCTTAGAGTGTGTCTCTGTCATT
This sequence comes from Orientallactaga sibirica, assembly GCA_036365145.1. Lineage (NCBI taxonomy): Eukaryota > Metazoa > Chordata > Mammalia > Rodentia > Dipodidae > Orientallactaga > Orientallactaga sibirica. The sequence goes on along the minus strand of JAEOAD010000011.1, from coordinate 38,723,083 downwards.
AAATGATGCATGACTGCATAAACATAATTTGAAAGGTAAAGTTTGGATAACTGAGGGAAGCATGTGACCCCAAGGCTCACTTCCCAAGGCCACAGTAAAAGAGGAGATGCCCCTGCTATAGAAACATATTGTCACGTCTCTCTTTTCTGCTTTGGCAGGCATCTAGCCTGTCTTGTGGAATACTCCGTGGGTTATAAAACACCAAGCTATTGAGTGGACTGATGAGAGAGCTTCAGGGTGAGTTGGATGACTAGACAAGTGGTTGGAAGAATCCTTGTTTCAGAGGGCAAATCAGACAGAACTGTACTGACTCGGTCACTTCCCTTCCACCAGGACACCTTTCTCTTAGGGAGAGAGGGACTTCTATGAAAAGTGAGCAGTTTTCAAGATGTTAGAAATACAGTGTGAACTGGGTGTGGTTGGTGCATGCCTTTAATTCCAGCACTTGGGAGGCAGAGGTAGGAGGATTGCTGTGAGTTCAAGGCCATCCTGAGACTACATAGTGAATTCCAGGTCAGCCTGGGCTAGAGTGAGACCCTACCTCTAACTCCCTGCCCCCAAAAAAAAAAAAAGTCCAGTGTGGTCCATTTGGCATCAGAAGAAAGTGACTCAAGGTATATTTCAACAGCATCAACTTAGAGAGGCCTTGTATTGGAAGCACTTCACATTGACATACAAAATATAGCAGAGATTTTTATATATAACAGAGACCTGACAACCTGTCGCAAGAGAGAATTGAGGTTCTGAGAGGACTATATAGGGTCTTCTCAGACCAGACACTTCTAGAACATATGGGCGGGTGTGGTAGAAGAAAACTAAAAGTTTCAAAGTTCATCATACTAGTGTCATTGATTAACCTTTTATGTTTAAAATCACTATGACATTATAATTTGTAGTATAAGTGCATCAGGCTCTGATTCAACTTTATTTGCTTAAAAGTAAAGCCCAGTGTGGTGGTGTATGCCTATAATCCCAACACCCTGGAAGCTGAGGTAAGAGAATCACTGTGAGTTCAGGGTTAGCTGGGAACTACAGAGTGAGTTCCAGGTCAGCCTGGGCTAAAGTGAAACCCTACCTCGCAAAAAAGAAAGAAAGAAAGAAAGAAAGAAAGAAAGAAAGAAAGAAAGAAAGAAAGAAAGAAAGAAAGAGGGAGGGAGGGAAGGAGGGAAGGAGAGAGGGAGGGAAGAAGAAAGGAAGGGAGGTTGGTTCAGATTTTGGGTGGAAATAGTAAGTGATTCTTTGTTTATCTTAGTGCATTCTATCAGTTTGCCACACTAGTGGTGGTTTAGGTGTAACTCTTTGGCCAATGTGCTGAGCACCACATCTCTCATGACAGCAGTACCTTTCCCCCTTTGCAGTTACTAAGTAGCCTAGAGTGTGTAGATTAGTCACTTTCTGGTTGCTGCAACATATACCTCCAGAAGGAGCAGGAAACCATTTTAAATCATTGCAACCACAGGGAGGAAGTAGAGAAGAGCAATGGATGCTAGTGTTCAGTTGCCTTTCTTCTTTCTATACAGTCCAGGATGCCTGGCCTATGGAATGGGTTGGTCTTTCCATCTCAGTTAATCTTTTTTAAAATTTTTTTTATTATTTTATTTATTTTTGGAGAGAGACACAGAGAGACAAAGAGGGAGAGGGAGACAGATAGAGATGGGTGCGCCAGCAGTCTCTCAGCTGCTGTGAACGAAATCCAGATGTGTGCGCCCCCTTGTGGTCAAGTGCAGCATTGCGCTCTTGCGTCACTTTGCATCTGGCTAAATGTGGGACCTGGAGATTGGAACCGGGTTCTTAGGCTTAGCAGGCGGGCACCTTAACCACTAAGCCATCTCTCCAGCCCGCGTCTCAGTTAATCTTATCTAGAAAAGCACTAACAGACATGCCAAGAGATTTGTTACCATGGTGATTTTAAATCCTGTGACGTTGATAACCAGAGATCACAAAGCAGCTTAAAGATTCAATTCCTAGGATTGGGAAGATGGCTCAGTCAGTGGTTAAAGGTGCTTGCTGACAAAGCACACACAAGGAGGGAGAGTAAATAAATAAATATATATATAAATAATTTTTTAGAAATGATTCAATTCCTGCTTCTATTCATTGGTCTTTGTGGTTACAGGCCCATGAGCTCCAAAATTTCAGTGAAGGTAGCATTAGATACCAAAGAAGCAATGAGCCATGTACTCATGTTGATTAAGTCTTGGATAACTGAATTAAGAATGTAGCCAGGTGTGGTGACACATGCCTTTTTATTTTTTTTTAAGGCAAGCCCAACAGACTGGCCTTTTTAAAAAAATATTTTATTTATTTATTTGAGAGAGAGAAAGAGGCAGAGAGAGTGGGGGGAGGGAGAGAATAGATACACCAGGGACTCCAGCCACTGCAAATGAACTCCAGACGCATGCGCCTACCCCCCCTTGTGCATCTGGCTTATATAGTCCTGGAGAGTTGAACCGGGATCCTTTGGCTTTGCAGGCAAACGCATTAACCGCTAAGCCATCTCTCCAGCTCTTTTTTTTTGTTTTGTTTTTATGAGAGAGCAAGAGAGAATTGGTGTGCCAGGGCCTCCAGCCACTGTAATTGACCTCCAGACACATGTGCCACCTTGTGCACGTGTGTGACCGTACACATGTGTTACCTTGTGTGTCTAGCTTACATGGGATCTGGGGAGTTACACATGAGTCTTTAGGAATCGCAGGCAAGTGCCTTAACTACTAAAACATCTTTCCAGCCCAGCACATGGTCTTAATCCCAGCACTCATGAGGCAGAGGTAGGGGGACTGCCATGAGTTCAAGGCCAACCCATATATATAGATAGATAGATAGATTTTATGAATTTATGCTTATTTTCTCCTTAAACCTCACCAAAACAATAATAAATTGCAGGGAGGAGGCAAAACCACAAGGACAGAAAGAACAGACACTGAGGCAAAACTTGGCTTGGTGGCCATCTGTGCTACCAGAACTCCAGAAGGTGAGGCAGGAGGATCGTAAGTTTGAGGCCAGTTGGGGCTACAGCATAAGTTCTGGGAACAAATAAAAATAATTGAAATTTTCAGGAAAATGGATGGATCTGGAAAGGATTATACTTAGTAAGGTAATCCAGGCCCAGAAAGCCAAATGTCACATGTTCTCTCTCATATGTGGATCCTAGCTACAAATGATTGGACTTCTATGTGAGTAGGAATAAAACTCAGTAGCAGAAGCCAGTAAGCTAGAAAGGGGGTATAAAGGGAATATAAAGGGAGGGAGAGGGACTTAACAGGATGGTATTGTATATATGTAAATAGAAGAACAGATTAGTGGGGGTGAAAAGGCCTAAGGGAGGTCAGGGGAAGAGATTGAGTAAAGGAAAGGTGGAGGGAGGACTAATCAAAATCTAAGAGGGTACAAATAAATTATGTGGAAACCTACTTTTCTGGAAGCCAGAAGCCATAGATTGTTACTAGCAAATTTTCAGCACCAGGGATGGGATACCTTCCAGTGAGTTGCTGGCCCTGATGGAGGTCCCTGATGCCCCCCAAAACATTACAGGCCATTGCGAAGCTCTTGGTTTCCCACCAAGAATAGATGGTAAGACTCTATTGCTGAAGACTCCACATACTTAAGCTGCAAGGTCACTGAGTAATCCTGCTGAAAACCTCCTCCATATGGACCAGCTGACAGAAAGCTGGAAAAAGCTATGCTGCATGCAGTTCAATGGGAGAGAGAGAAATCACCAGTGAAGATACTCAACAGTGGACACTGCAAGCCTTAAATTTGCCCAGCCAGGCCAAATGAGCCAATGGGTGCAATAGTGTCATGTCTGTTATAGGGGAAACCAGCCACTCTCTAATTGGCCTGGAGGCCCACTCCCATGGGAGGGAATACATCCCTGATACTAAAAACCTACAACAGGGGTAGTCATGAGCCCTAGGGGTGTAACGTCTTCTGGTGTCTGGCTAAATGTATACACTATGCTCACCAAACTGCCCAGTAAGAACTTCTCTTTTTTTCTTTTTCAAGGTAGGGTATCCCTCTAGCCTAGGCTGACCTGGAATTCACTATGTAGTCTCAGGGAGGCCTTGAACTCACAGTGATTTTCCTACTTCTGCCTCCTGAGTGCTGGGATTAAAGGCATGTGTCACCATGCCCGGCTTGTAAGCACTTCTCTTAATGTTTATACCCATATATTAATGCTACTCTCACTTTTGGTTAGAGAAGCTTCTCTTTTCAGGTGGCAGTGACCTTGGGATGATTCAGAAGGCACCATGGTGCTGAGAAGAAGTGACAGAGGAGTGCTCAACACTGAAATATCTCTATCACACCTTCCAAGGCTCAGGATCCATTGTGAAGAGGTGACGGAAAGAATGTAAGAGGCAAAGGAAGGGTAGGAGGCCTTACAATGTGCTCCTCCAGACACAAAATGGCCTGGATATCCATGACCTCACAGTGCCTGACACTACCTACACAAGACCATCATAATAGGAGGAAAAGATCATGACATCAAAATACAAGACAAACTGATTGAGAGGGGGAGGGGATATGATGGAGAGTGGAGTTTCGAAGAGCAAAGTGGGGAAAGGGAGGGAATTACCATGGGATATTGTCTACAATTATGGAAGTTGTCAATTTAAAAAAATAAAAATTAGGGCTGGAGAGATGGCTTAGCAGTTAAGGCATATGCCTGCGAAGCCTAAGGACCCTGGTTCAATTTTCCAGGTCCCACGTAAACCAGATGCACAAGGGGGTACACGTGTCTGGAGTTTGTTTGCAGTGGCTAGAGGCCCTGGCACGCCCATTCTCCCTTTCCCTCTCTCTCTTCCCCTCTCTTTGTCTCAAATAAATAAATAAAAATAAAAACTCTTTTAAAAATAAAATTAAAATTAATAATTAAAAAAAATAATTGTTGGAGCTGGGTGTGGTGGTACATGTCTTTAATCCCAGCACTTGGGAGGCAAAGATAGGAAGATCACCATGAGTTCGAGGCCAGCCTGAAACTACATAGTAAATTCTAAGTCAGCCTGGGTTAGAGTGAGACCCTACATCAAAAAAAAAAAACAATAACAACAACAACTACTACAATAACAACTGGAGGGCTGGAGAGATGGCTCAGTGGTTAAAAGCTCTTGCTTTCAAAGCCTAATGGGTTTGATTCCCCATTACTCATGTAAAGCCAGATGCATAAAGTACCAGGAGGCCTTGGAGTACCCATACTCTCTGTCTGTCTGGCTCCTTCTCTCTCTCTTTCTCAAACAAATAAATAAAATACTTAGAAAAATAACTAGATAAATAAATAATCTAGTTTTTTTCTGATATAAGAGACAAAGAGAAAATGATTCAAAATTGGGAAAAATAGCAAAATTACAATTTCCTGATTTCTAAGCTCTTGAGGGAATACTTTTTGAAACTGAATAAAAGCAAAACCTGGGTGTTGGAATTTACCCATGTTTGACACTCCCAAGGAATGAAATTCCACTGCTTCAACAAACCTAATTAATCTACAATTATTGAAGTAGCAGACAGTTTTATGACTCCATAAAGTTATACTTTAACTTTAGAAATGAATAGGTCCTATGCTTTTATAGCCCAGTTGTATAGTTAGAGGGGAGGATTTTATTGTCTTTTAGAAAGTTAACCAGTCCTAAACCTAGCGTCATGGCTCACATCTTTAATCCTAGCACTCACTTAGAAGGCTAAGGTAGAAGAATCACAGTGGCCAGTCTTGGCTACATAATGAGTTCTAGTCAGTCTGGACTAGATCGTGAGACCATGCCTCAAAAAACAAAACAAACAAACAAAAAAAACAAACAAACAAAAAACACCACCCTACACACACACACGCACACACATACACACAAAGTTAACCAGCCTTGAATTATTCGTAGCAAATGTCCTTGGAGTTCCTTTCATAAATTCTAGTCTGCATTTATTAATTTGCTATACACACACAGATTTTTTTAAAAAATTGTATATTTGCAAGCAGAGATGGGGGAGAGAAAGAGACAAACATAGAATGGGCATGCCAGGACCTCTAGCCTCTGTAAAGGAACTCCAGATACATGCACCACTTCATGCATCTGGCTTTATGTGGGTACTGGGGAATTGATACTGAGTCCTTAGGCTTTGCAGGCAAGTGCCTTAACCACTAAGCCATCTCTGCAGCCACACACACAGTTTTCTTAGCTCAAACAAACTGTTTTAGTCTCTGCTAGTTCATTCTTTAGCAAGTTACATAAAGTTTTTTAAAAAAAATTTGTGTGTTTATTTGCAAGCAGGGAATGGGGTGCACCAGGACCTCCTGCAACTACAAACGAATTCTAAATGCATGTGCCACTCTGTGCATCTGGCTTAATGTGAGTATTGGGGAATCGAACCTGGTCCTTTAGGTTTTGCAAGTAAGTGCCTAAACTGTTAAGCCATATCTCTCTCCAGCCCTATCAAACATTCATTTGATGAATGTTTATAATCTTGTTTCAGAAGTTTCTTTCAATATTGATTTTTCTTTTTTTGAATTCTGCAAAAGAGATGAGGTGAGCCAATAAGGGAAAACAATTTGGAGTTTATGCTATAGCAGTACCCTCAACAGGCTCAGAACCGGAGGGCACCATATAGTTCTGATATCAAGATGAGGACTAGTGAGGGATCTGAAGATGTAACTGAACTTCTTGGTCCACCTCTACCTGGGCAGAAAACTGTGAGAAAGTTGAGCACCAAAACTCTAGGCTTAAGGAGCTCAGGCATAGGTGAGAGTCAGGTTGCTGGTTCCTTGGGGAACTGAGTGAATCTACATTTTGAACAGACATTGGCATTAAGTTCCTTCTCAGAATCAGGAAAATTCCTATCATCACTATCCATCACCTACACCTTCCACTTTTACCTTCTCTAACCAGTCAAAAACTAGGAGGAAGCTTATCTAGAAAAACTGACCAGATAAAAACATATAGAAGGAAATGCCTTTAGTCCCAGCACTCGGGTGGTCCGGGTAGGAGGACGGCTGTGAGTTGAGGCCACTCTGAGATTTCATAGTGAATTCTAAATTCTAGGTCAGCTTGAGCTAGAGGGAGACCCTACCTTGAAAAACAAACAAACAAACAAAACCCCAGATATTTAGGAAGAAATCCTCCTAAGTAACTGCCAGTTCCTTATCAATCCCATGAGACCACAGGCAAGTAGAAGGCCTTTTAAAAAAATTATATTTTATTTTATTGACAATTTCCTTAATTGTAGACAATATCCCATGGTACTTCTCCCCCCCCCCACACACACACACTCAATGAGTCTCTCTTTTCTTTTTTTTCTTTTTCTTTTTTCTTTTCTTTTGGTTTTTTGAGATAGGGTTTCACTCTGGTCCAGGCTGACCTGGAATTAACTATGTAGTCTCAGGGTGGCCTCAAACTCATGGCAATCCTCCTACCTCTGCCTCCCAAGTGCTGGGATTAAAGGCGTGCACCACCACGCTCGGCTAGTCTCTCTTTTCATTTTGATGTCATCATCTTTTCTTCCTATTATGACGGTCTTATGTAGGTAGTGTCAGGCACTGAGGTCATGGATATCCAGGCCATTTTGTGTCTGGAGGAGCACATTTTAAGGAGTTCTACTTCTCCTGTGGCTCTTACATTCTTTCTGCCACCTCTTCCACAATGGACCCTGAGGCTTGGAAGGTGTGTTAGAGATGTTTCAGTGCTGGGCACTCCTCTGTCCCTTCTTCTTAGTACCATGGTGCCTTGTGAGTCATCCCAAGGTCACCACCATCTGAAAAAAGAAGCTTCTCTAACAAAAAGTGAGAGTAGCATTAATATGTGGATATTGACATTAAGAGAAGGCTTGTTGGGCAGTTTGGTGAGCATAGTATATACATTTAGCCAGACACCAGCAGATGTTACACCCCTAGAGCTCATGAATATCTCTGTTGTAGGTTTTCAGTATCGGGGATGTATTCCTTCCCATGGAGTGGGCCTCCAGTCCAATTAGAGAGCAGTTGGTTTTCCCCATAACAGACATGACACTATTGCACCCATTGGCTCATTTGGCCTGGCTGGCCAAATTTAAAGCTTGCAGTGTTCACTGTTGAGTATCTTCACTGGTGTTTTCTCTCTCTCCCATTGAACTGCATGCGGCATAGCTTTTTCCAGCTTTCTGTTGGCTGGTCCACATGGAGAAGGATTTCAGTAGGATTTCTCAGTGACCTTGCAGCCCAAGTATGTGGAGTCTTCAGCAATAGGGTCTTACCATCTATTCCTGCTGGGAAACCAAGGGCCTTGGCAATGGCCTATAATGTTTTGGAGTATCTGTGACCTCCTTGGCCAACAACTCACTGGAAGGTATCCCATCCCTGGCACTGAAAATTTTCTAGTAACAATCTATTGCTTCTGAGTGTTCCACTGTCCAGAAAAGTAGATTTTCATATGACTTATTTATATCCTCTTAGATTTTGATTAGCCCTCCCTCCACCATTCCTTTACTCAATCTCTTCCCCTGACCTCACTTAGAGTAGAAGGCCTTTCTGGTAACAGATAATGTTCTTTCTAGGTCTAGGGATTATAAAACCTTAAATAAGTTTTCAAGGGTCATAAGCAGCTATGCCCCCAGACTGTTTACTTTTTTAAAAATATATTTTATTTATTTATTTGAGAGAGAGAGAAAGAGGTAGAGAGTGAGAGAGACAGAGACAGAGAGAATGGGGGCCCAAGGGCCTCCAGCCACTGCAAATGAACTCCAGATGCATGCACCTCCTTGTGCATCTGACTTACATGGGTCCTGGGGAGTTGAACTGGGGTCCTCTAGCTTTGTAGGCAAATGCCTTAACTGCTAAGCCATCTTCTCCAGCTCTCTGTTTACTTTTTTATTCTTATTTTATTTATTTCATTTTATTTATTTATTGTTTGTTTGTTTTTTAGAGGTAGGGTTTTCACTCTGGCCCAGGCTGACCTGGAATTAACTATGTAGTCTCAGGGTGGCCTTGAACTCATGGTGATCCTCCTACTTCTGCCTTTCGAGTGCTGGGATTAAAGCGTGTGCCACCAGGCCCGGCTATGTTTACTTTTTAAAATGTATTTGCCAGAGAGAGGGAGAGAGAGAAAAAGAGAAGGAGAGCAAATGAGCATGCCAGGGCTTCTTGCTGTTGCAAACCAACTCTAGATGCATGTATCACTTTGTGCATCTGGCTTTACATGGATCCTGGGGAAATCGAACCTGGGCAGTTAGGCTTTGCAAGCAAGGTAGATTCTTGCTCTAAACCAGGCATACCTAGAATTTACTATGTAGTCTCAGGCTAGCCTCAAACTCACAGAAATCCTCCTATTTCAGCCTCCTGAGTGCTAAGATTAAAGGTGTGCATCACTACGCGACCAGCCCCTTTTTACTTTTTTTTTTTTTTTTTTTTTGGTTTTTCGAGGTAGGGTCTCACTCTGGCCCAGGCTGACCTGGAATTAACTATGTAGTCTCAGGGTGGCCTTGAACTCAAGATGATCCTCCTACCTCTGCCTCCCAAGTGCTGGGATTAAAGGTATGCGCCACCACGCCCGGCCCTTTTTACTTTTTATTTGTTGCTTTGGTGAAAATTGTAAGGTAGGATTTGAAAGGAGACTAAGGCAAACTATTCCTTGATGCCACAAATTTATTTTAAATGATTTTATCCTTTTATTTACATTTTTATGAGAGAGAGAGAGAAAGGGAGAGAGAGAGAATTGGTGCATCAGGGCCTTAGCCAATGCAAATGAACTCTAGAAGTGTGTGCCTCATTGTGACATTGCAACACCTATGTGCATATGTCACCCTGTGCATCTGGCTTGCATGGGTTCTGGACAGTGGAACCTGGGTCCTTAGACTTCACAGGCAAGTGCCTTAACTGCTAAGCCATCTCTCCAGCCCTATTTTAAATGTTTTTTTTTTTAATTTATTTTTGGAGAGAGACAGACAGAGAGAGAGGGAGAGGGCGACAGATAGAGAATGGGCGCGCCAGCACTCTCTCAGCTGCTGTGAATGAAATCCAGATGTGTGCACCCTCTTGTGGGCAAGTGCGGCATTGCGCCCTTGTGTCACTTTGCACCTGGCTAAACGTGGGACCTGGAGATTGGAACCGCTGGAAATTGGAACCAGCGTTCTTAGGCTTAGCAGGCAGGCGCCTTAACTGCTAAGCCATCTCTCCAGCCTTTAAATGTTTTTTTTTTAATTGTTTTTAGGCTGGGCATGGTGACGCATGCCTTTAATTCTAGCACTTGGGCCATAGGTAGGAGGATCACTGTGAGTTGAGGCCACCCTGAGACTACATAGCAAATTCCAGGTGAGCCTAGGCTAGAGTGAGACCCTATTTCAAAACACCAAAAAAAAAAAAAAAAACCCAGTTTTTGCTTGTGTGTGCACACAATTGTGTATAATGTGGTATGTGTAGTATATGCACAAGTATGTGCCCTTGTATGTGCCAAATGCTTTTCTGGGCAGATTGCTCCACTGCAATGGCCAGAGTGGAGTGTAGAATATCCTGCAACATCACCCTTCCACCTGGTCTTGTTTTGAGCCAGAGTTTCCTTTTACTGATTCTGGAACTTGCAGGGCTCTAAAGATTCTCTGGTCTCTGCTCCCCTGAGAGACCCCAGTCCATTGCAGTTACAGGCATGCATTGTCACATTCAGCTGTTTATCTGCTATTTGATTTTTTTACTATCTTACTTTAAAAAAAAAAAACATTTTATTTTATTTATTTATTTGAGAGAGACAGAAACAGGCAGGTAGAGAGAGAGAGAATGGGCATGCCAGAGGCTTCAGCCACTGCAAACGAACTCCAGATGCGTGCATCCCATTGTGCATCTGGCTTATGTGGGTCCTGGGGAGTCGAACCTGGGACCTTTGGCTTTGCAGTCAAGTGCCTTAACAGCTAAGCCATCTCTCCAGACCACCATCTTACTTTTAGTTCTTAAATTTATATTGATTTGCTCTTCGTTTCAGGCATAAGATAAAGATTCAAATTTAAAAAATATATTTTATTTTTAGCTGGGCATGGTGGCACATAACTTTAATCCCAGCAATCAGGAGGCAGAGGTAAGAGGATCGTTGTGAGTTCAAGACCACTCTGGGACTAGATCTAGATGCTACCTCAAAAAACCAAATATATATAACAGCCCCTGTTAAAGGAATAGAAAGTCAAATCAATGGAACAAACTGTGTTGTTAAGAAGCAGTCAGGCATAGTGGTTCACATATGCCACCTTGGCACTTGGGAAGCTGAGGCAGGAGGATCACAAGTTCAAGGCCAGTCTGGGCCACAGAGTAAAACCCTGCTTCAAAAATCAATATAGGGGTTGGTGAGATAGCTCAACAATTAAGGCCCTTTCCTGCAAAGTCTAAGGACCTGGGTTCAATTCCTCAGGACCCACATAAGCCAGATGCACAAGGTGGATATGCGTCTGGAGTTCATTTACAGTGGATGGAGGCCCTGGCATGCCCATTTTCTCTCTCTTTCTCTGTCTCTTTCTCTCAAATAAATAATTTTTTTTAATTTTTAATTTTTTTTTTATTTTTTGGAGAGAGACACACAGAGAGAGAGAGGGAGAGGGAGACAGATAGAGAATGGGTGCGCCAGCAGTCTCTCAGCTGCTGTGAACAAAATCCAGATGCGTGCACCCCCTTGTAGGCAAGTGCGGCATTGCGCCCTTGCCTCACTTTGCATCTGGCTAAACGTGGGACCTGGAGATTGGAACTGGGTTCTTAGGCTTAGCAGGCAGGTGCCTTAACCACTAAGCCATCTCTCCAGCCCTCAAATAAATAAAATATTTTTTTAAAAAAAGAACTCACAAACCAGGTATAGTGACACACACCTTTAATCTCAGGACTTGGGAGGTAGAGTTAGGAGGAGTACCATGAGTTCAAGGCCACTCTGAGACTACATAGTGATTACCAGGTCAGCTTGGGCTAGAGTGAGACCTACCTGGAAAAAACAAAAACAAAAAACAAAAAATCAATACAGCCAGGCATAGCGGCTCACACCTTTACTATCAGCACTGAGGGAGGTAGAAGTAGGATTGCTGTGAGTTCAAGGCCAACTTGGGACTATAGAGTGAGTTCTAGGTCATCCTTGGCTAGAGTGAGACCCTACCTCAAAAAAATCCAGAACAAAATATCAATACAACAACAAACACACAAACAACACCACCAATAAAAGAAATAGACAAGCCCAGCAATAGTGGCACATGTCTTTAATCCCAGCATTCATTCAGGAAGCAGAGGTAGGAAGATCACCATGAGTTTGAGGCTAGACTGGGACTATACAGTGAGTGAATGCCAGGACAGCCTGGCCTCAAGTGAGATCCTACCTTGAAAAAACAAACAAAACAAAAAGAAATAGACACGTAAATGTAGCGCTTAATTTGTAATGAATGCATTCTGTTCAACTTGTTGGGAAAAGCTTAAACTACTTTACATATGGTTTAGGTACAATATGTTTTACATATTGCAAAAAGTTGAATGAGGGGGTTGGAGAGATGGCTTAGAGGTTAAGCGTTTGCCTGCAAAGCCAAAGGACCCAGGTTCCATTCCCCAGGACCCACATAAGCCAGATGCACAAGGGGCACATGTATCTGGAGTTCGTTTGCAGTGGCTAGAGGCTCTGGTGTGCCCATTCTCTATCTGTCTCTTTTCTATCTCTTTATGCTTGAAAATAAATAAATTAATTTTTAAAATGTTGAATGAGAATTCTGCCTCATGCTATAAATAAAAATGCTTCCTGGGCTGGGGAGACAGCTCAGTGGGTAAAGTGCATGCCACACAAGTATGTGTGCCTAAATTCAGGTCCCCAGAACTCATGGAAAGCTAAACACATCAGCTCAAGCATCTGTAATCCCAGCATACCTAACAAGATGGGAGGTCGAGTCAAGAAAATCCCCTGGTTGCATGGGAGCTAGCTAGTTTGGTGAATGCAGCAGTGAATGGAAGACCCTGCTTCAGATGACCACTGCATGCATGATGAGGTATGCAAACACTTGCACTCACTCACACAACATGCATGCATATACACCACACACACACACACACACACACACACACACACACACACACACCCAATAATGGTTTGCAAATACATACCATTACATAACAATCCATATGTAAAAATCCATGAACAGGACTATGGTTTAAATAACCATATATGAAGCCAGGCATGGTGGTGTATGCCTTTAATCCCAGCACTCGGGAGGCAAAGGTAGGAGGATTGCCAAGAGTTTGAGGCCACCCTGAGACTACATAGTGAGTTCCAGGGCTGGAGAGATGGCTTAGTGGTTAAGGCGCTTGCCTGCAAAGCCAAAGGATCCCAGTTCGATTCTTCAGTACCCATGTAAGCCAGATGGACAAGGGGGCGCATTTATCTGGAGTTTGTTTGCAGTGGCTGGAGGCCCTGGCACGCCCATTCTGTCTCTCTTTCTCTCTCTGAAATAAATACATAAATAAAAAATATTTTTTTAAAAAAGTGAATTACAGGTCATCGTGGGCTAGAGTGAGATCCTACCTTGAAAAACCAAAACAGAATTAAAAAAAAATAGCTATATATGTTGTTTAAGGAGCACCTTAGACTGCCTCCTGATTGCTGTCATTAGTTCCAAATAGGACACAGCTAATAATGCAGGGATACTTAGAACTCCAGGCCACAATTAATTCTGTTTTTTTTCCTCTCTCTCTCTCTTTTTTTTGTGGGGGGGGGGGTTGAGGTAGGGTCACACTCTAGGCCAGACTGACTTGGAATTTACTATGTAGTCTCAAGATAGCCTCAAACTCATGGCAATCCTCCTACCTCTACCTCCCAAGTGCTGGGATTAAAGGTGTGTGCCATCACACCTGGCTAATTTTTAAAAACTTTTTATTTATTTATTTATGAGAAAGAGGCAGAGAGACACAGAGAGAGAACAGGCACACATCAAAGCACTTGTTAGGCAGAGGTAGGAGGATCGCCTTGAGTTCGAGGCCACCCTGAGACCCCGAGACTACATAGTGAATACCAGGTCAGCCTGGGCTAGAGTGAGACCCTACCTCAGGAAACAAAATGAAACAAAGAAACATATTAAATCAAATCCCTTTTAGTTCACAATGTAACTAAAACTTTATGACTAAAGACAAAAAGCATATGTAATTAAACATTCTTACTCAAGATGTTATTTGGTTGATTATTATCTCAAAAAAGTCCCTCTTGCTTAAGGGAATAAACTGCCTCTAGGGCATGATGGTTCCTGCTCCAGGATTTATCCTCATAGGTAGTTTCTTCATCTGGAGGGGTAATCCTGCCAGGCTCTGCTGTTACTAAACTACAAGAGTTGAGATGGTGGCTTATCTCTGTGCTTTCAGCTTTCCTTCATAATTAATATGCTTAAAAAGAAAATATTTTATGTTTTATCAAGTTAATGGCTTATAGTTTTCACTGAGTTTGTCAAGCTTCCAATTCAGAGACTGAGTCTTAACAGAGTTAAAATATATTTGCAAACCTGTCTTTAACAAGCTTTATTTAGATGTTATATAACAACTAAATGTTGTTGCTGTTTTCAAGGTAGGGTCTTACTCTAGCCAAAGCTGACCTGGAATTCACTATGTAGTCTCAGGCTGGCCTTGAACTCACAGCAATCTTCCTACCTTGCCTGAGTGCTGGGATTAAAGGCGTGGGACACCTCACCCGGCTAGCAGCTAAAATTTTTTTTTTCGAGGTAGGATCTTACTTCTAGTCAGACTGATCTGGAATTCACTCTGTAGTCTCAGAGTGGCCTTGAACTCATGGCGATCCTCCTACCTTTGCCTCCTGAGTGCTGGGATTAAAAGTGTGCACTACCATGCTGTGGTAGTTTGAATATATGTCCCCCAATATATTCAGTGGTTTATTGCTTATAGTTTGCATCTGCAATCACCTTGCTAGAGGCAAGGTCACTGGGGGCCTGGTCTTAAGGTGTGGTGATGGTTTGAGAGTCCATTGTAAAGATATGCAAATGTGCCTAGCAGGAGTTCCTGAAGTGTGCTGTGTGACCTTTTGGCTTTACTTTTGCTCTGTGTGCTGTGGTAGCTGGTTGGCTTTTGCTCTCTCTGCCTGGCCTTATGAGAGCAGGCCGCGACTTCTGCCATTATGGAACTTCCCCTGGATCTATAAGCTTCAATAAATAATATCCCTTCCTCCATAACTGTGCCTGGTCTGGAAGTTCATCTCAGCGAACCTGAAGCTGTCTGCAACACATGCCCAGCTGGCAGCTAAATTTTATTATTATTATTATTATTATTATTATTATTATAATATATTATTATTTTGCTGTTCTGTTTGTTTTGTTTTCCTAGGTAGGGTCTCACTCTAGTCCAGGCAGACCTGGAATTGACTATGTAGTCTCAGGGTGGCCTCAAACTCAAGGTGATCCTCCTAAGTCTGCCTCCTGAGTGCTGGGATTAAAGGCATGCACTACCATGCCTGGCTTGGCAGCTAAATTTTAAACCACAATTCTTTCTTCAATATTCATGCAACTGACCTTCTGTGTGTTCAATAAGCATACTTAGAGGCCAAAGCCAATGAGAACATAGGGGCTAAAAGGACAGTCAGTATTTTTGCCTTTGCTCCATGGTCATGTAGGTTCTGCAGGTGACAATGGGAAACCCCTAAAAGGTTTTATAGCTCTGGTAAATTTCTTAGGGAGGGCATGGAGAACCAGATTCTGGACTGTAATCAGTGTACATTCTAGCCCAGGCTGACCTGGAATTAACTCTGCCTCCCAAGTGCTGGAATTAAAGGTGTGCGCCACCTTTATTTATGAAGGGAGAGAGAGAGAAAGAGAGAACATGAAAGTATTGACATGCCAGGGCCTCCTGCTGCTGCAAATGAATTGCAGACAAATGCTCTACTTTGTGCATCTGGCTTTATGTGGGTACTGAGGAATTGAATCTTGGTCATTAGGTTTTGCAAGCAAGTACCTTTAACCACTAAGCTATCACTCCAGCCCCAGGTGCAACTTTTGTTTTGTTTTGTTTTCTTTTGTCTTTTGAGTAGGGTCTCACTCTGGCCCAGGCTGACTTGGAATTCACTATGTAGTCTCAGGGTGGCCTCAAAATCACAGTGGTCCTCCTACCTCTGCCTCCCAAGTGCTCGAATTAAAGGCGTGTGCCATCATATATTTTATTTATATATTTATTTGAGAGAGAGAGAGAGAAAGAGGTAGAGAGAGAGAGGGAGAGAGAGAGAATGGGCACACCAAGGCATCCAGCCACTGCAAACAAACTCCAGACATGTGTGCCCCCTTAGAAGGATCACTGTGAGTTCAAGGTCAGCCTGAGACAACATAGCAAATTCCAGGTAAGCCTGAACTAGAGCAAGATCCTACCTCAGGGGAAAAAAAAAGGATCACCTGGCACTGAGGCCAACAGTTAGGGGCAAGGGCCTACACCAGGAACTTGAGGATGCAGCTTTCTAAAGGGCCAGCTTCTTGAATATTTTTAAAGTAATTTATTTTTTATTTAAAAAATATATATATATTGGTTTTTTGAGGTAGGGTCTCATTCTAGCCCAGGCTGATCTGGACTTCATGATGTATTCTCAGGGTGGCATTGAACTCATGGTGATCCTCTTACCTCTCTGCCTCCCGAGTGCTGGGATTAAAAGTGTGTGCCACCATGCCTAGCTGGCAGCTAAATTTTATTATTATTATTATTATTATTATTATTATTATATATTTTTGTTGTTCTGTTTTGTTTCTCTAGGTAGGGTCTCACTCTAGTCCAGGCTGACCTTGAATTAACTATGTAATCTCAGGGTGGCCTAAAACTCACCATGATCCTCCTACCTCTGTCTCCCAAGTGCTTGAATTAAAGGCATGCACCACCATGCCCAGCAAAAGACCATTTTTTAAAAAACAAACAGTGCTTTTTATTATAAGCAGAGAGAAGAGAGAGAGAGAGAATGGGTGCAACAGGGCTTCTTCATACTGCAAATGAACTAGACACATGTGACACTTTGTGCATCTGGTTTTACATATGTGTTGGGGTCCCCCCCAAGGCCAGCTCAGGAGGGACGATAGGGTCTCTGCCGAATTGGGGTGAGCAGCGCGGAGTCACGACACAGACTCCGGGAGTTGGGTGAGAGCGGAGCGAGAATCCACAAACTCATTTATTCAGGAAGTGCACATGGGTTTTAAGGGGCTGTTAATCCTTGTATGGGGTGGTCCCCTTTTGGTGACCAATGACAGCTTGTCTCTGGACAGGACATCTCGTAGTAGGCTTCTCGCGAGCATGGGGCTGTAACTGTTGTCACATCGAGCCTGCACAAAACGCCATTTTTACAGAAGCCACTTCCTGTTGTCTTCTGCCATGCGGTCTGGCTAGGACCAGGCCTGTATTGTGCCATACACATATGTACTGGGGATTCGAACTCATAGCAAACCAAAAAATCAATAGATGGGAAAAATAATAAAGATTAGGGCAGAAAGCAATGAAATAGAAACCAAAAAATCAACCCAAAGAATCAATGAAACAAAGAGTTGGTTCTTTGAAAGGATAAACAAGATTGATAAACCCTTAGCAAATCTGACCAAAAGAAAGAGAGAAGAGACACAAATTAATAAAATCAGAGATGAAAAAGGCACCATCACAACAGATATTAGAGGAATTCAAAAAATCATAGGGACATACTAAAGAACATATAGTCCACTAAGTTTGAAAGAAATGGATGATTTCCTTGATTTTTATTACCTACCAAAATTAAATCAAGATGAGATAAACCATTTAAATAGACCTATAACAAGTATGGAGATCAAAGAAGTTATAAAAGGTCTCCCAACAGAAAATCTTT
This sequence comes from Orientallactaga sibirica, assembly GCA_036365145.1. NCBI lineage: Eukaryota > Metazoa > Chordata > Mammalia > Rodentia > Dipodidae > Orientallactaga > Orientallactaga sibirica. Next base: position 38,705,318 of record JAEOAD010000011.1, on the reverse strand, counting down.
GCCAGCTATACATCTGACAGAGGATTAATATCCAGAATATACAAAAAACTTAAAAAATAGAATAATAAGAATTCAAACAACCCAGTTAAAAAATGGGCTATGGAACTAAATAGAAAATTCTCAGAAGATGAAATATAGATGGCATATAAACATCTAAAAAAGTGTTCCACATCCTTAACAATCAGGGAAATGCAAATTAAAACCACTTTGAGATTCCATTTCACTCCTGTCAGAATGGCTACCATCAAGAAAACAAATGACAATAAGTGTTGGCGTGGATGTGGAAAAAGAGGAACACTTCTACACTGTTGGTGGGAATGTAATCTGGTCCAGCCATTGTGGAAATCAGTGTGGAGGTTCTTGAGACAGCTAAAAATAGATTGACCATATGATCCAGCTATAGCACTCCTAGGCATATATCCAAAGGACTCTTCTCACTACCTTAGAGATACTTGCACAACCATGTTTATTGCTGCTCTATTCACAATAGCTACGAAATGGAACCAACCTAGATGTCCCTCCACAGATGAATGGATAATAAAGATGTGGTACATTTACACAATGGAGTTCTATTCAGCAGTAAAGAAAAATGAAATTATGAAATTTGCAGGGAAATGGATGGATCTGGAGAGGATTCTACTGAGGTAACCCAGGCCCAGAAATGCCACATTTCTCTCATATCTCAACATCATAAAGGCTATTTATGACAAACCTACAGGCAACATAATACTAAATGGAGAAAAATTTGAAGCCTTTACACTAAGATCAGGAACAAGACAAGGGTTATTTATTTAATATAGTACTGAAAGTCTTGGCCATAGCAATAAGGCAAGAGACACACATAAGAGGGATACAAATTGGAAAGGAAGAGATCAAGTTATCATTATTTGCAGATGACATGATTCTATACATAAAGGACCCTAAAGACTCTACCAGGAAACTGTTAGAGCTGATAAATACCTATAGCCATGTAGCAGGATTCAAAATAAACACACAAAAATAAGTAGCCTTCCTATATGGTAATAACAAACACACAGAGGATGAAATCAGAGAATCATTCCCATTCACAATTGCATCAAAAAATAAGTAAATAAAGTACCTTGGAATAAACCTAACCAAGGAAATGAAGGATCTCTACAATGAAAACTTTAAAACACTCAAGCAAGAAATTGCAGAAGACACTACAAAATGAATATACATCCCTTGTTATTGGATTGGAAGAATCAATATTATGAAAATGTCAATCTTACCAAAAACATTCTATACATTTAATGCAATCCCCATTAAAATTCAAAAGACATTCTTTATGGAAATAGAAAAAAATCCAAAAATTCATTCAGAAGCATAAAAACCCTCAAATATCTAAAACAATTTTGAGCAACAAAAATAAAGCTGATGGTATCACCATACCTGATTTCAACCCATATTACAGAGCAATAGTAACAAAAACAGGATGGTACTGGCACAAAAACAGACATGTAGATCAATGGAACACAATAGAGGAACCTGATGTAACTCTGGGTAGCTATAGCCACCTGGTCTTTGACAAAAATGCCAAAAATACTCACTGGAGAAAAGACAGCCTCTTCAGCAAATGATGCTGGGAAAACTGGATATGTATCTGTAGAATGATGAAAATAGATCCTTATCTCTGTCCATGCACAAGAATGAAGTTCCAATGGATCAAAGACTTTAATATCAGACCTGAAACTCTAAAACTGCTAGAGGAAAAAGTAGGGGAAACCCTTCAACATATTGGTCTTGGCAAAAACTTTTTGAATCTAACCCTAATCCTCAGGAAATAAAACCACAGATCAACTGCTGGGACGTCATGAAATTACAAAGCTTTTGTACATCAAACACCGTGAATAAAACAAAGAGCCGGGTGTGGTGGCACATGCCTTTAATCCCAGTACTTGGGAAGCAGAGGTAGGAGGATCGCTATGAGTTCAAGGCCACCCTGAAACTACATAGTGAATTCCAGGTCAGCCTGAGCTAGGGTGAGACCCTACCTCGGAAAAAAAAAAAAAAAAAAAAAAAAAACACAAAGAGGCAATGTACAGAATGGGAGAAAATCTTTGCCAGCTATACTGCTGTGAGTTCAAGGCCACCCTGAGACTACATAGTGAATTCACATGTTCTCTCTCATATGTGGATCCTAACTACAAATGATTGGACTTCTATGTGACTAAAAATAAAACTCAGTAGCAGAAGCCAGAAAGCTAGAAAGGGGATATAGAGGGAATAGAAAGGGAGGGAGGGGGTACTTAATAGGATGGTATTGTATTTATGTAAGTAGAAGAACAGATTAATGGGGGTGAAAAGGCCTAAGTGAGGTCAGGGGAAGAGATTGAGTAGAGGAAAGGTGGAGGGAGGGCTAATCAAAATATAAGAAGATACAAATAAGTCATATGGAAACCTACTTTTTTGGACAATGGAATACTGAAGCCATTGATTATTACTGGAAAATTTTCAGTGCCAAGGATGGGATACCGTCCAGTGAGTTGTTGGCTAGTGAGGTCATTGATACCATTACAGGCCATTGCCGGGGCTCTTGGTTTGCACCAGGAATAGATGGTAAGACTCTATGGCTGAAGACTCCACATACTTGGGCTGCAAGTTCACTGAGAAATCCTGCTGGAGCTCAGCTGAAAATCTCCTCCATGTAGACCAGCTGATAGAAAGCCAGGGAAAGTTATGCTGCATGCAGTTCAATGGGAGAGAGAAAAATCACCAGTGGAGATACTCAACAGTGGACACTGCAAGCCTTTAATTTGGCCAGCCAGGTCAAATGAGCCAACGGGTGCAATAGTGGCATGTCTGTATCCTCATATATCTATATCATCTATATATTTGGTTTTCTGAGGTAGGGTTTCACTCTAGTCCTGGATTTCACTATGTAGTCTCAGGGTGGCCTTGAACTCCCAGTGCTCCTCCTACCTCTGCCTCCTGAGTGCTGGGATTAAAGGCATGTGCCACCACACCCGGCTGTATCCTCTTATATTTTGATTAGCCCTCCCTCCACCTTCCCTTTACTCAATCTCTTCCCCTGACCTCACCATTCTCTAATTGGACTGGAGGCCCACTGCAATAGAGGGAATACATCCCTGCTACTGAAAACCTACAACAGGGGTAGTCATGAGCCCTAGGGGTCTAATGTCTATTGGCGTCTGGCTAAATGTATATACTATGCTCCCCAAACAGCCCATTAAGCACTTCTCTTAATGTTCATACCCATATATTAATGCTACTCTCACTTTTAACTTATTTTTTTAAGGTAGGGCATGGTGGAATAGGCCTTTAATTTGTTGTTTATTTATTTGAGAGTAACAGACAGAGAAAGATGCAGAGAAAGAGAGAATGGGTGCACAATGGCCTCCAGCCACTGTAAATGAACTCCAGATGCACACGCCACCTTGTGCATCTGGCTTACATGAGCACTGGGGAATTGAGCCTCGAACCAGGGTCCTTAGGCTTCACAGGCAAGTGCTTAACCACTAAGCCATCTCTCCAGCCCCTACTCTCACTTTTGGTTTAGAGAAACTTCTCTTTTCAGATGGCAGTGACCTTGGGATGACTCATAAGTCACCATAGTGGTGAGAAGAAGTGACAGAGGAGTGCTCAACACTGAAATATCTCTAACACACCCTCCAGGGCTCAGAGTCCATTGCGGAAGAGGGGGCGGAAAGAATGTAAGAGCCAAAGGAAGGGTAGGACTCCTTACAATGTGCTCCTCCAGACACAAAATGGCCTGGATATCCATGACCTCACAGTGCCTGACACTACCTACACAAGACCATCACAATAGGAGGAAAAGATCATGACATCAAAATAAAAGAGAGACTGATTGAGAGGCGGAGAGGATATGATGGGGAGTGGAGTTTTGAAGGGGAAAGTGGAGGGAGGGAGGGAAGTACCATAGGTTATTGTCTACAATATGGAAGTTGTCAATAAAAAATTCAAAGATCTGGGCATGGTGGCACATGCCTTTAATCCCAGCACTTGGGAGGCCGAGGTAGGAGGATTGCTGTGAGTTGGAGGCCACCCTGAGACTACTTAGTGAATTCCAGGTCAGCCTGGACCTGAGTGAGACCCTAACTTGAAAAACCAAAAAAATAAATAAATACATAAAATAAAATAAAAGAATGAGACACAGGGGCTAGGTACTATCTTACCCTGCTAAGTGCATCAGTGTTACAACTGGACTAGACAGGGTTTGAAGAGTCTGGTAAACATAAAGAATATCAACAGATTGGGCTGGAGAGATGGCTTTGAAGTTAAGGTTCTTGTCTGCAAAAACAAAGGACCCAGGATCCACATAAACCAGATTCACAAGGTGGCACATATGTCTGGAGTTCATTGGAAGTGGTTGAATGCCCTGGAGTACCATTCTTTCTCTCTCTCTCATCTATTTATCTATCTTCCTCTTTCTCTCTCCAATAAATAAATAAATATTATATATATATAAAAGAAACCAGGCATGGTGGTGCATGTCTTTAATCCCAACACTTGAGAGGCAGAGGTAGGAGGATCACTGTAAGTTCAAGGCCACCCTGAGACTACAGAGTGAATTCCAGGTCAGCCTGAGCTAGAGTGAGACCCTACCTTGGAACAAAATATAAAAAGAATGTCAACAGATAAAGAATTAGCCTGGCTGGGTGTTATGGTGCAGGCCTTTAACCAGTTCAACTTCCATACCTGGATCTGTTAGAACATATTTAACATATGTCCCCTCCTGGAAGAGACCATTCATGTAACATTCTAAAGGGGATCAGCTTGAACTTGCCTTTAGAGGTGGCTCTATGCAGATCAAGGTAATAGGCACAAGTTTTAACCAAATTTCATAAGGTTCTTGACACAATTTGGTCAAGGTAACCTTAAGAGTAATGATGAGCCGGGCGTGGTGGCGCATGCCTTTAATCCCAGCACTCGGGAGGCAGAGGTAGGAGGATCGCCAAGAGTTCGAGGCCACCCTGAGACTACATAGTGAATTCCAGGTCAGCCCGGGCTAGAGTGAGACCCTACCTCGAAAAACCAAAAAAAAAAAAAAAAAAAAAAAAGGCCTAATGTCACTTTGGATAAATTGTGGTAAACCAAACCTGAGAATCATTTCCTTTAAAGTCTCTTAATGACTTTCTTGCTATTTTTGTTCTCCAGGAAAAGGCTTCTATTCACCCAGTGAAAGTATCCACAAAAACACAAAAATTAAGAGATATTTAAATTCTGCTGGAGCAGCAGGCATGATGGTAAAATGCACTTGCTACTCCTCTCTGGGTAATATGCATGTAGCTTGTACTGTTCTTTCTAATGGCAGTATAGGTAACCTTGTTTGAACACTATTGTGATGGCAGCACGCCTACTATTTTGTGATTTTAGCAATGATATTCTTTAATCCTGGAGTCATTAGTATTTCAAGGAGCCAGTTTTACAAATTTTCTGTTTCATAACCATGGGCAACTTTAATAACTTCCCAGGTTACCTTTTCTGGCAACCAGACTTTTCCTTGCTTATCTGTCACCAATTCCCCCAAGGTAGGAAACATGGAAGCCTGCCCTTTCTGCTTCTTCTCAGTAGGAGGGATCCACTTTATATGGAGGCAGGGAGGGAGCCAAAGACAACTGAAGAATTTCTCCAGACGAGGCTGCATGTTTAGCTGCTGTGTCAGCTGCATAGTTTTCTCATATTCCCTGAGTCTCTCTTCTGAAAAATGCACCTGCCACTTTCTTAGAGTCATTTACTGCCTGAAGCAGCTTAACAATGTTTTCTCTGTTTAATTTTTTCTTGTTGTTGACAGCATTGAGAAGACCTCTCTCTTTCCAAATTGCTCCGTGACCGTGAGTCACTGAAAAGACATTCTGCAGCTTAGATACACAGTTAACATTCTCCCCTTTCCTAACTCCAGGACTATTATCTCAGTCTTTTGGGGCTGAAGTTCTAAGCCTTTTGCCTCAGTGGTCTCAGAGAGTGAGACGACAGTACAATCAGCCTGATGTTGACCATGGACTATGAAACTGCTCTTATTGCCAAACCATGCCTTCCCAGTATCTGGAACGGGCTCATGCTGGAGGTATTTTCTACTTGAGTATGCCAAATCTATCAGTTCTGAGAACCCTTGTATGTGACAGTGGCAGCAAGTGGCTAGGTTTAAAGTCTGACAGAGCTTTAAAGTGAGATGGGGGATTCCAACAGCTGAGTCTGGTACTATAGCAATTGGCCACTTGCTAAACCAATGATGGCCTTTTGCTTCCAGAAAACCAGAGACCTGGTGTGGGGTCCACACTGTCAGTGGCTACTGCCATCATTAACTGTGCAGCCTCTTTAATTAGCAGGCAAGTTACAGCAACTGCTCTCAAGCATGGTGGCCAGCCCCAAAGATGCCATATCCAATTGTTTCAAAAAATAAGCTACTATCCTTCATGAGGTGCCCAACATCTCATCCGTGTACCAGCTGCAATCCCTGGCCTCGCAAGTACATATAAGTCAAAGGACATACTATGTTTATGTTTGGTATATTTAATGCAGTGGCACTTGAGGTTACTGAAGTTCCCATTACACTGCCTGCATTAGTCAGGGTTCTCTAGAGGAACAGAATGGATAGAACGAATTGTATTAAAAGGGAATTTATTGGATTAGCTTACAACAGTCCAGCAATAGCAGGTTGCAGGCCTGAGAGTCAAGAAACCCAGTAGCTGCTCAGTCCACGAAGCTGGATGCCTCAGCAGTCCCAATCTGTGGGGTCCACCCTCCCTCCCGGGGAGTCTGCTGCCCTGCTTGGCTGACGTGACCAAGGATTGTTTGCCTAAAAAACATCTTGTTCCACTCCCATTTTATGGCCTAACCGCAAGTTCTGTATGCCCCAGGTGGCTCTTGTTTAACAGTAAACAACAAGATATGAGAACATAAGCCGGGCGTGGTGGCGCACGCCTTTAATCCCAGCACTCGGGAGGCAGAGGTAGGAGGATCGCTGTGAGTTCGAGGCCAGCCTGAGACTACATAGTTAATTCCAGGTCAGCCTGAGCTAAAGTGAGACCCTACCTCGAAAAACCAAAAAAAAAAAAAAAAAAAAAAAAAGATATGAGAACATGAACTTCTGACCCTGGTGCTTTTCCACGTGCTGTAAGGCTGTATATATATCACCCTCTGACTTCAATAAACAGCATTCTTTTTTTAAATATTTTATTTTTATTTATTAATTTGATATATATAGAGAGAGGGTGAAAGAGAGAGAGAATGGGTGTGCCAGGGCATCCAGCCACTGCAAATGAACTCCAGATGCATGCGCCCCCCCCTTGTGCATCTGACTAACATGGGTCCTGGGGAGTCTAACATGGGTCCTTTGGCTTTGCAGGCAAATGCCTTAACCGCTAAGCCAGCCCTCCAGCCCTAAACAGCATTCTTGAAGCACGAATGACCCAGTGATTGTCTTTTCAATCCTCAGCACCTCACCCAGCTCAGGGTCTTGGTAGTAGCATGGGCGCTACAGCTGGAGGTCCCACCGAGATTGGGAAGGAAGGAAAACTGCTGAAGGATCACTCCTGAAGGCTGGCCAGCCGTAGAAGAGGTAAGAGAGGAGCGCATTGAAAATGAGTACTGCTAGCTCTTATTCATTGCTAGTAGATCAGTTAGTTGAATTGCTAAAGAAACAAGGTACGGGCATTAAACATATTACAGCAAGAGATTTTATTAAGATTTTGCAAAAGGCGAGCCCTTGGTTTTTGGTTTCGGGGGGCCTTAATGTTTCTGACTGGGAACAAGTGAAACTTGATTTCCAGAAGACCCTTCATAGGGAGGGACCCGAGAGCATTCCTATAGCTACCTTCTCTCTGTGGCGCTTGGTTAAGGATGCTCTCGTTAGTGATAAAGAGAAAGTAAAAGAACAATTGGCCGAGGTGGAACGGCTTTTCACTGAAACTCAAGAACAGGAGTCAATTAAATCTTTTTTTTTTTTTTTTTTTTTTTGGTTTTTTTGAGGCAGGGTTTCACTCTGGCTCAGGCTGACCTGGAATTCACTATGCAGTCTCAGGGTGGCCTCGAACTCTCGGCAATCCTCCTACCTCTGCCTCCCAAGTGCTGGGATTAAAGGCGTGCGCCACCACGCCCGGCTCAATTAAATCTTTTCAGAATTCTGATAAGTCCTCCTCTGATTCCTCACCTTCTTCTAGCAATGAGGACTCTGAGGAAGAGAAAAATTTAGAAAACGACATAAAAACCTTAAGAAAGAAAATTAAAAGGCTCACTCCTGCGGACCGGCCTATGCCGCCATTGCCTCTCACATTTCTCACAGAACGTCCTCCTGCTTATAACTCTAACTTCTCTCCCTGTCAGCCATCTGCCCCTTCAGAGGGACCAGAGGGACGGGTGGCATTCCCTGTTATAGAAACTACTAATGCACAGGGACAGGCACAAAGACAACATACCCCTCTAAATTTTAAAGACATTAAGCAATTAAAGGAGGCTGTGACAGCATACGGCCCCATGCTCCTTTTACTCTGGCCATTTTTTGAATCTTTTGGAGCTCTAAATTGCACTCCTAGTGACTGGCAACAGCTATGCTGTGCCACATTGTCTGGAGGTAATTACCTATTGTGGCGAGGAGAATTCCAGGAGCTCTGTAAACAAACAGCACGACCTAATGCGGCCGCTGGATTCCCCGGTAATTTGGACATGCTAACAGGAGCCGGGCAATATACTGATTTGCAGCAACAAATTTTATATGACCCTGCTGTATATGCACAAATTAACGTGCCTGACACTAGAGCCTGGAAGGCCTTGCCTAATAAGTCTGCTGGAGATCAATTATCTAAGGTTCTTCAAGGGCCAGATCCAGTGTTGATTTGGGCCCGAGGGTCTGTTTGTGTTTTTCCACAGGATGGAGAAAATCCAATTTGGGTTCCTGAGCATTGTGTTTGGGCTGTTGTGGACCCTGCTATCGAGTCAACCAGGGACCTTTTGGGCTTTCGTAAAGAACCTGCCAGTACTGATGCCAGTGGCCTGGAATGCCCAGGTTTGGCCTGGATTTGTGAGTACTAATTTAAGCTTAGGAACGCCTGCTATGCATCTTGATCCTGAGAAAGCCAATTTAACTCACATCTATTCCCTTAGGAATTCCATGTGCTTTGTTCTCAAGCTTAACTATTCTCAGCTTAACTCTTCCAATTCTTTTGATGATTCTACTGGATGCCTTACTATTAAATCTGCTGCATGTGTGATGGCGCCTTTCTTTTTATTGTAACTAATGAAACTCCCTTGGGAGATATCCTCAATTGTTCTTCACAGGACTGCCACCTGAAGACTTGACAGACGCAGCTGATTCTCACCCGGCAGAAAAGAGACTTTGGCGTATCTGCAGCTATCATCGCTGTAATTGCCGCTGCTGCCGCCGCAGCTACTGTTACTGGCGTAGCCCTTTCCCAATCTGCTGTTACAGTGAGCACTGTGGACTTGCTCTCAGGGGAAGTAGCTTCTGCACTCAACACTCAAAATCATTTAAATTCTCTCATACAATTGGGTATACTAAATCTAAATCAACAAACAGCTCTACTACAAGAACAAATAGATTTACTTTGGGAAACCCATATGGTGACCTATACTCCCCTATACCATCACATTTGTGTTACGCCAGCCAAGGCGTCAAATGCTTCTGCTCAACTTAAGATGTTAAATGCATATTTGTCAGGACCTTGGAATCTCAACTTTACTAATTTTACATTCACTTTAGCTATACAGATTATTGCTATTAATGATACAAGCGTTCCACCAGTCTCTGGGAACACGTTGCTGAAAGGATTGCAATTTGCAGCCCGTCTGTTTAAGGAATGGAGTGGGGCTATGGCCCTAAGGCTAATCGCCCTGGGTGGTGTGGCTTTGTCCTTGGTCTGTCTCTGCCGTATGGTAAAAACTCAAGCCCAGCGCCAATTTCAGACCAAACAGGTCTTGATGTCTCTGGCAGCAGATAACCCCACTGCTCAAGTATGGCTGAACTTACAAGATAAATGAGTAATCAATGACGGGTAAGACCTGGGGGATGTCTATCAACCTAAGACAGAGTCTGCGGGGCCTGGGCAGGATTCTCCATGATGGGTAAGATAGATGTCGATGTCCAATGCAACCTAAGACAGATGCTCATTTATATTTAAGGAAGGGGGACCTGTGGGGTCCACCCTCCCTTCCGGGGAGTCTGCTGCCCTGCTTGACTGACATGACCAAGGATTGTTTGTCTAAAAAACATCTTGTTCCACTCCCATTTTATGGCCTAACCGCAAGTTCTGTATGCCCCAGGTGGCTCTTGTTTAACAGTAAACAACAAGAGAACATGAACTTCTGACCCTGGTGCTTTCCCACGTGCTGTAAGGCTGTATATATATCGCCCTCTGACTTCAATAAATGGCATTCTTGAAGCACGAATGACCCAGTGATTGTCTTTTCAATCCTCAGCACCTCGCCCAGCTTGGGGTCTTAGTGGTAGCGCGGGCACTACACCAATCTGGCCCTGAAGGCCAGAAGGCATCCTGGAGAGATGCTGCTCTTCAGTCCTCCCTGGTCTTCAGCCCACACTGGAAAGCAGTAAGCACCAAGCTGAGAACACCAAGCACCAAGCAGAGAACAGTGAGCAGCACTGGCAGCCAGGTGGGAGGAGAGAGAGCCTTTCTTCCCAGAGCTTCTTTTTATCAACCAGCCCCCTCCTCCAAGAGGGGCTGCCCACTCTGGGGGAACGGCTCACCCTGGGGGAAGGATTCTTCCTTTAGTTAATCCTTCCTAGAGGCAACCTCAGAGACACACTTACGTCAGTCTCCTGTCCTTGTAGGTAGTCACCAAAGGGCTTTGCTGTTCATCCAAATGTTGGAACCCAAATGAAGCAGAAACATGCCATGCCTAGGAATGCCCACAGCAGCCTCTGAGTTTTGGAGGGATTAGCTTATAAATGGCTAGTTTTCTTTCAAGGGAACACCTGTGCTGTTCTTGGGAGGATATTTTACTGGTTACTCATATGCATAACCCTGTGGGAAACTCTGGGAGCCAGCATAGAACATAGATCACAGTGGTATTTTACTACAAGGGGTCCAGAAGTTGAAGTGTTCATACATCAACTCTTTTTTTTTTTTTTTTTTTTTGGTTTCTCGAGGTAGGGTTTCACTCTAGTCCAGGCTGACCTGGAATTAACTATGTAGTCTCAGGGTGGCCTCGAACTCTCGGTGATCCTCCTACCTCTGCCTCCCGAGTGCTGGGATTAAAGGCATGCGCCACCACGCCTGGCTTCATACATCAACTCTTACCAGTCATTGGTGGAGAGTGACTCTCCAGCAGAGAAAAACATTAATTCCTCTGAAATTTGGCCTGCTGAGTAGGTGACAATGTAGACAACAGTTAGTAAAGAAGCACACATGTTGGCAACTGGAAGGCAGGCAAGTACACATTAAAATAGTAAAGGATTGTGGGCAAGACAATGACGGTGTAATTATGAGGTAGCTAAAATATTAAAAGTGTACTCTCTCTCTCTCTCTTTTTTTTTTTTTTTTTTTTTGGTTTTTCGAGGTAGGGTCTCACTCTAGCCCAGACTGATCTGGAATTCACTTTGTATTCTCAGGGTGGCCTAAAACTCAGGGCGATCCTCCTACCTCTTCCTCCCAAGTGCTGGGATTAAAGGTGAGATGACATGAGTTTGAGTCCCCAACATCCACGTAAACAGCTGGACATGGAAATGCATGTAGGTAAACCCCCATCATGTGAGGAGCAGAGACCTGAAAATTGCTGGGGCTTGATTCCAAGCTCTGGAATCAGTGAAAGACGTCATTTGGAGGAAACACATGGAAGAGCGATGGAGGGAGGATACCTGATGTTCTCTGGCCTTCATGCACACTTCTAGGAAAAGAGATTTTTCATGTAGTACCAGGATCTGAAAAGCAGTGCAGATTGGCAGAGGGAAGGGTTATGCCTAGGGGTTGGAAATGCTCTAATATGTGAGGTTTCTATCCATTTTGAGAGAGACACAGAGAGAGAGAGAGAGAGAGAGAGGGAGAGGAAGATAGAGAATGGGGGTGCCAACAGCCTCTCAGCCACTGCCAACGAACTCCAGATGCATGTGCCCCCTTGTGGGAAAGTGTGGCATTGTGCCTTTGCATCACTTTGCATCTGGCTAAATGTGGGAGATTGGAACTGACGTTCTTAGGCTTAGCAGGCAGGCACCTTAACCGCTAAGCCATCTCTCCAGCCTTCTATCCATTTTTTATTGAGCTGTATGAATTTCATAAATCTTTAAGTATTTTCAAATCAAAGGTTCCATCTTCAAGCCACTTTCTACTATTACCTAAATTATATTGAGGCCATACTGCTGCAGTAGACAACTGGTTTCTTTGATTTGATCTCTCCCTTTGGATAAAACGTTTTGAGATTATGTAAATGACCTTGCAGTATCTGATACTACCTTCACAAGACCTTCATGATATGAGGAAAAGATGATGACATCAAAATAAAACAGAGACTATTGGAGAGAGGGAGAGGATCTCATGAAGAGTGGATTTGTGAAGGGGAAAGTGGGGTGAGGGAATTATCATGGTTTATTACCTATAATTATGGAAGTTGTCAATAAAAAAAATTTTTTTTTAAGTGGCCTGCCTAGCTTCTTTCCTGACCACCAACCAGCCCACACCTCCACACACCTCCCCAAACCTTTCCCCTTCAGGGAAGCTTCCCCTCCCCCTCTATCCCTCTCTCTTTCCCTCTCTCATTCTCTCTATCCATCTCTCCCTCTCTCTTTCCCTGCCTCTTGATTCAGACTCTGGTTCAGCTTTTCCCCAGGTCCCATTTTCCCTTTTGCTATTCTGCCCCAAGTTTTCTGAAGTTCTCTTACACTTGTGCAGGCCATGCTAGTGACATGCTCAGGCAGCTGCTGTCTCTGCTATTTCTTCTGACGCTGGAGGCAGCCACAGCAACCCTGCTTCTGTCTCCCTCCCTGAGAAAAACAAAAGTAAGAAAGAAATCAGAAAATAGTCCCCAAATAGCCCCAATTAGGGAATTTTCACAAGCATGCTTAGGAATCTTAAACTGCCAGCCTTGGAATGCTGTACTATGACACTACAGAGCTGTAGTCTTGAGCCCTGTAAATCCACACTTTGATCAGGACTGAACTTTGATCAACTAGGGCTGCCCTGATGTTCATGACCCTGACTTACATGGCTACAGCTTGCTTGGTAGAGATTGCACAACTGGGAATTATGTGCACAGTAGCTCAATGATAACCTCCCAGAACTGTACACCTGCCAATCTAGACTCTTCTCCACAAATTACATGTTAGGAGGCTGCATACAAATTCACCCTACTGTAAAGTACTTTTCCCAAATGGAGAAGTCAGTAGCAATAGATGCCAGGCATGGTGGTGCAATCCTTTATTCCCAACACTCGGGAGGCAGAAGTAGGAGGATGTCTGTGAATTTGAGACCAGTCTGGAACTACAGAGCAAATTCCAGGACACCCTGCCTCAATAAAACAAAACAAAACAAAACAAAAAACCCCTCTAAGGTCATGAACCTTAGGGGTATAAAGCCTGCTCTTGTCTGGATAAATGTATATATTATTGACACCAAACTGCCCTAAAAACACTACACTTAATGTTCATATTCATATATTAATGCTACTCTCACTTCTGGTTAGAGAAGCTTCTCTTTTCAGATGATGATGACCACTGGGATGACCCAAAAGGCAACATAGTGCTGAGAAGAAGGTACAGAGGAGTGTCCAGCACTGAAACATCTCTATCACACCCTCCAAGGCTCAGGGTCCATTGTGGAAGAGGTGGTGGAAAGAATGTAAGAGCCAAAGGAAGGGTACGACTCCTTACAATGCAACTGCCCAGACAGAAATTGGCCTTGATATCCATGACCTCGCAGTGCCTAGCAATACCTTCACAAGACATAATAGGAGAAAAAGATGATGACATCAAAATAAAGAGAGACTAATGGAGAGAGGGAGGGGATATGATGGAGAGTGGAGTTGAGAAGGGGAAAGTGGGGGAGGGGAGGGAAATATCATGGTTTATTGTCCGTAAGTATAGAAATTGTCAATAAAAAAATTTAAGGGCTGGAGAGATGGCTTAGTGGTTAAGACACATGCCTGCAAAGCCTAAAGACCCTGGTTTGATTCTCCAGGTCCCATGTAAGCCAGATGCACAAGGGGGCGCACACATCTGGAGTTTGTTGGCAGTGGCTAGAGGCCCTGGCACACCCATTCTCACTTTCCCTCTCTCTTTCCCTCTCTCAGTCTCAAATAAATAAATAATTAAATCTTTTAAAAAATTTAAAAGACAAAAACCTCTTCCTAGCAATAGAGATAAGGTCACAGTCACACACTGTCATCCATAGCATCTTAAAGACTTTCCCTAACTTTTAGAGACCTTAGACCATCATTTGTGGCTTTGGTGCAGAAGATAATTTTAAGACAAAAAGAAAGAAAAGAAAAAAAAAACACACATGTGACATGTAAACAGAAAGGGGAAGGATATTGGGGGAGAGAGAAGATGGGAAGGTAAGGTGGGAAGAAGAGAATTTGGGGGAAGGATTGGAGACAAGAATCAACTAAAACAAAATGCAGTTTTTTTTAAAAATACACTTTTTAAACATATTTTATTTATTTACTTATTTGAGACAGTGAAAGAGGCAGAGAGATAGAGAGAGAGGCCACCCTCAGACTCCATAGTGAATTCCAGGTCAGCCTGGGCCAGAGTGAAACCCTACCTCAAAAAAACAAAACAAAAAACCCAATGGTGTACCTGCTGGTTCTGCTGTCACCACTGCTCTGATGTCCTTGCAGCGTCTTCTGACATGTACCCATAGGTGTTTTTATTGAACAGTCAAAAAAACAGTAATATGTGAACAAGTTGAACATTGAATATTGGTAAAGGTCTAGGAACTTTTCACTTTGTCAAATGCTGTTTTCTGCATCTAATGAGATGATCATGTGATTTTTGTCCTTCAGTCCCTTTATATAATGTATTACATTTATCAAGTTGCATATGTTGAGCAATCCCTGCATCTCTGGGATAAAGCCTACTTGGTTGGAGGATCACAGTGAGTTTGAGGCCACCCTAAGACTACAGAGTGAATTCCAGGTCAGCCTGAGTTAGAATAAGACCCTACCTTGAAAAAACCAAAATAAATAAATAAATAAATAAATAAATAAATAAATAAATAAAGTGACCTTCCTTATCTTTCCTAACTAATGTTGATCTGAAGTCTACCCTGTCAGATATTAGGATAGTGACCCCTGCTTATTTTCTAGGCCCATTTGCTTGAAACACCATTTTCTAGCCTTTCACCCTAACACTGTCCATCCTTTGTAGAAAGGTGTGTTTCTTGGAGGCAACAAATTGAAGGATCCTGCTTTTTAACTCAGTCTGCAAACCTATGTCTTTTAGTTGGGACATTGAGGCTATTTATATTAAGAGTTATTACTGAAAGGTGTGTATTTATTTTTGCCATTTTTCTTGTTTTGTAGTTCTTCGTGTTTTAACTTTGCTCTCTTGTATTAACTAGTATTTGAGCATGTTTTTTGTTTTTTTTTTTTTCCAGGTTCCTTATATGTGTGCTTTTCTTTCTCTTCAGCATGAAGGATCCTATCAAGTATTTTCTGTAGAGCTGGTTTTGTCTTCAAATATTCCTTTAGCCTGCTTTTGTTGTGGAATGTCCTTATTTCTCCATCTATTTGGATGGATAGCTTTGCAGGATAAAGTAACCTTGGTTGACAGTTGTTATCTTTCAGAACTTGTAAGACATCATTCCAAGCCCTTCTGGCTGTTAAAGTTTGTGTTGAGTAATCTGCTGTGATTCTGATTGGCTTACCTTTGTATGTGACTATTTTTCTCTCTAACTGCTTTCAATATATTTTCTTTGGTTTGTGTGTTTGGTAGTTTAATTATTATTTATTTAATTATTATTATTTATTTAATTATTATTAATTACTTCCAGGTTTTTTCTGTTTGGTGTTCTAAAGGCTTTCTATATCTGCATTGGCATCTCTTTCCCAATTTGGGGGAAGTTTTCTTCTATGATTTTGTTGAAAATGCCTACTATGCCTTTGGAGTGAAATTCTTCTATTATTCTTTTTTATTTTATTTATTGATTTTTTTTGAGGTAGGGTCTCACTCTAGCTCAGGCTGACCTGGGATTCACTGCATAGTCTCAGGGTGGCCTTGAACTCACAGTGATCCTCCTACCTCTGCTTCCTGAGTGCTGGGATTAAAGGTGTGCGACACCTACCCTGAATTCTTATGTTTCATCTTTTCATATTGTCCCGAGTATCTTGAAATTCCCACTCATACCTCCTTATTAGTTTGTCTTTCTCTTTGTTGGACTGTATTAGATCTGCCACCTGGTTTTCTAGTTTAGATATTCTGTTCTCTCCTTCATCCAGTCTACTGGTGAGATTTTCTACAGAGTTTTTTATTTTGCTGGTTGTGTTTTTCATTGCTAGTATTTCCTTTTTTAAAAGTTTTTAATTTTAATTTTATTTATTAGAGAAAGAGAGAGAGAGAGAATGGGCACACCAGGGTGTCTAGCCACTGCAAACCAACTCCAGATGCATGCACCACCTTGTGCATCTGACTTACATGGGACCTGGAAGATTGAACCTGGATCCTTAGGCTTCATAGGCAAGTACCTTAACAGCTAAGCCATCGCTCCAGCCCTCATTGCTTCTATTTCTAACTGGTTTTTCTTTATTATTTCTATTTCCTTATTCATGTCTTGTATTGACCTCCTTATTTCATTAAATTGGTTTCTTGTGTCTTCTTTCATTCTTTTGATTTTCTCTTTGATTTCTTTGAACATATTTATAATCATTCTTTTCAACTCTTTCTCAGGCATTCCCTCTAAGTTAGTCTAAATCAGAGGTCATTTATGATGGATTTATACTTTTTGGTGGATTTATGTTGTCTTGAGTTTTTGTGTTTCTTGTATTATAATGTAGAGATTTTTGCATCTTGGATTAATTTAATGCTTGGGTTTTCTAATTATCTGCACTATTATTAGATATATCAATCAATCTGATGTTATATATATTCAGGGTAGGAACTTAAGGTGCTAAGTGTTGCTCTTAAGACTTTCAGAATAACCATAAAAGTGACCCTAGGCGTTGGGTTTGTCAGCTATGAGAGTATTCTAGTAGGCTGGGTAGAACAAAATACAGGCAAATTCTAAAGTTTAAGTAAACAATATACACATTCCATGAAAAACAGCATTTATGAGAGTATTTATGCAAGAGTAGGTATTATGACAAACAAATTCTCTAATGAAGTCACAGTCCCTATGAATGGTGCTGCCCAACACCCTTAATCCTGTAATGGGAGGCTGAGATTTCTGCTCTGTAGAGGATTCCAAGTTCAGTTTGTGACTGAGCGAGACCCTTCCCCAACGAATGACAGAAGAGGAGACAAAGGTTGTATAAATCAAGAAGCAACAAATGACAAGCCCAAAATATAGCTTATTTAAGAATGGCAAATCCAGGGGCTGGAGAGATGTGTTAGCAGTTAGGCATTTGCATGCAAAGCCAAAGGATCCCAGTTCAATTCTCCAGGACCTACATAAGTAAGATACACAAGGGGGGCACATGCATCTGGAGTTCATTTGCAGTGGCTGGAGGCCCTGGCACTCTCTCTGCCTCTTTCTCTCTCTCAAATAAGTAAATAAATAAATAAAATATTTTTAAAGATTTATTTTATTTATTTATTTATTAGAGACAGGGAGAGGGAGAGAGAGGGAGATAGAGAGTGGGAATGGGCACGCCAAGGCCTCCAGCCACTGCAAACGAACTCCAGACACATGTGCCACCATGTGCATCTGGCTTATATGGGACCTGGAGAATCAAACCTGGGTCCTTAGGTTTTGCAGATATGCACTTTAACTGCAAAGCCATCTCTCCAGCCCAAATAAATTATATATTTTTTTTTTTGGTTTTTCAAGGTAGGGTCTCACTCTGGCCCAGGCTGACCTGGAATTCACTATGTAGTCTCAGGGTGGCCTTAAACTCACGGCAATCCTCCTACCTCTGCCTCCTGAGTGCTGGGATTAAAAGTATGTGCCACCACGCCCGGCTCTAAAATATTCTTTTTTTAAAAGAATGGCACCAGGAATGGTGGGCATGCCTTTAATCTCAGCACTCGGGAGGCAGAGGTATGGATGATCGCTGTGAGTGAGACTACATAGTGAATTCCAGGTCAGCCTGGGCCAGAGTGAGACCCTACCTTGAAAAACCAAAAAAAAAAAAAAAAAAAAAAAAAGAATGGCAAATCTGGCTGTCCATCAGATTTAACATATAATTTACCCTAACATGGAAGGTGCAATTAGTAATTCCAATGCAAGCCTATATACCAGGCTTATTTGGTGGGTACTGACCTGGTGTAATTCCTGTTACCTTTTGGGATGAGTTTGGTCTCAGTTATGCTGAGTGCCTGCTTGGGTCCTTTTTTGCTGCACTATTGGCTCAGGTAGGCTGGCTGGGTGGGTGGGTCACTGCTCTGATCGTCTGTGCGGAGTGCTATGTAGGTGAGTTCCCTTCCCCTGTCTCTGGTGCTTGCTGGCACTTGTGTTGGTGGTGGGGGGAGGGGAGGCTGTGGAAGATGGCTGAATTTCTCCTGTTGGTCCTCCCAATCCTCTTCTTCATGAGCCCCTCTGCTGGTCCCTGCTGGCCTCCCTTTCACATTCGTTGAGTTTGCAAGGAGGCTGGTGTGAGTGGAAAATCCCCTCACCTGGCTTCTCCTGCAGCTCAGGCCATGCCTGGAGGCTGTGGCTGCAAGAACCTGGTGCTACTGCTGCTGGAACTGCTTCCGCCTACTTCTGTGGTCTATAAATGCTCTGGATCTCTCCTACTTCTCTGCTGTGGTTGATAATTTCTTATACACCTTCACTTTTTAGTAGAAGAGTGTATTTTACTGTTTTTTTGTGTGTGTGTTGTTTTGTTTTGTTTTGCTTTTTCTCCCCTATGCTGCTTTGGCGTGGTTTCTATGCCACCGTCTTAACCGGAAGTCCTCTGTCTCATTCTTTTGGTTGGCCTGCTTCCTTAAATTCACATGCTGGCAAATAATCTCCAAAGGTAATCAGAAATTTTGCCCTTCGCTCTGAATAATTAACCTTTGTATCATGGCCTTGTCTCCTCTCATACCTTCATGGAAAAATAACTAAATGATGAGAATTTTTCAAATCCTGGCCAAGGTAGGAAATCTAACAGACTGTTGGATATTAACCTCCAAGTCCTTCTCAGTTCATGACCATTCAGACTCCTTGGTGTTGTGAGTGACTAATTTCTCCACAGTACCTATCTTTACTGGGAGATATGATAAGAGGCTCTGTAAGATAACATACCAAGTACTAGTGATCACCCAGGACCTCATACATTCAGTTCCTTGCTTCTGTTGGCACCTCTATGAAGGAGCTTAAGTTTTATTATGTGTTCCATGGCTATAAACTTCCAATACCTTATTAATGCTACTATAATTAACTGACTGATATCACTTCCTATCAACAACAATTCAACCAGATTCTGTATAAAGAAAATATAACATAATAAACCTTCTGGCAAGCCGGGTGTGGTGGTGCATGCCTTTCATCCCAGCACTTGGGAGGCAAAGATAGGAGGATCACTGAGAATTTGAGGCCACCCTGAAATTACACAGTGAATTCCAGGTTAGCCTGAGCTAGAATGAGACCCTACCCCAATCCCCCCAATTAAAATTAAATAAATAAATAAATAAATAAATAAATAAATAAATAAATAAAAGAAAAGAAAATAAACCTGGCAGCACAATGGTGGAAATGGGACATGTGCCCAGGCTAAACAGTGGGGCTGGACACAGGGTTGTGGCCCAAAAAGAGTGCTGAATTTTTTGCCGCACATGCTTAAAAATGCAGAGAGTAAGGGAGAGGGGACTTAATAGGATGGTATTGTATATATGTAAGTAGAAGAACAGACTAATGGGGGGTGAAAAGGCCTAAGTGACATCAGGGGAAGAGACTGAGTAAAGGAACGGTGGGGGAGGGCTAATCAAAATCTAAGAGGGTATGAATAAGTCATATGGAAACCTACTGTTTTGGACAATGGAACAACCAGAAGCCATAGATTGTTATTAGAAAATTTTCAGTGCCAGGGATGGGATACCTTCCAGTGAGTTGTTGGCCAGGGAGGTCACTGATGTCCCCAAAACATTACAGGCTATTGCTAAAGCTCTTGGTTTCCCACCAGGACTAGATGGTAAGACCCTATTGCTGAAGACTCCCCATACTTGGGCTGCAAGGTCACTGAGAAATCCTGCTGGAGCTGAGCTGAAAACCTCCTCCATGAAGACCAGCTGACAGAAGGATGGAAAAAGCTATGTTGCATGCAGTTCAATGGGAGAGAGAGAAATCTACCCCCTGTTGGAGATACTCAACAGTGCATGCTGTAAGCCTCGAATTTGGCCAGCCAGGCCAAATGAGCCAACGGGTGCAATAGTGGTATGTCTGTTATGGGGGAAACCAGCCACGCTCTAGCCCACTCCATGGGAGGGAATACATGCCTGATACTGAAATACTACCATGGGGGGGGGGAGGATGGAGGGATGGCTTAGTGGTTAAAGCACTTTCCTTCAAAGCCAAAGGACCCAGGTTCAATTCCCCAGGACCCACATAAACCAGATGTACAAGGTGGCACATGTGTCTGGAGTTCATTCACAGTGGCTGGAGGCCCTGGCATGCCCACTCTCTTTCTCAAATAAATAAATAAAAATAAAAATATATAAAAAACCTACAACGGGGTGGTCAAGAGCCCCAGGGGTGTAACATCTGCTGGTGTCTGGCTAAATGTATATACTATGTTCACCAAGCTGACTGGTAAGCACTTCTATTAATGTTCATACCCATATGTTAATGCTGCTGTCACTTTTGGTTAGAGAAGCTTCTCTTTTCTGATGGCAGTGACCTCTGGGATGACTCAGAAGGCACCATGGTGCTGAGAAGAAGGGACAGATGCGTGTTCAGCACTGAACCATCTATATAACACCTTCCAAGACTCAGAGTCCATTAAAGAAGAGGTGGTGAAAGAATGTAAGAGCCAAAGGAAGAGTAGGACTCCTTACAATGCACTCCTCCAGACACAAAATGGCCTGAATATCCATGACCTTGCAGTATCTGACACTACCTACACAAGACCATCATAATAGGAGGAAAAGATGATGACATAAAAATAAAAGAGAGACTGAGCTGGGCGTGGTGGCACATGCCTTTAATGCCAGCACTTGGGAGGCAGAGGTGGGAGGATTGCTGTGAATTCAAGGCCACCCTGAGACTACATAGTTAATTCCAGGTCAGCCTGGGCCAGAGTGAGACCCTACCTCGAAAAACCAAAGATATATAAATAAATAAATAAATAAATAAATAAATAAATAAATAAATAAATAAAAATAATAATAATAAAAGAGAGACTGAGAAGGTAAAACGTATGATGCAGAGTGGAGTTGCAAAGGGGAAAGTGTGTGTCGGGGGTAATTACCACGGGTTATTGTCTATAATTATGGAAGTTGTTAATAAAAAGGAAGGAAAGCAAACAGAAAAACAAAGCAAAAAAATGCAAGAGTAATACTGAACATAAGGGTTTAGATGTGGATTTTCTGATCATTGAGCACATCCAGGTGAACAAAGCATCCACGATGTACCCTGTGCTTACAGAGCTCTTGGTCAGGTTAACATGTACATGAGCTCTCCCTGCCACACTGAGATGATTCTCACTGAAAAGGCACAGATTGTTCCTGAGCCACAAGAGGATGCAGAAGAAAATGATATCCCAGAAAAAAAAAACTGAAGAAAAAAAAAAAGCATGGGAAGCAACATCAAAAACAAAAATATCTTCTGTCTCCAAGGATTATTTAGATCAAGAGAATAATTACATTTCTCCCTTAGGCTATGAGAGACGATATTTGAGATGTCCAGAATCCACATTCTCTCCATTATTAGTCTTATTTAATTTAATTAATTTGCTTATTTGGGAGAGAGAGGATGAAAATGGGCACAACAGAACCTCTGACTCTGTAAACAAACTCCAGACACATTTCCCCCTTTGTGTGTCTGGCTTTATGTGGGTACTGGGAAATCAAGCTCAGGCCATCAGGCTTTGTAAGCAAGTGCCTTTAACTGACCCATCTCTCCAGTCCTCTATGATCAATCTTTGAAAGTTTACAAAGTAACTGAGGACCCAATGGCCAAAGTTCCAGACTCCCATCAGTTACTGATACTGGTTTTATTTAATCTAGAAAGCTTTATCTCAAGATTCAGACCTCAATTTCCATGTGTCAGGAGTCTTATGCAGTCCAGCAGCATATCTGTTTGTTTGTAGAGGCTCTGTAGGAAACCCATGGGTCTGTGATTGTCTGGACAGTTGGCAAATTGAAGAAACTTTCTGGGACACTTAGCTATACCTCTCTATATCTACCAACCTCAAGAAACTAAACACAGGACTACATGACTAAACTTGTTTTCAAGAGCTAAAGGAGAGTCCTCAGGCTATTTACCTTGGTACCAGGAAGATGGATTTTGGTATACTTATGACAGGACACTTCTGTTTTAGTGGGGGGGGGGCTGAGGGTGAGTTATTGAGTTATTATGTGCTTAAGAATGATTAGAAACCTGTCAATCATCCTGGTAGAAAATAGGGAATGAGCAGGGTGTGGTGGTGCACATCTTTAATCCCTGTACTTGGTAGGCAGAGGTAGGAGGATAGCCATGAGTTTAAGGCCAGCCTGAGACTACACAGTGAATTTCAGACCAACTTAGGCTAGAGAAAGACACTACCTTGAAAAACAAAACAAACAAAAAAAGTAAATAATACAGACATAAAATTGTTCTACAGAATTTGAAAGTCATAAGGTAAGTGATGACATCCAAGATATTTAGCAATCAATACATTATAGATATAGCTCAATCAGAAATTATAATAGTAATATAGGACAAAGAAATTTAATTCTTTTTTTTTTTTTTTTTTTTGACAAGGTTGGGTCTTATTCTAGCCCAAGCAGACCTGGAATTCACTATATACTTCCAAACTGGTCTTGAACTTACAGTGATCATCCTACCTCTGCCTCCTGTCATCACACCTGGCAAGAAATTAAATTCTTATGTTGATGACATTATAAGCCAAGATTCTCAGTCCAAGAGAAAAGTGATACAAATAAATAATCAAAGAAGTAGGACTTGCTAAGTCGGCTGGCCTGGGTTTGATTCCCTAGTACCCATGTAAAGCCAGATACAGAAAGTGAAGCATGTGTCTATAGTTCATTTGCAGCAGGAAGAAGCTCTGACATGCCCATATTCATGTGTGTGCTCTCTTTCTTTTTCTTTTTCTCTCTCAAATAAAAAAGAAAGCTGGGCATGGTGACACACACCTTTAATCTCAGCATTCGGGAGGCAGAGGTAGGAGGATCACCATGAGTTCGAGGCCACTGAGACTACAAAGTGAATTCCAGGTCAGCCTGGACTAGAGCGAGACCCTACCTCAAAAAACAAAAAAAAAAAAAAAAAAAAAAAAAAGAAGAAGTAAGCAAGACACAGTGATTCACTCCTTTAATCCCAGCACTTGGGAGGCGTAGGTAGGAGGATCGCTGTGAGTTCAAGGCCACCCTAAGACTACATAGTGAATTCCAAGTCAGTGAGGGATAGAGCAAAACCCTACCTCAAAAGAAAAAAAGTTTGAATTTAGAATATTGATATGAATTATATAAATATATTGTTTTTCAAGGTAGGGTCTTGCTCTAGCCTAGGCTGACCTGAAAAAAAAATATATATATATATTTTTTTTTTTCGAGGTAGGATCTCGCTGTAGTCCAGGCTGACCTGGAATTCACTATGTAGTCTCAGGGTGGCCTCAAACTCATGACGATCTTCTGCCTTCTGAGTGCTGGAATTAAAGGCATGCACCACCACACCTGGCCTATGTTTTGTTATTATTTTTTTAAATGAGGGGCTGGAGAGATGGCTCAGTGGTTAAAGGCACTTGCTAGCAAAGTCTGACGGCCTGGGGTTCTAGTCCCCAGTGTCCATGTAAAGTCAGACATACAAAGTGGCACATGCGTCTGGAGTTTATTTGCAGTGACAAGAGGCCCTGGTGTACCCATGTCATCTCTACCTCTCTCCTTGAAAATAAATACATAAAAATATTTTTGAAAATGATTATGGCCTGGGTTGGTGGCACATGCCTTTGATCCCAGCACTCAGGAGGCAGAGGTAGGAGGATTGCCATGAGATTGAGGCCAGCCTGAGGTTACATAGTGAATTCCAGATCAGCTTAGACTAGAGTGAGAACCTACCTTGAAAAACAACAACAAAAAAGATTATGTTCTATGTTTAGCACTAAAACAAACAAACAAACAAAAAACCCCAAACCTCAAAATAGTGACCAAGTTAATAGTACGGAGAACTTCTCTAGAGTTTAAATTGTGGTCCCTAAATAACATTTTTAAAAAAATGAACCTAGCTACTTGAAGAAATGTCATATTTCTTTTCTGGACTAGAAGATGCACGATATGATCCTGAAACATCATTTTGTTTTGTTTTGTTTTGTTTTGTTTTGTTTTGTTTTGTTTTGTTGAGACAGCATCTTACTATATAACCCTAGCTGGCCTGGAATCACTATATAGACTATGGTGACCTTAAATTTGTGGCAATCCTTCTACCTCTGGCTCCTGAGTGCTAGGATTATAAGCATGTACCACTACACAGGCCTGAAACATCTTAGAATTTAAAAATTCACTATATAGGTGGCTGGGCGTGGTGACACACACCTTTAACTCCAGCTCTCGGTAGGCAGACGTAGCAGGATTGTCATGAGTTTGAGGCCACCCTGAGACTACATAGTAAATTCCAGGTCAGCCTGGACAAGAGTGAGACCCTGCCTCAAAAAAACAAATGAAAAAAAAATTTACTATAGGTGGGTACACACCATCCAGTGGTGTTTGGATGAACGTGAAATGAACACACAACACATAAAATATGATTTGATGGGGCTAGAGAGAGAGATGGCTTAATGGTTAAGGCATTTGCCTGCAAAGCCAAAGGACCCCGGTTTGATTCCCCAGTACCATAAGCCAGATGCACAAGGTGGCACATGCATCTGGAATTCGTTTGCAGTGGCTAGAGGCCTTGGTGTGCTCATTCTCTCCCTCTCTCTTCCTCTTTCTCTTTTTCTCAAATAAAGAAAATATAAAATATTAAAAAAATTTTAAAAATATATATGATTTAATGGAGGGTTGGGGGATTCACTCTAGTGCTCCTTGAACTGACTGCACTTGCAGCTTCTATTCAGTTTCAGGCAGTCAAAAAGCTATTGGGTGTCCAAGCATAAGACGGATCATGAGTTTATATCAGATCAGACCACAAGTTGTTTAGGTTTCTTATATCAGGAAATCTTTGGAGAAGCTTCGAGTAACTTGACTTTAAGAAGCACCATCTAAGGTGCATAGCCTTTTATATGTACTCAGGCTTAGCTTGTGCAAAGATTACGCTGTTGCCAATTAGTCTGATATCCACAGGTGGTCTGGAGAGATGGCTCAGTTAGGGCACTTGCCTGTAAAACCTAAGGACCCAGGTTTGATGCCCCAGTACCCACGGAAAGTCAGATGCACAAAGTGGCACATGCATCTGGAGTTTGCTTGCAGCAGCTGGAGGCCCTGGTGCACCCACCCTCCCTGTCTGTCTCTCTTCTATCTGTTTGCAATAAATAAATAAATAAATAATATTTTTACATGACCTCGCAGTGCCTGAAACAACCTACACAAAACCATCATACTAGGAGGAAAAGATGATGACATCAAAATTAAAAGAGACTGATTGACAGGAGGAGGGCATATGATAGAGTCCTTTGGCTTTGTAGGTAAATGCCTTAACTGCTAAGCCATCCCTCTAGCCCTTATTATTTTTTTAATTTAAGTTTTTCCTTTTTTTCGAGGTAGAGTCTAACTCTAGCCCAGGCTGGCCTGGAATTCACTATGTAGTCTTAGGGTGGCCTTCAACTCATGGAGATCCTATTACCTCAGCCTCCCGAGTGTTGGGATTAAAGGTGTGCACCACCATGCCCGGATATATATGGGGTAGGGTCTCTCTCTAGCCCAGGCTGACCTGGAACTTGCTCTGTAGTCCCAGGCTGATCTCGAACTCATGGTGATGATCCTCTTCTAGGCATCTGGCTTTACGTGGGTTCTGTGGATTCAAACCTGTGTCATTAGGCTTTGCAGGCAAATGCCTTAATTACTGAGCCATCTCTCTAACCCCTGAAGTGGGTTTTCTAGTTGTACACTGCCTTTAAGTCATCTATGCTCCTGTAAGTAACATCAATGAAAACACTGGTTCACTTTAAAAAATTTTAAAGGGCTGGCATAGTGGCACAAACCTCCCAGCACTCGGGAGGCAGAGAGGTAGGAGGATCGCCATGAGCTCAAGGCCATCCTGAGACTACATAGTGACTTCCAGGTCAGCCTGAGCTAGAGTGAGACCCTATCTTGAAAAACAAAAACAATTTAATCCCAGCACTCAGGCAGCTATAGGAGGATAGCAGTGAGTTTGAGGCCACCCTGAGACTACATAGTGAATTCCAGGTCAGCCTGAGCTAGAGTGAAATCCTACCTTAAAAAACCAAAAAAAAAAAAAAAAAAAAAAAAAAAACCCCCCCAAAAAAAAAGAAGGAGGAGGAGGAGGAAGTGAATTTATAACTTTCTGAGGTGTTTTAGATTAAATACAGACCTTTTCACATGCTAAGCAAGTGCTCTACCACTGAGCTACACCCTTAGTCACCTAAATTTTATTGAATCTTCTTTAATTTGAAGTAACCACATGGGCAGGCAGCAGATAGCTATTGTCTTGGACAGTGCAGATCTAGGACATGATTACATTGGGCTGCTAAAACTGGTGAGAGATTGGCAGGAAAGTTAGGAAGTGTATGAAACAGAAACATAATAACGCCATAGCAAGACAGATCAGCAGTCTAGAATTGGTAGTCCTTTCAGAATAAACAGTAATTTATCAAATAATTGTAAGAAAAAAGAAGGGGACAAGCATGAAACCTACAGATTAGGGACCTAAAAGACAAATCAATCAAATGTAGAGTGTTCCTTCTTGAGAGACAACTGGGTCTTAGTCTGGGTTCTTCAGAAAGTAAAATTCAATACAAAGACTTTATTGAGGCAAACAAGAGTGAGGGACAGTGAGTAAAATAGGAAGCAGAGAAGAAGTCACCACAAGGAAGCATTGTCACACTAGCGCACTAATGGTGATTACTTAATTCCAAATGACCTGCAAAAAGACGCTTGTGCCCTGCCTTAGGACTGTTGATCTAGAGTAAAGGGGTTAACAACCAGAAGAGGTTCTTCTTTTCTTTTCTCTTTTCTTTTCTCTTTTCTCTTTTCTTCTCTTCTCTTCTCTTCCTTCCCTTCCCTTCCTCTTTCTTTCTTTCTTTCTTGCTTGCTTGCTTGCTTGCTTGCTTGCTTGCTTGCTTGCTTTTTGAGGTGGGATCTCCCTCTAGCTCAGGCTGACCTGGAATTTACTGTGTAGTCTCAGGTTGGCCTTGAACTAATGGCCATCCTTTTACCTCTGCCTCCCAAGTGCTGGGATTAAAGGCATGCGCCACCATACCTGGCCAGATGAGGTTCTTATTTCTCATTTGTCAATGTGTTAACTGGGGATATGGGTATAGCTTAGTGACAGGATACATTCATGAGGTTCTTGCCTTGAGTCCCCAGTGCCCTCCCAAAAGTTTTTGTCTTTGAGAAATTCCATCAACCAGGATCTAAATTGCTATCTGCTAGCCCCCACGAAAATCAATATCTTCTCTCCTAGTAGATTCAACAATGGCTGATTGGAGTTGACATATATAGTCATCTGTATCTGCAGGTTCTCTATGTATGGATTCAACCAGCCATGGCTAAAAAATATTCAGAAAAAATAACCTCTTTATTGAAGTAGAATAGACATTTTTCTTGTAATATTCCCTGGCAGTTGGTTGATGGAAGTCATGTTCACCTATTTATTTATTTTAACTAGGGTCTATGTTGTTTAAGCTAGTTTTGAAATCCTGAGTTCCAGGGATCATCCTGCCTCAGTCTCCTGAATGCTAGGATTACAAGTATATGCTACCATGTTTGGTTTATGCTATTTTGCATGGGGGACTTGAGCATCCACAAATTTTGATATCTTGGCGGGGAGGGTGGGGGAATACTAGAACCAACCAATTCCCATGGATAACAAGAGAATTGTTAAACAAGGGATAACAAGGGACAACTTGTGCTTTCAAATACTCCAGCCCCCTCTGCAATCTGAGTCCAGTCCATTTCCAGAGTTCCCCAGGGAATTAAGCTCAGAATGCTCACAGTATAACTGACAGTGCACCTTGTATTGAGTGTCTTTCCTTTCCCTGCCTTGTTTCTTCACTCTACTACTAATTTTCTAGGATCACAGCTCATATTAAACTTGAATCCTTGCCTCAGGACCTTTTTCTGGGGGAACAGTAACCAATGCAAAATTGATCTAGCTTCTATGCCAGCATGGACAGAGCCAGAATCCTGGCAACTCTGGGAATTTTCCAGATGAGGAAAAGTACAGCTTTCCTTGAAGTACATGAGAAACAGGGCCCCATAGCTAGGAATCCATACCTAGCTATAGACACATACTTCAAAGCTGCTCAAGCCCCAGGCTCTGCTCCCAGACATCCTGCAGGCCTGCTTTCTTTCTGTCTTCTTTGAGCCTTAACCATAATCAGCACCCTTAGCCCTGGCTTGCTGGGATTCATAGCTAAATTCTACTGTCCCTCCAGCCATTATTGATATGCTAATATGGCTTCAGCCTGCTTAATTTGGTAAGTATAACAATCTGTGCCACACCTATAGGCCCGACTTTGGGTCAGCTGATTCTCTACAGAAGGTTACCTGCAACCCTCCCCAACCTTGGGGTTCCTGCCACAGAGCACAGAGAAGGCACTATATCACTTGCCAGTGGCTTCTTAGATACTAGGAATTGGTGCCCATGACTTTGGCAGCAATGTGAGATGAGGAGGCGTATAGGCGACAGAGGCTGGTGATCAAAACCCCAGCAGCAGTTTGTCTCAGAGCTTCAGGCTAGACTAGAAGCAGTTCTTCTGTGGCACCCTGACAATGGACTTTGATGGCAGTCATGTTGCACAGGGGACAGATTTTCTGAGTCAAAGCAACAAATGAGGAAATGGATATCTCCATGGGGTTGCCATACTGTCTCGGGAGTCATCTTGCATGGGGGACAGATTTTCTGAGTCAAGACAAGACATGAGGAAATGGATAGCTCTGTGGAGTTGCCATCCTGTCTCAGTGGTAATTCTCCCGTTAGGGTAAAAGGCTTCCAAACTCTTATTGTCTGTATTAGTTATCTTTTACTGTGAGACAGATCAAAATTGAGCAGTGTACAAGTTTATAACCCTCACAGTGGGCTAGAGAAATGGTTCAGAAGTTAAGAGTGCTCCCACTTAACCATGAAGGTCTCTCAGGCCAGAGCCATGCCAAGTTAGACTACCTAACCGCCAGATAAATAAAGCCCACAAGAGTGTGAAGGCCAAAGAATCATCAAGGGAGAGACCCTGTTTCAAGGAAATATGCAGGTAAGTGACAAGAGAAGGAAACCCAGCATTCTCCTCTGGCCTCCACAGGCATGCATATGGGAGCATGTACACACATGTGCATACACCACACACAAACACACAAGTCCTCACAGTTTTTGTGGGTCAGGAATTCATGGTCAGTTTGGCTTGGTGGTTTTCTGGCTCAGGGTTTCTCAGGTGCTTGTAAGCAAGATGTTTCAGAAAGATGTCAGACAGAGCTCTACTCACCAAGGTTTGACTGGGACTGAGGAATCCACTTCCAAGTTAGAGCAAGCTCATTTAAGGGGAGGTCTTGGTTCTTTACCCTGTGGACCTCTCCACAGGCTGTTTGAGTGTCCTCATAGCATGATGGCTGGCTTTGCTCAAATAAAGTATGGTGAAGCCGAGTGTGGTTGCGCACTCCTTTAATCCCAGCACTTGGAAAGCACAGGTAGGAGGATCACCATGAGTTCAAGGCCAACCTGAGACTACATTGTGAATTCCAGGTCAGCTTGGGCTAGAGCGAGACCCTACCTTGAAAAACCAAAAAACAAACAAACAAATAAATATATATATAAATATATAAATAAAGTAGTGGTGAAAAAAAAGATAAGGAGGTCACATAGCATAATTCTACCATTCTGTATTTGTTAGAATTTACTCACTAAGTCTGGTTTATAACATAAGAAAAGGGAGATAGGGAATAAAAATCTAACTTTTAGGGCTGAGGAGATGGCTCAGCAGTTAAGAGCACTTGATTGTAAGGCGTGATGGCCCAGAATTTTATTAAAGCTGTAATTTAGATCTGTAGCTACCTGGCTGGAGATGTCACTGTGGGTGGATCCTAGGGTTCAGCCCTAAGGCCTAAAGAAATTCAGAGTGTTTGAGCTCTGCCTGGAGTTCCTGAAGTGTGCTTGCTTGCTTTTTGATGTTGCTGGTGTGGCTTGTGGCTTCTGTCTGTCTGCTTGGTTCTTCTGCCATTATGAAACTTCCCCTGCTTCCATAAAATTCCTTGCTCCATAACTGTACCTAGTTCGGAATTTCATTTCAGCAATGTGTGGCTGCTACTACATAATCTAACTTTTGAAGCCTGGTGTGGTGCATGTCTTTAATCCTAGCACTCAGGAGGTTGAGGTAGGAGGATTGCTGTGAGTTTGAGAGTAGCCTGGGATACAGAGTGAGTTCCAAGTCAGCCTGGGCTAGAATGAGACCCAGCTTCAAAAAGAAAAATCTGGGGGCTGGAGAGATGGCTTAGCAGTTAAGGTGCAGGCCTGACCCCTGGGAATAACGAGGACCCACAGTCTTTAATCCTAGCACTTGTGAGGCAGAGGTAGGAGGATCACTGAGTTCAAGGCCACCCTGAGAATACAGAGTGAATTCCAGGTCAGCCTGGGCTAGAGTGAGACCCTGCCTTGAAAAAAAGAAAGAAAGAAAGAAAGAAAGAAAGAAAGAAAGAAAGAAAGAAAGAAAAAAAGAAAGAAAGAAAGAAAGAAAGAAAGGAAAAAAGAAAGAAAGAAAGAAAGAAAGAAAGAAAGAAAGAAAGAAGGAAGGAAGGAAGGAAGAAAGCCCACTAATTCTTTGACATTCCCTTTAACAGTTGGACTTTCTTGTTTTGTTTTTTCAAGGTAGAGTCTTGCTCTAACTCAGGCTGAACTGGAATTCACTATGTAGTCTCAAGCTGGTCTTGAACTCATATCGATCCATCTACCTCAGCATCCCGAGTGCTGGGGTTAAAGGTGTCACCACTACACCTGGCATGAAAGGCATATTTTTATTATTTATTTATTTGATAGAGAAAGAGGGAGAGAGAGAGAGAGAGAATGGGCACTCCAGATGTGTGCGCCCCCTTGTCCAGCTGGGTAACATGGGTCCTGGGGAATCAAACCTGGGTCCTTTGGCTTTGTAGGTAAACACCTTAACCTCTAAGCAATCCCTCCAGCCCCAGATTTTTCTCTTTATCAAAAATTTGTTTTATTTTATTTGCAAGCAGACAAAAAGAGAGAGAGAGAGAGAGGAGAGACAGAGGGAGAATGGGTGAGCCAGGGCCTCTTGCTACTGCAAACAAACTCCAAACGCATGTGCCCCCTTGTGCATCTGGCTTACGTGGGACCTGGAGAATTGAACTGGAATCCTTAGGCTTCACAGGCATGTGTCTTAACTGCTAAGCTATCTCTCCAGCCCTCTTTTTCTTTTCTTTCTTTCTTTCTTTTTCTTTCTTTCTTTCTTTCTTTCTTTTTTTTTTTTTTTTTTTTGAGGTAGGGTCTCACTCTAGTCCAGGCTGACTTAGAATTCACTCTGTATTCTCAGAGTGGCCTTGAACTCATGGAAATCTTCCTATCTCTGCCTCCCAAGTGCTGAGATTAAAGGTGTGTGCCACCATGCCCGGCTCCTCCCTCCATTTTTCTAATACCTTCTTACATAGTCATTAGGATAGAAGTTATTGATGAGGGCTGTATAGATACACAACATATAAGAGACTACATAAGGTTGTCCCATAAAATTAGATCACCTAGTGATGTTGTGACCATTTTAGTTTTTTTAATGTTTTAAAATATATTTTATTTATTTATTTATTTGAGAGAGAAAGAGGCAGAGAGAGAGAGACAGACAGAGAGAGAATGGGCACGCCAGGGCATCCAGCCACTGCAAACGAACTCCAGATGCACATGAGCCCCCTTGTGCATCTGGCTTCCGTGGTTCTTGGAGAATCGAACCAGGGTCCTTTGGCTTTGCAGGCAAAGACCTTACCTACTAAGCCATCTCTCCAGCCCCATTTTAGTTTTTGTAAGTACAGTCTGTGATGTTTGCATAATGATGAAATCATCTTGAATACACTCCTCTCTCCTTCCCTTCCTTCCTCACTCTCTCTCCTCCCTCCCTCCCTCCTGTCTTTTCTTTTCTTTTCATTTCTTTTCTTTCCCTTCTTCCTTCCTTTCTCTCTTTCTCTTTCCCTCTTTCTTTCTTTCTTTCTTTCTTTCTTTCTTTCTTTCTTTCTTTCTTTCTTTCTTTCTTTCTTTCTTTCTTTCTTTCTTTTGTCTTTCTTGTCTTGAGACAGGGTCTCCTTGAAACTCATCCTGGCCTCAAACTCTCTATGTAGCCAGGGATGATCTTGAATTTATCATCTTCCTGCCTCCACCTCCAAAGTGCACAAGTGTGCACCACAATACCCCCTTTTTTTTTTTTTTTGGTTTTTCCAGGTAGGGTCTCATTCTGGCCCAGGCTAACCTGGAATTAACTATGTACTCTCAGGGTGGCCTTGAACTCATGGCGATCCTCCTACCTCTGCCTCCCGAGTGCTGGGATTAAAGGTGTGTGCCAACACGCCCAGCTTCACAATACCCTTTTTAAAATGCTGTACTGGGGAGGTTGGAGAGATGGCTTAGCTGGTTAAGACTTTTGCCTGTGAAGCCTAGGGACCCAGGTTCTAGTCCTCAGTACCCACATAAGCCAGCTACACAAGGTGGCACATGTGTCTGCAGTTCATTTGCAATGGCTGGAGGCCCTGGCATGTCCATTTTCTCTCCCTCTCTCCCTCTCTCTCTCTCTCTCTCTCTCTCTCTCTGTCTCTCTTGTTTTTCGAGATAGGGTCTCACTCTAGCCCAGGCTGACCTGGAATTCACTCTGTATTCTCAGAGTGGCCTCGAACTCTCATCAATCCTCCTACCTTTGCCTCCCGAGTGCTGGGATTAAAAGTGTGCACCACCATGTCCAGCTTCATTCTGTCTATCTCTATCTGTGTCTTTCTCTGTGTCTCTCAAATAAATAAATAAGTAAATAAGAAAAAATTAAAATAAAGAAGTGCTGTAGTGGGGATCAAACTCAGAGCTTCATTTGTGCATGCTCAGTAAGCTCTCTATCAACTGAGCCACTTCCCCACCCCTGCCAACAACACATTTCTCAGAAGGTATCCTTGTGGTTAAGGAGCGCATGTCTGTAGTAGGATCACGTAGTATTTCCTTAATTATTAATTAGAACACTTACCTGTATTTACTAGGAGGAAATTCAGTGGCTTCCTTTCGAGTCCGTCTCTTTTCTATTGAATTACCTAAAAAATTCTGGAATGTATTAAATCTAAACTACTTAATCCAGCCTCCAAACAAGCCATGATTGTGCACCTAACTTGTGAAAAGCAGGACATCTACAAGGGGCACTGATTGAGCAGCAATTTCACATCTGCACAGTGTGAAGAAGAGACATTGCCAGGCATGGCAGCTGTGAAATGCATCACTCAGGTCTGCTGCGAGATTATAACTGACCGGGAGACCCCACTGCTGCCCTTTGGGATCCCTCACTGCATCTGTGCTAATGCAGGGTGATTCCTGCGGCATATGGGGCAGCTCCAATTGGTAACTTTGGCTCCAGGGCTCTCCATGGGTTTGAGAGAGCCTTTCTTGGAACCATACGACGGTACGAGACTCTTCTTAACTACTCTTTCCTTCACAGCCATCAGATTTTTATTACAATCAGAATCATTTTCTTACCTTTTCTGGCATCCTTCCCTTTTATACTTTGCAGACATTTTCCCTTGTTTGTCTGATTCTGTTTTGGCATCTATTTCTCAGTAGACTTCCCAGGCATGTGCAGTGCTGGAAGTGGTTCCTACTGGTTTAGGAGAGCAGAGTCTATGTCTTCTCAATTCTGAATCCAGTGACATGTTGGTAGCTTGAAATAGATCCTAGTGGGAATATTTGCACT
The DNA here is from genome assembly GCA_036365145.1 of Orientallactaga sibirica. NCBI lineage: Eukaryota > Metazoa > Chordata > Mammalia > Rodentia > Dipodidae > Orientallactaga > Orientallactaga sibirica. The sequence goes on along the minus strand of JAEOAD010000011.1, from coordinate 38,671,025 downwards.
ATAGAAATCAACTAATGCTATGTATAAGGGCTTTGCTTCCCCAGGTGAGCTGGTTGTTATCAGCACACTCCTGACACATACCTAACAGAAATATGTACGTATGCTCACCAAAAAATCCGAGTTAAAATTTCAGACAGCATGGTGGCACACGCCTGGAATCCTAGCACTTGGGAGGCAGAGGTAGAAGGATTGAAGGGAGTTCAAGGCCAGCTTGGGACTTGTACAGAGTGAGTTCCAGGTTAGCCTGGGCCAGAGTTAGAGCCTACCTCAAAAAATAAAAAAAAAATTTTTTTTCAGACTGAAAGAGGACTGGAGATAGAGCTCAGTGGTAGAGTACTTGCCTCTACTACATGTGAGGCTCCCTAATACTGAAAAAATAAAGTTTTGTTTATTGAGTTTACTTAATAATTGTTTGCTGAGTTTTGTAATAATTGGGCTCACTGGCTTTTTGCCTCTTAATCCAGCACTTGGGAGACTGAGGAGGAGGATCAGCATGAGTTTGAGGCCAGCATGGTCTACAGAGTGAGATCCTGTCTCATGAAAAACAACAGGAAAAAAAAAACACCAAAATTTCCCAGCCTGTTCATAGTATCATTATTCATACATAGTAGCCTCAACTGGAAACTGTCCAACTATCTACCAGTAGCAGAATGAATGATAATTTGTCATAACATAGTACATATATATGCAAAACCATATAGAAATGAAAATAAGTGATTAATATATACAAGATGAATTAATCTCATAAATATAATGCTAAATGAAAGCAAGGCACAAAAGAGCCATACTGTAGGTTTCTATTTATACAAAGTAAATAAAACACCTAGTTAAATAAATATATGATGTAGGAAGTCAGGAGAGTGGTTCCCTTGTGGAGGTAGTGACATGGAGGGGGAGAGGGCAAGAGAGGTCCTGATAATGTCCCAATTCTTGATCTGGGTTCTGATTATTCGGTATGTTAACTTTGCTTCTTTTGTGAATATTCATTGACTTGTATGTGTATTATCTATCTCCTATATTCATGCTGTACTTAAGGAAAGAGTGGAAAAAAGCATACTATATAGGTTATTTGTAATTATGAGATATTCTAGGGAGCTTTTGTTCAAAAGGAGAGCTGCAGTTTGGGGATTTCTAATTTTAGGTTTTTCTTCAGGGACATATTTAGTGAGGCCATTTCTCTTTTGACAACATTACTATTTTCATGATGTCTTATCTCTAGACAAGAGAAAATTGTGTTCTCTATGATAGAATTTGAAGGAGGGAGTGTAAGTCCAGCTCATCCAATAGAAACCTCAAGTCTGGGCTGGGGCTATAGCTCAATGGTAAGGCCCTGCTGTAACATGTTTAAGACCCTTATAATGTCAAATAAATAAGTGTAAGAAAGAATGAAAGAAATTTCAAGTTCTCTGACTTTAAACTGATGGATTCAAAACTGGGTTAGTATCTTGAGCAGGTATAACAGCCACTTCCTGTACTTGTATGCTTACCTGTGGAGGCTACTGGGAGTTCTGCAAACAGCTCAGAGGGCTAACCCTGTGCTCCAAGACCAAAGTCTTCGAAAAATGTTCCTTTAGAGCCCAGTAAGGATTAGTTGAGATCTTATGTTTGTAAGTTGACCTATGCTATTCCTTGCATGGGTCACCCAGTGGACCTTCCAACAGAACTTTATTCCTATATAGAACACTACCAGTGTGTTTTTTAAAATTTTATTTATTTATTAGAGAGATATATAGAGAGAAAGAGAGAGAGAGAGAGGAAGAGAGAGAGAGAATGGGCACTTCAGGGCCTCTTAGCCACCACAAATAAACTCCAGATGCATGTGCCACCTTGTGCATCTGGCTTATGTGGGTTCTGGGGACTCAAACCTGGTCCTTCGGCTTTGCAGGCAAGCACTTTAACTGCTAAGCCATCTCTCTAGTCCCTACTAGTGTGTTTTTTCCCCAATTAACCTCTTTTCCAGAATTAACCTCTTTAATAGGTAATATAGTACCTGTTAGCTGAGATCATGACATCTACAATCAAAGAAGCAGTTGGACTCACATAAAATAAAGAATAAAGAAGGGCTGGAGGGACGGCTTAGTGGTTAAGGCATTTGCCTGCAAAGCCAAAGGACCCTGGTTCAATTCTCCAGGACCCATGTTAGCCAGATGCACTAGGTAGTACATGCGTCCAGAGTTTGTTTGCAGTGGCTGGAGGCCTTGGCACGCCCAGTCTCTCTCTCTCCCTCTTTCTCTCTGTCAAAATAAAAAAAAAGAATAAAGAGACTCTCTGGCATACTAAAATATGCTGATATTTCAAATAGTACTGAATGAGGTCTGGTGACACTTGGGGATAGTCAGATAGCCAATCAGGTAGCTTGTACTAGGATAACAACTCTTACTTATAGTAGATGTATGTAGTAGATATACTACATGGTGGTTGGAATTAGATGATCCCCCCATACTTTCATGTGTTTTGAACACTTGATCCTCAGCTGATGGCAATTTGGGAGATGAAACCTTGCTGGAGGGGATGTGTTGTTGGGTGCAGGCTTTGGGGTGTTATAGCCAGCTTCCCCTTGCTAGAGTTCAGCTCACTTTCTAGCTGTTGTTTTCTATCTCCTGTTGCAGAGGTGATGTCTATCTAGCCTGTGCTCATACCATGCTTTCCCCTGTCATCATGAAGCTTCTTTCAAGACTGTAATCCATAAAAACAAAACCAAACCAAACAAACAAACAAAAACAACTTTCCTCCTCCCATCAGCTGATTTTGTCAGGTGCTTTATCCCAGCAATGAGAAGATAACTGCAACAACACGCAACAAATATACTATTAGCACTTCCCCCAAATTTTCTTAACTAGATCCTTCTTTTGGTGGTGAGTGTTGGCTACTTAATGAGACTTGTACAAAGTGGCCCTCCCTTACTACAAGGTCGGTTCAAGTCTCTGGTGCAACTAATGTTCCATGGCTCTGCATGGGATTAGACAGAAGCACAAGTCCAAGAGAGACCACTACCTTGCTTTGCTCCCTTTTCTGATCATTCTTCCTCCACTGTGCTTCTTTTGAGAGCACTCTCCTAATAAATTATTCCCTCAAATTCTATTTCAGGCTCTGCTTTGAGCAAAAGTGACTGTTTTAGTCCATATTCTGTTGCCATTAACAAAATGCCTGAAACTGGAAAATTCTTTTTTTTTTTTTTTGTTTTTTCGAGGTTGGGTCTCACACTGGTCCAGGCTGACCTGGAATTCACTATGTAGTCTCAGGGTGGCCTCGAACTCACGGTGATCCTCCTACCTTTGTCCCCCTGAGTGCTGGGATTAAAGGCGAGCGCCACCACTCCTTGCTGAAACTGGAAAATTCTTAAGGAAAGTATTGATTTTTGGTCCTGCAGGCTAGGAAACCTGAGAGCACCTCACCAGCGAGAACTCTGTGTCATTTCAATGGATGATGGAAAGCAGAAGAGCAAGCAGGTATGTGCAGAAGAGAAGCAAGAGAAATCCAAGGATGCTGAACTCACTGTATAGCAACTGCTTTCCTGGTTACTAATCCAGCTGCAGGAGAATGACAATTCAGGTGGCAAAGGCATTGGCCCATCTGTGTGTGCTGTGCTCCTGACATCTATGACATCCCAACACTGCTGAACTGGAAGCCAAGCCTCAACATGGATTTTGGTGGGAACAAATTGTATTCAAACCATAGCACTAAACCTGAGGCATTGTATAAGAGCAGAATATTATAAAATCCACCCAGGTCCAGGGTATGTGAAGTAAAACAGACAGCTTCCAAAGTTATAATGACCCTTCTAGGAGGAGTGATTGATATACAGTTGACTACTACTTGTATATATATATATATATATATATATATATATATATATATATATATATTCTTATAAAACTATATTGACTCTCTTTCTCTTTCTTTCTTTCTTTCTTTCTTTCTTTCTTTCTTTCTTTCTTTCTTTCTTTCTCTCTTTCTCTCTTTCTTTCTTTTTTTGTTTTTCAAGGTAGGGTCTTGCTCTAGCCCAGGTTGTGATCTGGAATTCACTATGTAGTCTCAGGGCTCAGGATGGCCTTGAACTCACAGTGATCCTGCTACCTCTGCCTCCCAAGTACTGGGATTAAAGGCATGAGCCACCATGCCCGGCAAGAAAATTTTTTAAAAATATTTTATTTTATTTACTTATTTATTTGAGAGAGAAAGAGAGAGAGAAGGAGAGAGAAAGCGAGAATGGGTGCACCCAAGCCTCTAACCACTGCAAACGAACTCTAGATGTATGTACCACCTTGTGCATCTGGCTTATGTGGGTCCTGGGGAATTGAAACTGGGTCCTTAGGCTTTGCAGGCAAGCACCTTAACTGCTAAGCCACCTCTCTAGCCCTACACTATTTTTCTTACTCGGTTTTTCCTTGGTCAATTCTTTTGTTTGTTTGGGGTAGGGTCTCACTCTAGCCCAGACTGACTTGGAATTCACTATATAGTCTCAGGCTGGCCTTGAACTCACATCAGGGCCTCTAGTCGCTTCAGATGAACTCCTAACACATGTGCCACTTTGTACATCTGGTTTTACATGGGTACTGGGAATTGAACCTTGGTCTTTAGGCTTTATTGGCAAGCACCTTAATTGTTTAGTCATTTCTCCAGTCCCTTGATCAATTTCTTTCTTCTTCTTTTTTTTTTTTTTTGGTTTTGTGAGGAAGGGTCTTGTTCTAGCCCAGGATGACCTGGAATTCATTATGTAGTCTCAGAGTGGCCTCAAACTCACTTTGATCCTCTTACCTCTGTTTTGAAATGCCAGGATTAAAGGTGTGTACTCCACACCCCGCCCTTGATCAATTCTTAATCTACTCTACCTCCCTGGACTTTTCTGTGGAAGAAGTAAGTTATAAAGCATTCCACTCATTAGTTATATATAGGTGGGGCTTGAGAGGTGATTCAGTGGTTAAAGGTACTTGACTACAAAGCCTATTGACCTGGGCTCAATTTCCCAGTACCCACGTAAAGCCAGATGCACAAAGCGGTACATGCATCTGGACTTTGTAGTGGCAGGAAGCACTGATGTACCCATTCTCTCTCTCTATCTCCATGCAAATAAAAAAATAACATTTTTTAAGTGTAGGTGGGGGGGGTGCTGGAGAGATGGCTTAGTGGTTAAGACATTTGCCTGCAAAGTCAAAGGACCCAGGTTCAATTCTCTAGGACTCACATAAGCCAGATGTACAAGGTGGCAGCACATGCATCTGGAGTTCATTTGCAGTTCACATGCAGTGGCATGCCCATATTCATATTCTTTCTCTCTCTGCCTCTCTCTCAAATAAATAAATAAAAATTTTAAAAATAGTAAAGTTTAAAAGTGTAGGTGGGGCTGGAGAGATGGCTCAATGGTTAAGCTGTTTGCCAGTGAAATCAAAGGACCCAGGTTTGATTCTCCAGGACCCACATAAGCCAGATGCACAAGGTGGCACATGTATCAGGAGTTCATTTGCAGTGGCTAAAGACCCTGGCATGACCATTCTCTCTCTCTATTTGCTTCTATATCTCAAATAAATAATAAAATAATTTTTAAAAAGTGTAGCCGGGTGTGGTGGCACATGCCTTTAATCCCAGCACTCAGGACACAGAGGTAGGAGGATCGCCGTGAGTTCGAGGCCAGCCTGAGACTACATAGTGAATTCCAGATCAGCCTGAGCTAGAGCAAGACCCTGCCTCGAAAACAAAAACAAACAAACAAAAAAAGGCCTGGAGTCTTGCTTGTGAGGCCTAAGGACTCCAGTTCGAAGCTTGATTTCCCAGTACCCATGTAAGCTAGATGCACAAGGTGGTGCATGCATCTGGAGTTCGTTTGCAGCAGCTGGAGGTCCTGTTGCACCCATTCTCTCCCTCTCTCTCTCTCTCTCTCTCTCTCTGTCTCTTTCTCTCTCTCTGCTTGTCACTCTCAAATAAATAAATAAAATAAACAAAAATTTAAAAAAAGTCTTGGTGACTCTTGATAATAGTGATAAAGGCTAAAAAAAAAAAGCTAATAGTTGGGCGTGGTGGCACACACCTTTAATCCCAGCACTTGGGAGGCAGAGGTAGGAGGATCACCATGAGTTTGAGGTCAGCCTGAGACTACATATTGAATTATTGAAGTCCAGGTCTGTCTGGGCTAGAACATGACCCTACCTTAAAAAAAAAAAAGCTAGTAACACTTGACCCATAAGATTTTACTTTATTTTTTTATTATTTATTTATTTATTTGACAGAGAAAGAGGTAGAGAGAGAGAGAGAGAGAGAGAGAGAGAGAGAGAGAGAGAATGGGCGCATCAGGGCCTCCAGCCACTGCAAATGAATTCCAGACGCATGCGCCCCTTTGTGTGTTTGGCCAGTTTGTGTGTCTGGCTTTAAGTGGGTACTGGGGAATCAAACTTGGGTCAGCAGACTTCTCTTCAAGTACTTTAGGCTGGAATTCCAGATCTGCCCCCAAATACATCTTAGGGCTGGACTCTAGGATCCTCCTACAGTGACACCTCCTCCATCTAGGTGGCTGGACATCTAAGTTACAAGCTTTAATAAACTTCTGAATCTATTGGGGGACATCCATTCAAACTACCACAACCACTGAGTCATCTACCCAGACTAAGATTTGAACTTTTGTGTTTTTTTTTAAATTATAATTATTTTTGTTTGTTTGTGCTTTGAGGTTAGGGTCTCACTCTAGCCCAGGCTGACCTGGCACTTACTCTGTAGTCCCAGGATGGCCTTGAACTCATAGCGATCCTCCTACCTCTGCTTCCCAAGTGCTGGGACTAAAGGCATGCACCACCATGCCTGGCTGTTTTGTTTTTATTACTTATGTATTTTAAAGATTTTATTTATTTATGTGAGAGAGAGTGAGACAGAGAGAAAGAGAAAGATAGAGCCATCAGACCCAGGTTCAATTCCTAGTACCCACATAAGCCAGATGCACAAGGTGGCTCATGCATCTGGAGCTTGTTTGCAGTGGATAGAGGCCCTTGTGCACCCATTCTCTCTCTCTGCCTCTTTCTCTCTCATAAATAAATAAATAAATAAATAAATAAATAAATATTTAAAAAAACCACAATCTGGGGCTGGAGAAATGGCTTAGCGGTTAAGGCATTTGCCTGTAAAGCCAAAGGATCCCGGTTTGATTCTCCAGGACCCATGTAAGCCAGATGCACAAAAGGCACATGCATCTGGAGATTGTTTGCAGTGGCTAGAGGCCCTGGGGTGCCCATTCTCTCTCTATCTGCCTCTCTATCTCTCTGTGCTTACAAATAAATAAAATTAAAAAACAAAACAAAACAAAAAAAACCCCACCATCTGACAACTAGAATGCCAGTGGTAGACCTGGGAATGGAATGGATCTGTGCGTGGAAAGCTGGGGTGAGGCTGTTGTGTGGTTCAGTTTTAACTATGCTTGAAAGGATTATTGAGTGAAGGGATAGGAGTGTGGTACTCAGGTATGAATATGGGTACGTTCTAGAATCTTAGAATTCTGTACCCTATGGTGAAGCAGAAAGATTCCACAGGTGTATGAGGGATTTTCTGTGTTTTCCAGTCCCTGGTTTCCACACATTGAAATAACTGCCATGGGAATATTCTGTACAGAGTAAGCGTTATGTGCAGCAGTCTGGCTAATCTGTCTAAAACAGGTATAAACTAGCAATGAATTTATCACTGGATAATGTATATTAGGAATGATTTGTCTCTGTTCTAGATATGTCCAGATCACAGATGGTTTCTTCACTCAATGACTGATCCTTCAGCTAGGGTGGGCTGATGAGGTTCATATGTCTGGGGGATTTCTCTCTATATATGGCCTCTGCATGTGTCTTGCCAGCAGGAAGGAAGAGTAGGAAGTAGCTGAGGACTAGTAAGAGCTCAAAATCAAGGGTGCCTGGAGCTTGGCGTGGTGACGCACACCTTAATCCCAGTACTCGGGAGGCAGAGGTAGGAGGATCGCCATGAGTTTGAGGCTACCCTGAGATTACATAGTGAATTCCAGGTCAGCCTGAACTACAGTGAGACCCTACCTCGAAAAAAACCAAAAAAAAAAATCAAGGGTACCAGGTCTTTTTTTTCCTTTTAAATATTTATTTATTTATTTATTTATTTATTTATTTATTTATTTGTTTGTTTGTTTATTTATTTGAGAGGGGTATATATATGCTGAAAGAGAGAAAGAGAGAGAATATGAATGGGCACACCAGGGCCTCCAGCCACTGCAAATAAACTCCAGAGGCATGTTCCACCTTGTGCATCTGGCTTACATGGGTCCTGCGGAATTGACCCTGGGTCCTTTGGCGTTGCAGACAAGTGCCTCAATTGCTGAGCCATCTCTCCAACCCCCAGGGTGGGCTTGCCTGCTTTCCTCTTTCTTTCTTTCTTTCTTTCTTTCTTTCTTTCTTTCTTTCTTTCTTTCTTTCTTTCTTTCCTTCTTTCTTTCTTTCTTTCTTTCTCCCTCTCTTTCTTTCTTTCTTTCTTTCTTTCTTTCTTTCTTTCTTTCTTTCTTTCTTTCTTTCTTTCTTTCTTTCTTTCTTTCTTTCTTCTTTTCTTCTTTCTTCTTAGAGCTGGAACAGGTACATTATGCCACATTCTACAATTTGAAGTCCCGGACTCAGTCCAGATTTCAGGGGTGAGGATCATACAAAGGTGCTACTGCTGGGAAGCATGTTTCTTAGGGTGGTGGGGGTAGTGTTGAAATTTAGCAAGAAGAGTTCTGGGGCCCGCTTGTGCAGGCCAAGGGTGCACCACTTAATTCTAGGATGCTCTGTCATCAGAGAATATGCTTTGAGAGCAAACAGTGGGGTGTAAGGTAACTTCAAATTTTTCCCCCATTTTAAAGCTGTAGGTCTGTTACTGGTTCAGCCTGGGTGTATGTTCAGCCTGTTAAGCATTTATTCATATGTCAGGTTCTTTATTTTATTATTATTTTAAAAATATCTTATTTATTTGAAAGAGGGAGAGGAAGAGGCAGAGAGAGAATGGGTGCGAGAGGGCCTCCAGCTACTGCAAATAAACTGCAGGCACATGAGCCCCTTCGTGCATTTGGTTTACATGGGTTCTGGGGAATCAAACTGGGGTTCTTAGGCTTCGCAGGCAAATGCTCTATCCCAGGCTGACCTGGAACTCACTTTGTAATCCCAAACTGTGCTGGAACTCACAGCAATCCTCCCATCTATCTCTGCCTCTCAGCTGGGATTAAAGGCGTGTGCCACCACGCCCGGCCTATATATGCCAGGTTCCTGATAGCACGTGTTGTTTCAGTCTCTTTTAGAGAATGTAGCCCTCTTATATCTAGCATCACACTATGAAGCAGCCTTTTAACCGCTGAGCCCCCTCCTCGTGACACAGGCAGTGTTTCAGACTCTTTCTGCCATCAACTTGGGAGTTGAGGCAGAGCGCTGATGGGCGTGAGGTGTCCAGAATGGCAATCAGCACTCCGCGCAGCCGGCTTGGTCAGCAAAGCAAAGCAAAGAGGGGCACTGCGGGGCTGCTATGTCGCGGTCGCCCTGCGCCAAGGCGAAAACTAGATCACTAAGGCGCCTCGGTAGGGAAGGGAGGATCCCAAGCAATGCTCCACTCAGGGCCAGACCTGCCAGACTCCCCGGCTCAGCGAGCTGGAGGACCGCTGCCCGCACGCCCCGCCCACGCACACGTCAGCCCCGCCCACCACGCCGCTTAAGACCCTCTCTGAGGATTGACCGCCTGAGCCACCGTCCGCCCAGCCCCGCCCCGTACGGCCAGGCGAAGCGGAGCCGGCGTGCGCTCGGAGAGAGAGTGTGTGTGTGTGTGAGTGTGTGTGAGTGTGTGGTGAGTGTGGTGTGTATGTGTTCGCGGGGCGCCGTCTCAGCCCGGGGAAGATGGTGGCGGCGGCGGCGGCGGCGACTGAGCCGGGGCTGAGGAGGAGGGCCGTGGCGACGGCGGCGGCCTCGGCCGCGGACTGGAAGGGCGGGCTGCCCCGAGACTGGGACGTGCCCGGGGTCGGGAGGCCGGGGCCGGGGGCCGCGCTGCGCCTCCCGCGGGCGCCCGCGTCGTGGCTGCGGCTGCTCCTGCCGCTGCTCTTCTCGCTGCTGCTGCTGCTGCCGCCCTGGGAGGCCGAGGCCGCGGCGGCGGCGGCGGCTGTGGCGGGTTCAGCCTCGGCCGAGGCCAAGGAGTGTGACCGGCCCTGTGTCAACGGCGGCCGCTGCAATCCTGGCACCGGGCAGTGCGTCTGCCCCGCAGGCTGGGTGGGCGAGCAATGCCAGCACTGCGGGGGCCGCTTCAGGTGAGTGCGGGTGAGGCTGCAGGGTTGGGCCCAACCAGAGGCCGGGGCCGTGGGCGCCCCACACGGTTCCATGTCACAGGCCCATACCCGGCGGAGGGTGCGGAGGGCTGGGCCACTCTTCTGTGAGTGATCATCGTTGGCTTCCGGGGAGAGATTATCGACTGTGGCCCAGGGTCTTCCCGTGGTGGAAGGTGGAAAAGGTGTGAAGCAGGGACGGGAACACCCAGCAGTGATTTTTATGCTGTGGGCTAGATTTTTGGGTCCCGAAGAGTATAAGAACCACAAGAGGGTAAGTTTCTGAAATTGGGCCTCTTTTGGATAAACGAGGTAACATGGAAAAGCTGAATGAGCCAGTTTTAAAAGTATCTTTTAACATCCTGTCAGATTGGAGGTATGGGGGAATTTGAAGAAAACGGGGCCCTCAAAGTGATTTGCTGGCTGGAGTATATAGAAGAGCAAGGGTGGGTTGTGAGTGTTTAGGGACAGAGGTACCAGTAATAACTGTCGAGAGGAATGTGAGGAAAAGAGACTTTAGAAGCTCACTATTGATGGCATATTGGAATAGGGTCTGTCTGGAGAAGTGATGGAAGAGGATTCCAGTTTGCACTGATTCTGGACAACATGGAGTTCCGAGTTGGCTTGATTAGGGGCAGTACCTCTTGGAGAGATCACGTATTAATTAGCAGTTAACTATTATTATTTATGTATCTGTTGTGCAAGGATTTCTGGATAATACTTTTTGTGAAGTCCACAAAAAGTTAGGAATATAGCAAGGGAAGATATGGTATGTACATAGAATCCCTAGTCATAAGAACTATGGAGTCATTCATGCCTCTGGCAGTTATTTATTGACTACTTTCCACATTTAATGTGGGGAAATGGGGAATTATGAATAAGACAGATAGGGCCCTTGCTCCAGTGGGTCCTAGGGTCTAGTGGGGGATGACAGGCAGTTAACAAGTAAATAAATTAGTAAAAGCAATAAACAAGATCATTTCAGACAATAGTAAATACTGTCAACAAAATAAAAACAGGATGTCTGTCCAAGAATTATATCCAGCTTATGACATTAGGAGATCCTCCTCATTTGAAGCGACCTGAATGAAGTACTGGAGAAATTAAGGGGCAGAGATTATATGACTAGGAATAAGCAGAGAAGTCTTGGAGCAGGAGGTAACATTAAATTTGAGCATTTGAGGCTAAGTAGGATTCACAAATGTGCAGCCAGGAAAAAAAAAAAAATCTCAGGTTAGAAAAAGCAATAGACAGACATGAAAGGCAGACGAAGTTGTGGAGGCTGGAAAATAAAAGTTTTGCTGGTGCCTATGGAGAAGAGAGTTGTGAGAGAAATTTGGGCTGATTATATCAGATCTTTTAATTCAGAGAACACTAATCAAATGAGTCCTTTAGTTTTATGGGTTGAGAAACCAAGTGATTTCAGGACTAGTATGTGGTGGACTTGGTCTTAGAATTTAAGTTGTTCTGATTTATATATTCTGCATGTATCTGTGGAGGGCTTCTCTGTGTTAAAAAAAAAAAAAATTTTTTATTGACAATTTTATTTTTTTCCCTCAGCTCCTCTCTCTTATTGACAAATTTCTTACATGTATATAATGTATTTTGAGTCTTCTGTTTTAGGTTGTGAGATAGAGTGGTAAACAAGACAGAAACAGTACTTTTTTGCTTGGGAATTAAAAAAAATTCCATTAACAAATCGATTAAAATTTTGTTGAAGATTCTTACGATTGTGGGGATGGAGAACAGGGATGGAAATCTTGCTTATTTTGGAGTGTGACCAAAATTATTTGAGATGTTACCTGGGGGGTGGGATGCCAACAGGAAGGAGAGAGGGCCTAGTGACAGGAGCCAAGGAGATCAAAAGGGAGCAAGATCGGAGAGAGAGGCAGGGGCCAGGTCGAGTGGAGATGTTGGCTGAATTTAGAATTTTGAAATCTTTGGCCAAGAGCAGTGGAATGGCACGGGTCACTCTCGTTTTCATGACATTATATAGGCTTTTATATAGGAGTCAGAACAGGACTAGCCTTGAAAGTGAGTCCAGAGATTTTCAGTTTTGGATGCTTTCAAGACCAAGTGAATGGATGGTTGAATCTGATGAAGGAGAGGCTGAGAATAGAGGACCCTGTGGTGCACAGGGTGAGAAAGAGGCATTCATAGCAAAATCAATCTGTTTGTATTGTTCAGAGTAGGTTGACTCACTAGACATGAGAGATGATGGGCAGCTAGATGAGATCTGCTTGCATAGAGAGAGGGGAGTGGAATTGAGAGTCTAATTATTAATGGAGACAGGATAGATGTGTGGTGGTGTAGAGGTAAACTAGTTGTTCTTTCTTACTGGATATTGGGGAGGGCAGAAGAAGGAAACAATCTATTTTGGGTGATTGGTATCATTAACAAACACATGGACATATAATAGGGATGGTTTGAGATAACTTTGGTTTTGTATGCAGTGAGTTTGGGTGCTTTCAGGGTTTGTACCTGGCACATGTAAGTGTTGGTTGCTTATAATGGGAGTTTCCAGGGAGAGAAAGGTCTGAGTGTCTACCTAGACAGTCTAGAGAAGAGCCACTTATTTTTATTTTATTTTGTTTTTTTAAGGTAGAGTCTCACTCTAGCTCAGGCTGACCTGGAATTCAGTATGTAGTCCCAGGGTGGCCTTGAACTCATGGCAACCCTCCTACCTCTGCCTTCTGAGTGCTGGGATTAAAGGTGTGCGCTGCCACACCTGGCAAGAAGAGCCACTTATAATGGGTACAGGCATCCTTGACATTGTCTCCATGGTATGTATAAGTGAAGGAGCTATTGTGGATACTCCCTTTGAGTTGGTACTAGCTGATGTCAGTGCTTTTTCCTGGGCAAACAATTAATCACTGTTCTTGATGATACTATTATATTAAATGGCTTCTAGAACACATTTTTATTTTTATTTATTTATTTAAATTTTATTTATTTATTTGCAAGCAGAGAGAGATAGAGAGAAGACAGACAGAGAGAAAATGGGTATGCTAGGGCCTGTAGCCACTGCAAATGAACTCCAGACCCACGTGCCCCTTGTGCATCTGGCTTATGTGGGTCCTGGGGAATTGAACCTAGGTCCTTTGGCTTTGTGGGCAAATGCCTTAACGACTCAGCCATCCCTCCAGCCCAAAGAAAGAGCATTTTTAAAAAATGAAAGACAGCCAGGCATAGTGGCACATGCCTTTAATCTCAGGAGGATTGCTGTGAGTTCAAAGCCAGCCTGGGACTACAGAGTTTCAGGTCAGTTTGGGCTAGAGTGAGAACCTACTGGTGCGGGAGGGGGGGCAGGAAAGGTGGAATATGTTTTGTAATCCCAGCACTCAGGAGGTGGAAACATGAGGATCAGGAATTCAAAGCTACATGAGTTGGGTTACATGAGTTGGAGGCTAGCATGGGCTACATGAGACCCTGTTTAAACCCATCCCAAACCCTAAAATCCCCCAAAATATATGTATATATATATATATATAAATGAAAGGCAGAAGTTTATTTATTTATTTATTTTGGTTTTTCAAGGTAGGGTCTCACTGTAGCTCAGGCTGACCTGGAATTCACTATGTAGTCTCAGGGTGGCCTCGAACTCATGGTGATCCTCTTACCTCTACCTCCTGAGTGCTAGGATTAAAGGCGTGCGCCACCACACCCAGCTAAAAAAGTTTTAGAAAAGACTTTAACTTTTGGTGGGCATCGTGGCACACGCCTTTAATCCCAGCACTCAGGAAGTAGAGGTAGTATGATCGCCATGAGTTCAAGGCCATCCTGAGACTAGTGAATTCCAGGTCAGCCTGAGCTAGAGTGAGACCCTGCCTTGAAAAACAAACAAAACTTTTTAAAATTCAAATTTAATTTTATTTATTTGAGAGGAATAGAAAGAGGCAGATAGACAGATAGGGAAAGAATGGGGTGCACCAGGGCCTTTTAGCCACTGTACACAAACTCCAGGCACATGCACTGCCTTGTGTGTCTGGCTTATATGGGTCCTGGGGAATTGAACTTGGGTCCTTTGGCTTTGCAGGCAAATGGCTTAACTGCTAAGCCATCTTTCTTGTTTTGTTTTGTTTTGTTTTGAGGTAGGGTCTTGCCCTGCCCAGGCTGACCTGGAATTTACTATTCAGTCTCAGGCTGGCCTCAAACTCACAGCGATTTTCCTACCTCAGCACCCCTTCACTCCCAGTGCTGGGATTAAAGGCTTGTTCCACCATGCCTGGCTATAAAAACTTACTAAGCTTTCAGTTGAAGGATTTTCTTGGGGGCGGGAAGGTGAAGAGTTGAATGCTAATTTTGATTACAGTGATATATATCCTGGTTAACTCATTCACCTCTTTGTTATTAAACTAAAAGGCATTAAATCAATACCTTTCTGGCGTAGTTATGATATGTACTGCTGGGGCTTAAATCTGGAGGCTTGTGCATGGAAGTCAAATGCTGTATGAGCTACACTTTCGGACTTACCTTCTTGGTTTAGAATGACATCGTCAAAGTGCATCTTTAAGCCTTGTATTACAATTGCCATTATAGGACTTTTTCATTACTTGAAAGGAAGATAGGATAACAAAAGTGTTAGATTTCATTAAAGCTTCCACTGAATACGTACTGTGTGCCAGTGACTTAGCCAAGAATTTTCATATATATACATTGTACAATTGTACCCTTTGGAACTCAGGATGTTGTAGAAAATTTGAATTATGATTATTGTCAGTCACTTAACTTTTTACCTTAATGAAAAATGCTCTAGAAATAGTTAATAATAGGGGACAAGTCTAATGGAATTAGTTGACTAGAAAGAGCTATAGATGGGCTATTCCTAAGAGTGCCACTGCTATTCATTTTCATGTGAGTCTTTATAATTCAGTAATCATGTTTTTCTAAGTTGTGATGTCACTTCTGAACATTTTCTTGAAGACTAAATAGATTCCCCATCACTTTTGAGGTTGGAATTCACTATGTAGTCCCAGGCTGGCCTTGAACTCACAGCGATCCTCTTACCTCAGCCATGTGAGTGCTGGGATTAAAGGCATGCATCACCATGCCCAACACATTTAATTCTTTAAAAAAATTGATTTGTTTTCACGTGTGTGTGTGTGTGTGTGTGTGTGCGCGCGCGCGCATGCCAGACAGAGTCTCTTGATGCTGCAAATGTGCTGCACTACTTTTTGCATCTGGAATTGAACTTGAGCCTTTGCAATCAAGTGTCATTAACCCCACTGAGCCATCTACCCAGTCCCCTGCATTTAATTATTTATGCTCCTGCTGTACAAAACTTTTAGGAGGTGAAGAAGAATAACTTAGTGAATTGGGGCTGTGTTTTTTTGTTTTTTTTTTTTTTTTTTTTTTTGGTTTTTCGAGGTAGGGTTTCACTCTGGTCCAGGCTGACCTGGAATTAACTATGTAGTCTCAGGGTGGCCTCGAACTCACAGAGATCCTCCTACCTCTGCCTCCCAAGTGCTGGGATTAAAGGTGTGCACCACCACGCCCAGCTCTTACCTGTACTTTTAAGACCTACCTTCTATAGATGAAAAATAAAGCAGTTACTTGGATTTGTTTTGTACCAGAATATGCAGTAATAGTAGTGGTGGGCACAGCAGCAGCCCCCACCATTTCTCTAGTATTTCTCCATTTTCCCCCAGGCATTATGCTAATTGCCTTTTAAAAATTACCCCTCTTAGTTCTTAGAGTGAAGCTATTTTCATTTCTAGATGAGTAAACAGAAACTGGAAGTAAGTGTGTGTGTGTGTGTTTTCCCATCCTAGCATGGAACTCAGGGCTTCTACATTCTAGATTACACTTTACCTTAGCTACACCTCCAGTACAAAGCTTGGAGACTTATTAAATAACTTGTCCAAGATTACAGACCTTGTGCAAAATTGGAATTTGAACTTAGGCCTTGTCTAATTCTGGAATCTTGCTCTCTGTCGTACCATTTGGCTTTTCATTTTTCTTGAGTCCAGTCACCCTTTGTACACATTCTTTAGAAGGGCTGACCTAATTACAGCAAACACTTTGAAAAACAAAGGATGAAAAATAGGTTTTTATAATAGGAAAGCTAACTTAAAAATATTAATTTGGGGCTGGAGAGATGGCTTAGTGGTTAAGGCATTTGCCTGTGAAGCCTAAGGACCCAGGTTCAATTCTCCAGGTCCCACTTAAGCCAGATGCACAAGGTGGCACATGTGTCTGGAGTTCGTTTGCAGTGGCTAGCGTCCCTGACATACCCATTCTCTCTCTCTCCCTTTCTCTCTGTCTCTAATAAATAAATAAAAATAAAATCTTTAAAAAATATTAATTTACTTGGTTCTATCTTCTGTTGGTCTAAGGACATAAATACATTTCTTTTTATCTTTTTATTTATTTTTTTTGTTTTTTGTTTTTTGTGTTTCAAGGGAGGGTCTCGCTGTAGCCCAGGCCGACCTGGAATTCACTATGTAGTCTCAGGTTGACCTCGGATTTACAGTGATCCTCTTACGTCTTCCTCCCAAGTGCTGGGATAAAAGGTGTGAGCCACCATGCTTGGCACCTTTATTTTCCCCTTGAGATAGGGTCTTATGTAGCCCAGGCTGGCCTTGAACTTCCTGTGTCACCAGAACTCCTGATCCTCTTACCTCCACTTCCCAGGTGCTGGGATTATAGGTGTGGTGGCATTGTTTTCTTTTTTCATTTTTTTTGGTTTTTCAAGGTAGGGTCTCACTCTGGCCCAGCCTGACCTGGAATTAACTATTAATCTCAGGGTGGCCTTGAACTCAGGGCAATCCTCCTACCTCTGCCTCCTGAGTGCTGGAATTAAAGGCGTGCACCACCACACCTGCTGTGACATTGTTTTCTGTGGTACTGGGAATTGAACCAGGACATTGTACATGCTAGGCAAGCACTCTGCCAACTGATATGTATATCCAGCTCCACAAATACTTCCCTAACAAGTGAGATTAAAATTAAAGAAAATAGTGGCTTGTTTTCTTATATTATTTACTAAGTAGTATTAACCTGAAGCCATATATATATATATTTTTTGGTTTTTCGAGGTAGGGTTTCACTCTGGTCCAGGCTGACCTGGAATTAGCTATGTCATCTCAGGGTGGCCTCGAACTCATGGCAATCCTCCTACCTCTGCCTCCCAAGTGCTGGGATTAAAGGCGTGTGTCACCACGCCCGGCTAGCCATAAATTTTATATTCATGATTCTAATTTAGGCTTATCTGTTTCTTCCACTAGACTTAATATTTCAAATATTTATTTATTTGAGAGACAGAGGCAGATAGAAAATGGGTGTGTCAGGGCTTCTAGCCACTGCAGATGAACTCCAGATGCATGTGCCCTTGACATCTTTTTTAAAAAAAATAAATTATTTATTTGAGAGAGAGAATGAAAATGGGCATGCCAGGACCTCTAGCCACTGCAACAAACTCCAGATGCATGTGCCACCTGGGCATCTGTCTTTACATAGGTACTGGGGAATCAAACCAGGGTCTTTAGGCTTTGTAGCTAGGCACCTTAACCATTGAGCCATCTCTCCAGTCCCTGTAAGTATCTTTTGTCTTCATATTTTCCTGAGCTCCTTTTTTCTTCTGTTAGTTCTGGGCATCTTTATGGGGGTGTTTTGTTGTCATTC
This sequence comes from Orientallactaga sibirica, assembly GCA_036365145.1. Lineage (NCBI taxonomy): Eukaryota > Metazoa > Chordata > Mammalia > Rodentia > Dipodidae > Orientallactaga > Orientallactaga sibirica. Next base: position 38,653,138 of record JAEOAD010000011.1, on the reverse strand, counting down.
ATCTCAGATTGAGTTGTATATAGCACCAAACTTCATTCATATCATCTTAAAAAATAGTCTTTTCTGTTTCACCTTGTTCTTTCAATTGCAAATCCCACTTCAGTAAAACTTAGGAGCAAGTCTTGGCTCTTTTTACCTGTCTAAAGTCTCCCCCCTTCTGCTATGGGAGGGTCTCATTGAAGCCCAGGCTGACCTTGAACTATGTAGTCCTAGGCTGGCTTCAAACTCACAGCAATTCTCCTTTGTCTCCTGAGTGCCTGACTTATTCTTTGTTTTTGCTTTTGTTTTTTCAAGGTAGGGTATCACTGTAGCTCAGGCTGACCTGGTTATCATTCTATAGTCTCAGAGGGCCTCAAACTCCTACCTCTGCCTCCTGAGTGCTGGGATTAAAGGTGTGCGCCAACACACCCAGCATTATCCTTTCTAAAGTTTTCTAAATTCTCCTTTCCATTCTTGCTGCTTTCTAGTCTAGTGTACCTGGCCTTTCACCTCATTGCTGACCTGTCTGTATTACTACCTAAATAACTGGTTTCTTATACCTTATGGACTCCATACCATATTTTGTCATATAAATCTCCTAAAAAAGTGTAATTGTTTTACTCAAAAAACTTTTCCACTGGGCATGGTGGCACATATTTTAATCCCAGCGCTCAGGAGGCAGAGGTAGAAGGATCGCTGTGAGTTCGAGGCCACCCTGAGACTACATAGTGGGTGCCAGGTCAGCCTGAGCTGGAGTGAGACTTTACCTTGAAAAACCAAAACAGACAAAAAAACCAAACAACTTTTCTTTTTTTTTTTTTTTTTGAGATAGTCTGACTCTCTGTAGCCCAGGCTGGCCTTGACTTTGTGATGATTCTTTTGCCTCAGTGCTGGCTAGATGTGAGGCACCATGTCTAGCAGAAATCTTTTCAAACTCCTTTTACTAAACAAAACAACAAAACCCAGAAAACTCCTTATACTGCTTATAAATGACTTTCATATTCTGGTTCTCAATTCCCTTATATGTATCCCCTTTTCCCCAACCAACCCTTCTACTATGTAGTTTTTCTGCCTTTCTGCTAAATTTAATGTTTTCCTTACCATCCTTACATTCTTTCTTCTCTTCTTACCTTCTACCTTCCAAACCCATTTTCAGTTCCTTCCCTCCCTAACCTCTTTATGGTTCTTTGAGACAAGGTCTCATTTAGCCCAAGCTGGTATGTAGCCGTGTCTGACCTTGAACTCCTGATCCTCCTGCCTCCACCTTCAAAGTGCTGGGATTATGGTTTCGAGTCACCATGCTTGACTTTATCTTCAGTTCTGTGTAGTAGCCCTCTTTCACCCAACCACATCATACTTTTTTTTTTTGAGGTAGGGTCTCACTCTAGTCCAGGCTGGCCTGGAATTCACTATGTTGTCTTGGGTGGCCTTGAACTCATGGTGATCCTCTCAAGTGCTGGGATTAAAAGCATGTACTACCACGCCTAGCTACCATACATCTTTTGAGATGTAGCCTCTGAATCATTATTGTGTGTTCCATATTATGCTCTGCCTTGAGGTAATAAGGGTGAGAATCCAGACCCTGTATCATTCTTCCCTCAGAGAGCTCATAATCTTCAATGGTAGACAACTATTGGCATAGATAATTCAAATTTCTTTTTTTTCTGTTCATTTTTTTATTGACAACTTCTATACTTACATACAAAAAACACATGATATTTCCCTCCCCTCCCCCCATTCCACTTTAGAACTCCAGTGTCCATCATATCCCCTCCCTCTCTCCATTAGTCTCTCTTTTAATTTGATGTCATCATTTTTTTCTTCCATTTTGAGGGTCTTGCGAAGGTATTGCTAGGCACTGCAAGGTCATGGATATCGAGGCCAATTTCTGTCTGGGCAGTTGCATTGTAAGAAGTCATACCCTTCCTTTGGCTCTTCCATTCTATCCGCCCCCTCTTCCTCAATGGTCCCTGAGCCTTGGAGGGTGTGACAGAGGTGTTTCAGTGCTGGGCACTCCTCCATCTGATAATTCAAATTTCTTGATAGAAATAGTAGGTACTATGTAATACTGAACTAGTATGTGTTAGACCAAGTTTTGAGGCTCTGGTAGAAGACATTACAGAGAAAATGACTTTTGGGCAGAGAGTGAGTGTGAATAGACCTTCAGAGGGAGAAAGATACTCCAAAAGGAATGAAAAGTTTTTGCAAAGGCAAAGAATCATGGACTAACATACTTGGTGACTGAGTTTCTTTGTATGTTATAACAGTGTACTACACTGCTGGCTTAACATAACAACAGTTGGGTTTTCTGTAGTTCTGGAGGCTGCTTGTCTGACATCAAGGTAAAAGTAGTGTCCTGTTGTTGGAAAATGTGGGAAATCTATTCCATGCCTTTCTCTTGGCTTCTGGAGTTGCTAGCAACTGGTATTCATTGCCTTATATAGATCCACTTGAGTCTCTCCTTCTATCACTTCAATCTTACTGTTAACTTTTCCTGTACATCTCTTCCCTTATGGATAACCAGTCATATTGGATGTACCAGTATGACCTCTTCTAAACCTAATTGTGTCTGCAAAGACCCAGTTTACTAAATGAGATTACGTTCACAGGTAACCATGATTAGGGGTTTTCAACATATGTTTTTGGGAAGGCATAGTTCAACCTATAAGACTGAAACCTAAGTGGGTATTGTTGGAGTATACTGTGTGGGTTGTAGTGGAAGGAAATGAGACTGGAAGGTGACAGTGGCTTTCTGTCTTTCCTTCCTAATAACCTCCAGCTTCAGCTTCAGAGCACCTTTTTTAAAATTAAAAAAATTTTAATGTATTTATTTGCAAGCAGAGAGAGAGATGGAAGAGAGACAGAGAATGAGCACACCAAGGCCCGTAGCCACTGCAAACAAAGTCCAGATGCATGTGCTTCTGCATCTGGTTTACGTGGGTCCTGGGGAATTAAACCTGGGTCCTTTGGCTTCACAGGCAAATGCCTTAACTGCTAAGCCATTTCTCCAGCCCTCACAGTGCCTTCTTGATCAAGGATACATACACTGCCAAGGCATTTTAGTTTCTATCTGTAGTGATTCTTTTGAGATAGCCATGTTACACAAGCTGTCTGATCAGGGTGAATATCAGGATTTTTGCTGGGGCCTTCTCTTGTTTGTGGGTGTTTATGAAGGAGATGTTAGAACTGTTAAAGTTAGCATTGATGTTTTAAGAGAATTCACCTGAAATCAGTATACTGTCCAGAAAAGAGAGGATGGCAGAGAAGATAGAGCTAAAGACCTGATTCCTTTCTTTTTTTTTTTCCTTTGGTTTTCCGAGGTAAGGTCTCACTCTAGCTCAGGCTGACCTGCAATTCACTATGTAGTCTCAGGATGGCCTTGAACTCTTGGTAATCCTCCTACCTCTGCCTCCTAGGAGGATTAAAGGCTTGCACCACCATGCCTGTCCTGATGCCTTTCTTAATCTGTGTCAAGCCTCCCCTGAAACTGTACTTTTTGTTTGTGAGATAATATCAGTTTATCTCTCTCCCCTCCCTCCCTCCCTCCCTCCTTCCCTCCCTTCCTTCTTCCCTCCCTCCCTTCTTCCCTTCCTCCCTTCTTCTTTCTTCTTCCTCCTTCCTTCCTTCCTTCCTTCCTTCCTTCCTTCCTTCCTTCCTTCCTTCCTTCCTTCCTTCTTTCCTTCTTTCCTCCTCCTTTCCTTCTTTCTTTCCTTCCTTCTCCTCCTCCTCCTCTCTCCTCCTCTCTCCTCCTTCTCCTTCTTCCTCCCTTTTCCCTTCCTCCCTTCCTTTCTTTTCTTTTCCTTTCCCTTCTTTTCTTTTTTCTTTCTTTCTTTCTTTTCTTTCTTTCTTTCTTTCTTTCTTTCTTTCTTTCTTTCTTCTTTTTGGAGGTAGGGTTTCACTCTAGTCCAGGCTGACCTGGAATTCATTAGTATCAGGCTGGCTTTGAACTCATGGTGATCCTCCTACCTCTCCCTCCCCAACGCTGGGATTAAAGGTGTGCACCACCACGCACGGCTAATCTTTCTTTTTCTTATTTTAAAAATTTTGTTTGTTTGTTTGTTTATTTATTTATTTATTTATTTATTTATTTATTTATTTGAGAGCGGCAGTCAGAGAGAGAAAGAATAGGCACACCAGGGCTTCCAGCAACTGCAAACAAACTCTAGATATATGTGCCACTTTGTGCATCTGGCTTATGTGGGTACTGGGGAATCGAGCCTCGAACTGAGGTCCTTAGGCTTTACAGGCAAGCACTTAGCCATAAACCATCTCTCCAGCCCCTATTTTATTTATTTATTTTTACTCTTTATTGACAATCTCTATAAATACAGATAATAGGGCTGGAGAGATGGCTTAGCGGTTAAGGCACTTACCTGCAAAATCAAAGGACCCAGGTTCGATTCCCCAGGACCCACGTAAGCTGGGTGCACAAGGGGGCACATGCATCTGGAGTTTGTTTGCAGTGGCTGGAGGCCCTGGCACACCCATTCTCTCTCTCTCTTTCTGCCTATTTCTCTCTCTCTCAAATAAATAAATATAAATAAAATATTTAAAAATATAGATAATAAACCATGATCATAATCCCCTCCCACCACCCTCTCTTTTACCTCTTTTGAATGCCCCCTCCACTGAATCTCTTATTCTTTCCAACTATTCTCCCTTCTATCTTGATTTTTTTCTTTTTTTTTGGGGGGGGGGTTCATGGTAGAGTCCTCACTCTAGCCCAGGCTGACCTGAAATTCACTATGTAGTTTCAGAGTGGCCTCAAATTCACAGCGATTCTCCCACCTCTGCCTCACAAGTGCTGGGATTAAAGGCATGCACCACCATGCCCGGCTTTTTTATTTTTTGAGGTAGAATGTTGCTTTAGCTCAGGCTGACCTAGAATTCATTATGTAGTCTCAGGCTGGTTTTGAACTCACAGTGATCCTCCTACCTCAACCTCCCAAGTGCTGGGATTAAAGGCATGCAGTACCATGCCTGACAGATGTCATAATTTATTTTCCTCCTATTATGCAGGTTTTGGGTAGGTAGGATCAGCCACTGAGAGGTCATGAATATCAAGACCACTTTGTGTCTAGAGGATAGCATTGTAAGCATTCTTTCCTTTGGCAAATTCTTATTTATTACATTATAGAGGTTTAAGTACAACTATACTGGAAAAATGAGATCATGGTTATGGTTAAAAAAAAAAATTTTTTTTGAGGTAGGGTCTCACACTAGCCCAGGCTGACCTGGAATTCACTATGTAGTCTCAGGGTGTCCTTGAACTCATGGCAATCCTCCTACCTCTGCCTCCTGAGTGCTGGGATTAAAGGCGTGTGCCACCACACCTGGCTAAAATTTTTTTTTCTTTTGAGGTAGGGTCTTCCTTTAGCCCAGGCTGATCTGGAATTCATTTTGTAGTCTCAGGCTGGCCTTGAACTCACAGTGATCCTTTTACTTCTGCCTCCCGAGTGCTTGCAGTAAAGGCATGTGCCACCATGCCCTGGCTAAAAAATTTCTTAAAATATTTTTAAAATTTTATTTATTTATTTATTTGGCAGAGAAAAAGAGAGAGAGAGAGGGAGGGAGAGAGAGAGAATGGGCGCACCAGGGCATTAAGTCACTGCAAATGAACTCCAGACATGTGCACCCCCTTGTGCATCTGGCTAACGTGAGTCCTGGGGAATCAAACCTGGGTACTTTGGCTTTGCAGGCAAATGCCTTAACCGCTAAACCATCCCTCCAGCCCTAATTTTTAAATTTTTTTTTTTTTTTTTTTTTTTCGAGGTAGGGTCTCACTCTAGCCCAGGCTGACCTGGAACTCACTAGTACTCTCAGGGTGGCCTTGAACTCATGGCAGTCCTCTTATCTCTGCCTCCCAAGTGCTGGGATTAAAGGTGTGCGCCACCACACCCGGCTCCTAAAATTTTTTTTAAAAGATTTATTTTTATTTTATTAGAGATGGGGGGGGGAGAATGAATGAATGGGAATGCTAGGGCCTCTATCCACTGCAAACAAGCTCCAGACACATTCACCACCATGTGCATCTGGCTTATGTGGGACCTGGAGAGTCAAACCTGGTTCCTAAGGCTTCACAGGCATGCACCTTAACCGCTAAGCCATCTCTCCAGCCCTAATTTTTTTTTTTTTTTTTTTTTTTGTTTCAAGGTAGAGTTTCACTTTAGCCCAGGCTGACTGGGAACTCACTCTGTAGCTCCAGGCTGGCCTTTACCTCACAGATCCTCTTCCCTCTGCCTCCTGGTTACTGGGATTAAAGGTTGTGCCACCACTCCTGGCAGATTTTTTTCTTCTAATGCTTTGTTATGATTACTGTTCTACAATATTTTTTTTTGCACGAGTGTGTGGTATGTGGACATGTATGCATGTTTGTATATATGTGGATACATGTATGGGTATGCATGCGCATATGTGTATATGTGCATATGGAGGCCAAAGGTCAACCTTGAGTGTCTTACTTGATCATTCTCAACAAGGTCTCACTGAACTTAGACCTCAACAGCTGTGCTCCTCAGTGAGCCCTAGGGATTCCCTGTCTCCACCTCGACAGCACTGGGATTATAGGTGAACATTACTATGCCTGACATTTTTTCCTTTTCCTTTTTTTTTCCATTTAGTAGAAACTTTGAATGGATACATCATGTGTTGGTACATCATTTCCCTTCTCCCTGCCCCAATTCCACTGAAGGCCCTTTGTGGTAGTTTGAATAGATGGCCCCAATATATTAAGTGTTTTATTAGTTTATAGTTTGCATCTGCAGCCACCTGGCTGGAGGCAGTGTCACTGTGTGGTGGTGGGTTGGAGATTTCAATCTAAAGATATGCAAAGTGTGCCTAGCTGGGGTTCCTGAAGTGTGATGTGCTGTGTGGCTTTTGGCTTGTGGCATTTGCTGTCTGTGTTTGGTCTTGTGAAGGCAAGCCAGCTTCTTAACTTCCCCTGGATCTGTAAGCTTCAATAAATCCCTTCCTCCATAACTGTGTCTGGTCTGCAAGTTCATCTCAGCAAACCTGAAGCTGTCTGCTCCTCCTTAGTGGGATTGCCAGTATTCACCATGAAGTTGTGGATTATGAGTTGTGAGAGTAGCAGTCAGTCATGGGGTGGGGAGCAATGTCTCTGCATAGTCCCTCTTGCCCTGTGGCTCTTAGAGTCTTTCCACCTCCTCTTTTGCAAAATCCCCTCAGCCTTGGGTTGGGTGTACTTTAAGTCTACTTTAGTGTTGTGCTCTCACAAGCTTCTGGATTTCTGCTTTGGTGCATTTTGAGTATCCTTAGTGTCTGTCCTATCATTCTGGCACAGGTTGTCAGGCTTGCCATGGAAGCAGCACTCTTGCTCATCTTGTCAATTCCTCTGTTTCACCTGGGCTCTAGCTGGTGTGGTAGGGGTGGTTCATCTGCTGATAGTGAGTCACCTATCTATTCTTGTCTTGTTGATAGATTTTGGTTGCCCTCGGTTCTTGTTTCTTTCTGGAGTTCATAGACCACAAACATGTCAAGCTCCTCACAGAATGCACAGGTTTCCCTTCCCTTCCCTTCCCTTCCCTTCCCTTCCCTTCCCTTCCCTTCCCTTCCCTTCCCTCCCTTCCCCCTTCCCTTCTCCTCCCCTCCCCCTCCTCCCCTCCTCTCCCCCCCCCCTCCCCTCCCCTCCCCCCTCCCCCTCCCTTTCTCTTCCCCTTCCCTTCCCTTCCCTTCTGTTTTCATTTTGTTCCTTTCCTTTCCTTTCCTCTCCTCTTTCCTTTCTTTCCTCCTCCTCCTTTCCTCCCTCTCCTCTCCTCTCCTCCCTCTCCTTTCCTCCTCCTCTTCCCCTCTCCCCTTTCCTTTCCCCCCCCTCCCCCTCCCCTCCCCTCCCCTCCCCTTCCCCCTCTCCCCCCCTCCCCTCCCCTCCCCCCTCCCCCCCCCCCTCCCCCCCCCCCCCCCCTCCCCTCCCCCCCCCCCCCCCCCCCCTCCCCCCCCCCTCCCCTCCCCTCCCCCCCCCTCCCCCTCCCCCTCCCTCCCCTCCCCTCCCCCCCCTCCCCTCCCTCCCCTCCCCCCCCCCTCCCCCTCCCCTCCCCTTTCTCTCTTTTCTTTTCTTTTTGTTTTTCTAGGTAAGATTTCACTCTAGCCCAGACTGACCTGGAATTCATTACGTAGTCTAAGGGTGGCCTTGAACTCCAGGTGTTGGGATTAAAGACGTGCACCACTTTTTTTTTTTTTTTTTTTTTTTGGAGAGAGACACAGAGAGAGGAAGACAGAGATGGGCACACCAGCAGTCTCTCAGCCGCTGCGAACGAAATCCAGATGTGTGTGCCCCCTTGTGGTCAATTGCAGCATTGCACCCTTGCGTCACTAAATGTGGGACCTGGAGATTGGAACCTGCGTTCTTAGACTTAGGAGGCAGGCGCCTTAACCGCTAAGCCATCTCTCTAGCCCCTACTTTTTTTTTTTTTAACATGAACTTGTTTTCAAAAGTAAGATGAGACTGCAATTGTATTTTTTGAAATAGTTGTATGTGGAAATTTAGCAGCCATTAACCTGTTAGGAAACTTGTCTCATACTTAACTAATGCTCCATATTCCATGTGGCTTCTCAAGGGTATTTTGACAAAATTGACTCTCATCTATGTTTGCTTGTTTGTTTATTTATTTATTTATTTATTTGACAGAGAGGGAGGGAGAGAGAGAATATAGGACTCTGGGGATGCCAGGGCCTTCAGCCACTGCAAGCAAACTCGAGATGCATGCACCCCTTGTGTATCTGGCTAATGTGGGTCCTGGGGAATTGAACCTGGGTCCTTTGGCTTTGCAGGCAAACACCTTAAGCCATCCCTTCAGCCCCTATGCTGCTGTTTTTTTTTTTTTTTTTAATGGTTTTTCGAGCTAGGCTCTTACTCTGGCTCAGGCTGACCTGGAATTCACTATGTAGTCTCAGGGTGGCGATCCTCCTACCTCTGCCTCCCGAGTGCTGGGATTAAAGGCATGCACCACCACACCCGGCTTATGCTGTTGTTTTTTAAATATATTTTTATTTTTTTTTGTTTTTATTTATTTATTTATTTGAGAGTGACAGAGAAAGAGGCAGATAGATAGAGAATGGGCATGCCAGGGCCTCCAGCCATTGCAAACGAACTCCAGATGTATGCGCCCCTCCTGCATCTGGCTTATGTGGGTCCTGGGGAATCGAGCCTCGAACTGGGGTCCTTAGGATTCACAGGTAAGCGTTTAACTGCTAAGCCATCTCTCCAGCCCATACTGTTGTTTTTTAACTGTTCTTTTTCAGTTTGCTGCTTCCTTTCTTTTTCCTTTTCTCCCTATACTTTGAAATTAGTCCATTATTATTATCATTATTATTATTTTAATTTGAGAGAGAGACAGAGGAAGAGGCAGAGGGAGAATGGGCATGCCAGGGCTTCTCAGCCGCTGTGAATGAACTCCAGATGCATGTGCAACCCCTTGTGCGCATATGCGACATTGCGAACATGCGCATCACTTTTGCATCTGGCTAAGTGTGGGACCTAGGGATTCAAACGGGTGTTCTTAGGCTTCGCAGGTAGGCGCCTTAACTGCTAAGCCATCTCTCCAGCCCTAGTCTTTTATTATTAATGTTACCCTTTCTTTTCTTTTCTTTTTTTTTTTTTTTTTTTTTTTTGGTTTTTCGAGGTAGGGTCTCATTCTGGCTCAGGCTGACCAGGAATTCATTATGTAGTCTCAAGGTGGCCTCGAACTCTCAGTGATCCTCCTACCTTTGCCTCCAGAGTGCTGGGATTAAAGGCATGTGCCACCACACCCGGCTAATGTTACCCTTTCTAGTTTTTCTTCTTAGGATGGTTTTCGTTTTTTTCTAATATTTTATTTTTTGTTCATTTATTTTTTTTCAAGATAGGGTCTCACTCTAGCCCAAGCTGAGCTGGAATTCACTGTATAGTCTCAGGATGGCCTTGAACTCACAGTAATCCTCCTACCTCTGCCTCCCCAGTCCTGAGATTAAAGGCATGCACCACCACACCCAGCTTCCTGATCATTTTTTTAAAGCAAGTACTTCATATCACTTTCAATCATTGTTTCTCAATGAAATGCTGCTCCAACTAAAGAACAATAACGGGCATCTATGAAAAGAAAAATCAGGCTGAGCATGGTGGCACATACCTTTAATCCCAGTGCTTGGGAAGTTGAGGTAGAAGGATCACCGTGAGTTCAAGGCCATCCTGAGACTACATAGTGAATCCCAGGTCAGAGCCTAGGCAAGAGTGAGAACCTACCTCGAAACAGAGGAGAGGAGAGATGAGACAAGAATCATAAGGTGCAATGATATTCAATTACAAATTATGGAAGACAGTAAAGCCAGTCTCACTCAGAAAACCTGAATCACAATCATCTTTGCCAAGCTCTCTGATCAAAATCTTTGTATGATTATGTAATATATTTTCAGTACTGAAAAACCAATGTAACCATTATAGCTGATTTGACCTTTTCATTCAACTGCCTTTTTAAATGATTTATTTATTTATATATTAGAGACAGAGTGAGGTAGAGAGGGGGAGAGAGAGAGAATGGGCACGTCAGGGCCTCTAGCCACTGCAAACCAACGCCAGATGCATGTGCTACCATGTGCATCTGGCTTATGTGGGACCTGGATAATTAAACCTGGGTCCTTAAGGCTTCATAGTCAAGTGCCTTAACTGCTAAGCCATCTCTCCAGCCCTGACCTTTTCATTAAAAAAAAAAAAATCCACACCAGAAGTGTTATTTGCTAAGTACTTACAAATGGCTGAAACTGCTATTTTATGTTAAAGCTAAAAAAAATCTTTAAAAATTATTTTTTTAAATATTTTGTTTGTGTTGGAGAGATGACTTAGCAGTTAAGGCATTTGCCTACAAAGCCTAAGGACCCATGTTTGATTTGTTTCCAGATCCCACAGGAGCCAGACACACAAAGGTAAAGCAAGCGCAAGTTTGCACGTGACCACTAGGTGGCACAAGTGTGTAGAGTTCGATTGCAGTAGCTCAGGTCCTGGCTGTCAGTTCTTCTCTCTCAAAATAATAAAAAAAAAAAATTAAAATTTTTTAAAAATTAAAAAAATTAAGAAAAAACAAAGATGGCCTAGCAGTTAAGGCACTTGCCTGTGAGGCCTAAGGACCCATGTTTGACTCTGCAGATCCTATGTAGGCCAGACTTACAAAATGACACAAGCATGCACACAAGATGGTGCACAAGTCTGTAGTTCAAGTGCAGTGGTTGGAGGTCCTGGCACACCAATTCTCATTCCTTCTCTCACTCGCTCTCTGTCTAATAAAAAAGTATAAAAAAATCAGATTTTTGGTGCTGGGTCAGTTCTTGGACTTTTTTTGTGGAAGGAAAGGGTTTGTTTTGGCTTACAGACTCAAGGGCAAGCTCCATGATGGCAGGGAAAAACAATGGTATGAGCACAGGTTGGACATCACCTTCTGGCCAACATCCGTGGACAACAGCAGCAGGAGAGAGTGCTCAGTCCTTAGGATTTTGTTTTTATTTTGTGAAGGGCCTCATGGCCTCAAAGTCATTATTCCTGATCCTCCTGCCTCCACTTGTCAAATGCTGGGATCATAGGCATGTGCTACCCAGAGTTTTGTGCATGTTAAGCAAGTACTTTACCAACTGAGCTACATACACAGCCCCTAACTTCCTTTTTTCTTTTTTCTTTTATTTTAATGGGAAAAAAGGTTTATTTTGGCTTACAGGCTCCAGGGGAAGCTCCATGATGTCATGAGCAGAGGGTGGAAATCACTTCCTCATCTCCTCACCAACATCAAACCATCACATTCTGCCCCTGGCCCCCATAAACTGATAACCATACATGATATAAAATACAATGCATTCAGTCCAACTTTAGAAATCCCCATAGATTTTATAATTCCAATAATGTTCAAACATCCCCATAGTCCAAGGTCTTCTAACTGAGTCATAATACCAAAAAATCCCCCCCAAACCTGTAATGGCACAAAATAAACATTCACAGTGCAAAAGGTGGCATTGGGCATAGCAAAGAAATATTCACCCAATTCAAGATTTAAAACAACCAGGGCAAACATCATACTCTGTAGTTCCAAGTCCAACAACTCTAGCCAATAACAAGTCTCCAAGCATGATAATTCTAACCACTGACAAGTCCCTGGAGTTCCAGTTCTGCCCCTCCAGCTAGGCTACTCACAAATCCAGGAACCCTCTGTGCACACCTGTCCATTTCTATGCAGTGCAACTCTGTACAAGTTCTCAGGACAGGCATAGCAACAAGCCTCTCACACAAACTGCTTCTAGCCCAGTCCAAGCAAAGCTCTTTCTCACCCTCACAAGCCAAACCTCCCAGTCCACAGTTCTTACTGCATTCAGGTCTTTCAATTCTGACCAGAATAGTCCATCAAGCTGTACTTACAGCACTGCAAGACGTCTCTTAGGCCAAGGTAACAAATCCTTCCACATTCCTCTTGAAAATCAGCTCCAGAATGCCAAAGCCATACAGTCAGGTGTCTAGCATCAATCCCACTCCTCTGATACCTACTTTACTGTTGCAGTCAGGTTCACATTGTTGGCAGAAATCACCTGACCAAGAGCAGTTTATGAAAAAAAGGTTTGTTTTGGCTTATAGACTTGAGGGGAAGTTCCAGGATAGCAGGAGAAAATGATAGCATGAGCAGAGGGTGGACATCACCCCCTGACCAATGTCAGGTTGACAATAGCAACAGGAAGATGTGTGCCTCTTAACTTCCTTTTTATATGAACTATTCCAAGCCTATAGAGTAGATGCAAAACATAATAAAATGAGTTTTTGTGTTCCTAACATTTAGCTTTGCTGAATTTCTTTCATAGTAATATGATTCCAAAGACCTTATGTTACTCTTCCATGATTCTCTTCTATTTTTAAAAATATATTATTTATTTATTTATTTATTTGAGAGAGAGATACAGAAATAGGCAGGGAGAGAGAGAGAGAGAATGAATGGGCATGCTAGGGCCTCCAACCACTGCAAACGAACCCCAGATGCATGCACCCTCTTGTACATCTGGGCTTATGTAGGTCCTGGAGAATCGAACCAGGGTCCTTTTGCTTTGCAGGCAAATGCCTTAACTGCTAAGCCATCTCTCCAGTCCTCTTCTATTTTTTTTATGTGTGTGGGGGGGTGGGGGAGGAAGGAAGAAAGAATGGCGTGCTAGGGCCTCCAGCTACTTCAGTTGAACTCCAGATGCGTGTGCCCCCTTATGCACATGTGCGACATTGCACACTTGCATCACTGTGCGTCTGGCTTATGTGGGACCTGGAGAGTTGAAACTGAGTCCTTAGGCTTCTCAGGCAGGTGCCTTAACCACTAAGCCAGCCCCCCAGTTCTCTTCTACTATCTTTTTAGAGGTAACTAGTATGGTGAAATTGATGTTTGTTATTTTCCTTGCATATTTTTACATTTCGGTATGTTTATGTATGCTGTAAAGGCAAACTTTGTTGTTGTTTGGGTTTTTTGAGGTAGGGTCTCACTCTAGCCCAGGCTGACTTGGAATTCACTATGTAGTTTTTTGGGTGGCTTTGAATTCACGGAGATCCTTCTACCTCTGCCTCCCATGTGCTGGGATTAAAGGCATGAGCCACTAAACCTGGCTCCAAATATATATATTCACAAACTGTGTTTCCAAAAACAAGATCAGTTCTTTCCCTTCTCTTTCTCTTTCTCTTTCTCTTTCTCTTTCTCTTTCTCTTTCTCTTTCTCTTTCCCTCTCTCTCTCTCTCTCTCTGTTTGTTTGTTTGTTTTGAGGTAGGGTCTCATTCTAGCTCAGGCTGACCTAGAATTCACTCTGTAGTCTCAGGGTGGCCTTGAACTCATGGCCATCCTTCTACCTCTGCCTCCTGAGTGCTGGGATTAAAGGTGTGCGTCACCATGCCTGGTTTAGACTGGCCTTTTTCAGCAAGAGAGAGAGAGAGAATTGGCCCACCAGGGCCTCCAGCCGCTGCTGTCGAACTCCAGATAGTGTGCTACCTTGTACACATGTGTGACCTTGTGCTCTTGTGTCAGCTTGTGCATCTGGCTTACATGGGACTTGGAGAGCTGAACATGGTGGGTCCTTAGGCTTCTCAGGCAAGCGCCTTAACTGCTAAGCCATCTCTCCATCCCTCTATTTCTTTCTTTTTTTTTGGTTTTTCGAGGTAGGGTTTCACTCTAGTCCAGGCTGACCTGCAATTAACTATGTAGTCTCAGGGTGGCCTCGAACTCTCGGCGATCCTCCTACCTCTGCCTCCCGAGTGCTGGGATTAAAGGCGTGCGCCACCATGCCCGGCCTTCCTTTATTACTTTTAAGTTCAAGTTTGCTTAAGTTCTTAGGACAAAGGTGGAATGTAGCCAGAACATCACATGACGTAGCCCAGTTCCTGATAAAGTTCTTTCTTTCTTCTCTGAAACTTCATAACCTGAGCCTTCACAGTGCACACTTTCCTCTGAATTTGGGTCTTTCCAGCTTTCTTGAGAGTGGCTCATTAAAGCTCTGGTCACAGCACTATAAAGCTTCTCTAATCCAAGGTTCCAAATCCTTTTGTATTCCTGAAAACAATAAAAACCACATGGCCAGGTTCATGGCAGCAGTAGACTTACTACTTGGCACAGATTTTTTTCTTTGTTAAAATTTTCTTGCCAGGCATGCCTTTAATCCTAACACTTGGGAGGTAGAGATAAGAGGATCGCTGTGAGTTCGAGGCCACCCTGAGGGTACATGGTGAATTCCAGGTCAGCCTGAAGTAGAGCAAGACCCTACCTCGTAAAAAACAACAACAACAAAAATATTTATTTATTTATTTACAAGCAGAGGGAGAGAGAAGAGACAGAATGGGCATGCCTGGGCCTCCAATCACTAGCACACGAACTCCAGAGGCATGCACCACTTCATGCATCTGTGTTTATGTGGGTACTAGGGGATCAAACTCAGGTTGTTATGCTTTGCAGGCAAGCTCCTTAACTGCCGAGCCATCTCTCCAGCCCTTTTTCTTGTTTTACCTTTTTATTGACAACCTTCATGTATATACACAATGTACTCTGATTATGATCCCCTCCTACCACCCTTCTTTGTCCCTTCTCTCCTATTTCCTCTCCACTGAATCCCTTCTTTCCAACTATTCTCTCTTCTATTTTGAGTTTTGTTTTTGCCCTCATATTATGCAAGTCTTGTGTAAATAGTGTCACTCATTGTGAGGTCTTAAATACAATGGCCACTTTCTCTCTGAAAGACAGTATTCTGAAGTACTCACTTTGATGAGTTTTTAGTCTCCACAGTAGTCACTGCCATTTGAAGAGAAGCTCCCTAGCCAAAAGTGAGAGTAGCTGGGGCTGGAGAGATGGCTTAGCGGTCAAGGCGCTTGCCTGGAAAGCCAAAGGACCACACTTTGATTCCCCAGGACCCATGTAAGCCAGATGCACAAGGTGGCATGTGTCTGGCTTGCAGAGGCTGTTGGCCCTGGCATGTTCATCCTCTAATCTACCCCCCCCCCTTTACTTTTCTCTGGCTCTCAAATAAATAAAGAAATAAAAACCCAAAAGTGATAGTAGCATTAATTAAATGTAAGTATTTAGAGGGCAATTTGCTGGACATAATACGTCCATTTAGTCAGACTATAGTATGCTCGACATTTTTACATGGATTCTGAGGATCACACTCAGGTCCTCATGCTTGAGAGGCAAGTACCCTATTCACTGAGGTATTTCTTCAGTCCTTGTTGTTAAAGAGCTTTTAGGACAAACAAACAATCAGAGATGTGGTTGCAGACCCAATGGCACAGGGACAAAAAACCCAGTAGACATTTTCCCAAGCAAACAAACAAACAAAAGTGACCAATGAGTATATGGAAAGTTACTCTTATCTGTACTTTATCATTGTTGTGAACAAATGCCCAACTGGCCAAAGGTAACTTAAGGAAGGAAAGATTTATTTTAGCTTGCAGCTCAGCATTATAGTGCATCATGGTGGGGAAGGCATGGTGGCAGGAGCTTGAGGCAGTTGGCCACATTCAGTCTACTGTGAGGAAACAGAGAAAGATGAGTGCTCTTGGTAACATTTTTCTGTAGCAGTTACTTTTTCATTATTGGGACAAACACCTGACCAGAAGCAGCTTATGGAAGGAAAGGATTTTTATTTCAATTCATAGATTTTAGGGGAAGTTTCATTATGGCGGAGAAAGCGTAGCAGAAGCAGACAGCTGGTCATCACATCTTGTCACATTAGTAGTAAAAATGTGCTTGCAGTATAGCTGGCCTGCCTATAGGATCCCAAGGTCTGTCCTGAGTGACATACCTCCTCCAGCAAGACTCTTCCTCCCAAAAGCTACAGCTGGTGATTAAGTATGAGGCTTATTCACAAACACATGAGGTTATGGGGGACATTCTCAATTGAAATCACCAATGACCATTGCCTAAACAACTGATAGCCAGGCAAAATATGCTCACTGGAGCAATAGTAGCATGACTGTTACAGGGGTAACCAAGTCTCTCCGATTGGATTTGAAGCCTGCTACTTGGGAAATTCATGTTTGTCCTGAAAATCTAGTAAAAAACCTATGGTTAGGAAGGTCATAGACCCTAGGAAGGAAGCTACTACTTCTCTGTTTGGCTAAATGAATGTGTTATGTCCATCAAATTGCCTTTTAAATATTAACATTTAAGCCCATACATTAATGCTGCTCTCATCCTTGGTCATCAAAGCTTCTTTTTTCAGTGAGCTGTCAGTACTGGGGATACTCAGAATTTGTCAGAGTGCTGAAAAAAAGGGACTGTTAACTGATTGGCACAAAGGGGGGAAGAAAAAGGAAAAGGTTATGAAGGGAGACTAGGACAACCACACAGTATGCCCCAAGCAGATTATCTTTGTTTTGAGACAAGCTTAACAGACCGCCTTAAAAAAAAAAAAAAATATATATATATATATATATATATATATATATATATATATATACATATATATATATACACACATACATACACACACACACACACACATATTATTTATTTAAGAGAGAGAAAGAGGCGGGGGGGGGGGAGAATGGGCATGCCAGGGCCTCCAGCCACTGCAAACGAATTCCAGATGCATGCGCCCCCTTGTGCATCTGGCTTATACGGGTCCTGGAGAATTGAACTGGGATCTTTTAGCTTTGCAGGCAAATGCCTTAACCGCTAAGTCAGCTCTCCAGCCTCTGCCCTTTTTTTAATGAGAGAGGGAGAGAGAATTGTCATGCCAGGACCTCCAGCCACTACAATCAAACTCCAGACGCATGTGCCCCTTTGTGCACATGTGCAACCTTGCACGCTTGTGTCACTCTGCTTCTGACTTACGTGGGACCTGGAGAGTCAAATATGAATCCTTAGGCTTTGCAGGCAAGTGACTTTTAGGCTTTGCAGGCAAGTGACTTAACCGCTAAGCCATCTCTCCAGCCCCAAGCACATTATTTTAAGGAAAGATAATTTAGAAGATAGCATTTAGAATTTTTTTCTTTTTAAAATATTTTATTATTTATTTGAGAGGGGGGAGGGCAGATAGGATGAGAGAGAATGGGTGTACCAGGGCCTCCAGCTGTTGCAGATGAACTCCAGATGCATGTGCCACCTTGTGCGTCTGGCTTACATGGGTCCTGGGGAATTGAACCTGGGTTCTTTGGCTTTGCAGACAGGTGCCTTAACTGCTAAGCCATCTCTCCAGCCCCTAGAAATGTTTTCTATTTGAATGATCAGGCCCTGTATTTCTGGGAAGGTTTTCATGTACTAACCTAGGTAAATGGAAAGCTCCCCCCCCCCCCCGGGGTATATCCCTAGGAGTAAATTGCTGGGCCAAGCACTTCAATTTTAGATATTTCTAAATTTCTCTTAAAAGGAATTGGTCCAATATTTTGTTCCTTATATTCCTGTTTGAGTATGTCATCTTTTTTTTTCTTTTGAGATTTTCTCCCAAACTATTTTTTTTTTTTTTTTGAGTATGTTATGTTTTTAACTTGATGGATAGGTATGAAATGATTCATAATTGATTTTGCATTCCCTTGATTACTAGTGAGATAGTGTTTTTATATATTCAGAGGCTGTTGGGTTTTCTTCTTCTTCTTTTTTTTTTTTTTTTTGGTTTTTTGAGGAAGGATCTCATTCTAGCCCAAGCTGGCATGAAATTCACTGTATAGTCTGGGGCTGGCCTCGAGCTCATTGTGATCCTCCTACCTATGCCTCCCAAGTGCTGGGATTAAAGGTCTGTGCCACCATGCCTGGCTTTTGTTTCCTTCTATTTGAACTGCTTTTTCTTGTCTTTTGCCCACTTACCTGTCTTAAAAATTTTTTTTTATTTGTACTTATTTGACAGAAAGAGAGAGAGGGAGAAAATGGGCACACCAGGGCATCCAGCCACTACAAATGAACTCAGATGTATGAGCCTCCTTGTGCATCTGGCTAACGTGGGTTCCGGGGAATCGAACCTGGGTCCTTTGGCTTTGCAGGCAAATGCCTTAACTGTTAAGCCATTCATTCCTCCAGCCCCACTTACCTGTTTATTTTTGTTTATTTATTAGCAATAGGCAGACAGCGAAAGAGAGAGCAAGTGAACGAGAGAGGGAGGGAGGGAGGGAGAGAATGGACATAACCTGGGCCTCTTGCTATTGCAAATGAGCTCCATATACATGTGCTACTTTGTGTATCTGGCTTTATGTGGGTTCTGGGGCATTGAACCAGGGTGGGCAGGCCTTGCAAGCAAGTGCCTTTAACTGCTGAGCCATCTCCTCAGCTACACTTTTTTTTTTTTTTTTTGGTTTTTCAAAGTAGGGTCGCACTCTAGCCCAGGCTGAGTCTCGGGGTAGCCTTGAACTCAAGGTGATCCTCCTACCTCTGCCTCCCAAGTGCTGGGATTAAAGGCATGCGCCACCACGCCCTGCTTCCTTTTTTTCTTTTGGTTTTTCAAGGTAGGGTCTCACTCTGGCCCAGGCTGACCTGGAATTAACTATGTAGTCTCAGGGTGGCCTTGAACTCACGGTGATCCTCCTACCTCTGCCTCCCGAGTGCTGGGATTAAAGGCGTGTGCCACCACGCCCGTTCCTGCTTACTTTTTTAAAATACACGCTTAATTCACTTTTATTTTTCTGGATAAAAAGCCTATGTGGTAGCCACAGCTGGAGCCTGGATCCTCTGCACTGAGTCTTATGTGTGGATTTTCACAAGATGGTCAGTGAATTTCTGGTAGAGAGACTTGGTGAACACAGTCTCTTTCCAGAGGTTGGGGAGGTTGGATAACTGTGGGTCTTAGAGATAGCATCAAAGGTGTCCTTAGCAAAGTTACCCAGTGTGGCAGTGCAGCCCCTGGCTGATGTGTAGCAGTAGTCATCAATACCAGCTGTCATCAACATCTTCTTGGGCACAGGGGAAGAGACAGTGCCAGTGCCCCTGGGGGCAGGGATAAGAAGCTCCAGCACAGAGCCATAGCGGCCTGTCACCTTACAGGGGACTGTGTGTGGCTTATCAATCTTGTTCTCCAGTAGCCTCTCCGGACAGGTACAATGGAGAGCTTGGCTAAGATGATGGCCCCTCAGATGGCAGTGGCTACCTCCTTGGATCACTTAATACCCAGGCCGACCTGATCTGCTGTCTAGCATGAGTCTGCTGCTGGCATGATCTTCCAAACCTCATCCTTAAGAGACACCCCCAAGAAGAAGTCAGTAATCTCAGACTCTTTGATGGGCAGGGAAAACAGATCTCCTCAAGGGACTTTATCTTCATATCCTTGACCAGGTGGCCCAGACCAAAACTCACAACTGTGAAACTCCATGGAAGCTGCCAGGAACTCCTAGGCCTGGGCCCTGGGTCCTCTCATTGCACCGGCGTCATCCACCATTTGGTGTTTACCCAAGGAAGATGCCTTTAAAAATTTTTTTTATTTTTTATTTTTCAAGGTAGGGTCTCACTTTAGTCCCAGGCTGGCCTGCTGGGACTAAAGGTGTGCACCACCATGATTGGCTCACATTTTGAAAAAATATTTATTTATTTATTTGCAAGCAGAGAGAGAGAGAGAGAGACAGACAGACAGACACAGACTGAGAGAATGGGCATGCCAGGGCCTCCAACCACTGCAAAATGAACTCCAGATGCATGAGCCATTGTGCATCTGGCTTTTATGTGGGTATTAGGGAATCGAACCTAGTTTGTTAGGTTTTTTAGACAAGTGCCTTAAGTGCTGAACTATCATTTATGGGCTGGAGATATGGCTTAGCAGTTAAGGCACTTGCCTGCAAAACCCAGGTTCAGTTTCCCAGTACCCACCTAAACCAGATGCATATGGTGGCGCATGCATCTGCAGTTTGTTTGCAGCAGCTGGAGGCATATCCATTCTGTCTTATCTGCTTCTCTCTCTCAAATCAATAAAATTTTTTAAAAAGTCATTTACAGCTGGGCGTGATGGTGCATTCCTTTAATCCCAGCACTCGGGAGGCAGAGGTAGGAGGATTGCTGTGAATTTGAGGCCAACTTAAAACTACATAGTGAATTCCAGGTCAGCCTGGGCTAGAGTGAGACCCTACCTCAAAAAATAAAATCATTTATTTATGTGTGCGTGTGTGTGTGCACACGTGCATATGTATGTAGGAGTGTAGGTGCCCAAGGTTTTTTGCTGCTGCAAACAATGTCTGGCTTTGTATGGGTGCTGGGGAATTGAACCTAGGCCAACAGGCTTTTGCAAGTAAGTGCATTAACTAACTACTGAGCCATCTCTCCAACCCCAGGCTTAAAAATTTTTTTAAATTTTTATTTATTTTTATTTATTAAAGAGCAACAGACAGAGGGGGGAGATAGAGAGAGGGAGAGAGAACGGGTGCACCAGGGCCTCCAGTCACTGCAAACAAACTCCAGATGCAAGTGCCACCTTGTTCATCTGGCTTACGTGGGTACTGGGGAATTGAGCCTCGAACCAGTGTCCTTAGGCTTCACAGGCAAGCACTTAACTGCTAAGCCATCTCTCCAGCCCTCATTGCAGTTCTTTGTCTTCAACAATATATTCTTCTAGAAATATGCAAACCAGGGGTGATGGGGGGGGGAGGTGTTTCAGTGGCTGTACCACTGAAGAAAATGTCTCTTCCTCCCTAAGCAACCATACTAACTGCCAGTAACTCCTCAGGAGAGGATGAATGCTTCCCAGCACCTCCATCATTCATGATGGAATGTTGATGGGCCCAGTCTTGTGCAGGAACCACAATTGCTATGAGTTCATGAGTGCAACAGCCATGTCATGTCCAGCAGACAGCATCCACATTATTCCTCTTCGTCCTCTGGCTCTTACAGACTTTCCTTCTTGCTTCTACAATGTTCCTTGAATCTTGGAGGAGGTGATATAGATGTCTTACTTAGGGCTTAGCATTCAACAGTCACTTATTCTCAGCATTTTGATGAGTTTTTGAGTCTCCCTAGTAATCAGCATCCACAGGGAAACAAAAAGAAGTTTCTAGCTTAGTTCCAGTTTGATTTATTTGTGCTCTGTAAATGCAACATATGGTGTCTTTATTAGTAGGGTCTTACCATCTAGTTTGGTGGGCACTGAAGAGCAATGGCAATAGCCTGTATTGTTGGGAACCTCAGGGGCCTCCCTGACCAACAACTCAACTGGTAATAGGATTGTACATTAACCTGTGATTTGGGCTGGAGAGATGGCTTAGCAATTAAGACACTTGCCTGCAAAGCTAAAGAACCTAGGTTCGATTTCCCAGTACCCACATAAACCAGGTGCACAAGGTGGTACATGTGTCTGGAGTTCGTTTATAACAGCTGGAGTTTGTTTGCAATGGCTGAAGGCCCCGGCATGCCCATTCTCTCTATCTGCTTCTTTCTTTTTCTCATAAATAAATAAATAAATAAATAAATAAATAAATAAATAAATAAATAAATAAAAAAAATCTGTGGCTCCTGAGGGCAGCATTTTCCACCTATGTACAGAGTACACAGTTCAAACTTTATTTTATTTTGATTTCTTTCTTTTTTTTTTTTTTTTTTTGTTTTTCGAGGTAGGGTCTCACTCTGGTCCAGGCTGACCTGGAATCCACTATGTAGACTCAGGGTGGCCTCGAACTCTTGGCGATCCTCCTGCCTCTGCCTCCTGAGTGCTGGGATTAAAGGCGTGCGCCACCTCACCCGGCTTATTTTGATTTCTTGAGGTAGGGTCTCACTCTATCCCTGGCTGACCTGGAATTCACTATGTAGTCTCAGGCTGGCCTCAAACTCATGGTGATTCTCCTACTGCCTCCCAAGTGCTGGGATTAAAAGCCTGGCTCTAAAAATATTTTTAAAAAATTATTTATTTATTTGCAAGCGGGGGGAGGGAGGGAGGGGAAAGAGACAGAGAAACAGAAGAGAGACAGAATGGGCATGCCAGTGCCTCCAAGCACTGCAGATGAGCTCCAGATGCATGTGGCACATTGTGAATCTGGTTTTATGTGGGTACTGGGGAATTGAACCTGGGTTGTTAAGCTTGCAGGCAAGTGCCTTAACCTCATTGTTTTGATTTTTAAAGATTTAATTTTAATTTTATTTATTTATTAGAGACAGAGAGAGAGGGAAAGAGAGAGAGGGAGAGTGAGAATGGGCATGCCAGGGCCTCCAGCTACTGCAAATGAACTCCAGACGCATGCGCCACTACGTGCATCTGGCCTATGTGGGACCTGGAGAATCAAACCGGGGTCCTTAAGCTTCGCAGGCATGCGCCTTAACCACTAAGCCATCTCTCCAGCCTTGTTTTCTTTTGTTTTTGTTTCTTTTCTTTTTGTCTCTCCTCTCCTCTCCTCCCTCCCCTCCCTCTCCTCCCTCCCCTCCCCCCCTCCCCCTCCCCTCCCCTCCCTCCCCTCCCTCCCCCTCCCCTCCCCTCCCCTCCCCTCCCCTCTTTCTTTTCTCTTGTGGAGGTAGGGTCTCGCTCTAGCCCAGGCTGACCTGGAATTCACTCTGTAGTCTCAGGGTGGCCTTAAACTCATGGTGATCCTCCTGCCTCTGCCTCCCAAGTGCTGGGATTAAAGGTGTGCAGCACTAAGCCCGGCTAAGTGCCTTAACCTCTGAGCCATCTCTCCAGCCCCAGTCCTAAAATTTTTTTCATAATTTTTTTTATGAGAGAGAAAGTGTGTGTGAGAGTGAGAACTAATGGGTCTATTTCTGGATTGTCTTTTTTTGGGGAGGGGTTTCAAGGTAGAGGCTGACTGGAATTCACTGTGTAGTCACAGGGTGGCCCTGAACTCACAGCAATCCTCCTACCTCTGCCTCCCTAGTGCTGGGATTAAACACATGCGCCGCCATGCCTGGCTCTATTAGTTCTTTAAAAAATTTATTTATTTATTTATTTATTTATTTATTTATTTATTTATTTATGAGCAACAGACAGAAGAAAGAGAAACAGAATGGGCACACTAGGGCCTCCAGCCACTGCAAACGAACTCCAGATGCATGCACCGCCTTATGCATCTGGCTTTTGTGGGTACTAGGGAATGGAGCCTTGAACCGAGGTTCTTAGGCTTCACAAGCAAGTACTTAACTGCTAAGCCATCTCTCCAGCCCCAGTTCTTTTTTCTATAAATATTTTATTTAAAAAAAATTAATTTATTTGACAGAGAAAGAGGGAGAGAGAATGGTTGTGCCAGGGCCTCCAGCCACTGCAAATGACCTCCAGATGCATGCGTCCCTTGTGCATCTGACTAACATAGTCCTGGGGAATTGAACCTGGGTCCTTTGGCTTTGCAGGCAAATGTCTTAATTGCTAAGCCATCTCTCTAGCCCCCTCTCCCCTTTTTAAATCAAAGTAGGCACCCAATGAGAAAATGATAACCATTTCAGTAAATGATCCTGAAACACCCTTAACTCCTGCTTCATACCACATACAAAAGCTAACCCAGGGCTGGAGAGATGGCTTAGCAGTTAAGGTGCTTGCCTGCAAAGCCAAAGGACCCAGGTTTGACTCCCCAGGACTGATAGAAGCCAGGTGCACAAGGGGGTGCATGCATCTGGAGTTCCTTTGCAGTGCCTGGAGGCCCTGGTGTGACTAGTCTCTGTCTCTCTCTCTCTCCCAAATAAGTAAATAAAAGTAAAATATATAAAAAGACATAAGCCAGGTGTGGTGGCACAGGCCTTTAATCCCAGCACTAGGGAGGCAGAGGAAGGAGTATTGCCATGAGTTCAAGGCCACCCTGAGACTACAAAGTGAATTCTAGATCAGCTTGGGGTAGAGTGAGACCCTGCCTCAGAACAAAAAAAACAAAAACAAAAACAAAAAAAAAACAAAAAAAAAAAAAAAAAAAGCTAACCCAAACTGAAAGCTTAAATGTAATAGCTAAAAGTGTATAATTTGTAGAAGAAAATGTTGGGGAATGGCTCTTAATGGTTGCTTGGGAATGGAGGGAGTTGCCCTTGTCCTGGTAAATAACCCTCACTTATGCTCATGCAAGCAGCCCTAATGAAAACATAGTGGGTCACAAAAACAAAACAGACATCTGAGGAGAATTGGGATTAGTTGGGAAGAAGATGGTGGTCAGTGGAAGGGGCAAAGAAACAAAAAATGTTATGGGAGGTGAATATGACTAAAATATATGTAATGTATAAATGTATAAAAATTGTCCATAAATAAATTAAAACTACTACAACAAAATAACCATGAACTCAAAACTACAAAGCTGGGGGAGAAATGGCCTAGCAGTTTAGGCGCTTGCTTGCAAATCCTAAGGACCCAGGTTCAATATCCCAGTACTCACGTTAGCCAGATGCACAAGGTGACGCATGCGTCTGGCATTTGTTTGCAGTGGCTGGAGGCCTTGGCACGCCCATTCTTTCTTGCTCTCTCAAATAAATAAATAAATAAATAAATAAATAAATAAATAAATAAAAATATTTTTTATGATGTATTAGTATTCATTATATATTATAATTAATACTTATTTATTTGAGAGAGAGAGAAAGAGGTAGAGAAAGCGAGAGAGAGAATGGGCGTGCCAGGGCTTTCAGCCACTGCAAACGAACTCCAGATTCATGCATCTCCTTGTGCATCTGGCTTACATGTGTTCTGGGGAATCAAACCAGGGTCCTTTGGCTTTGCAGGCAAACACCTTAACCACTAAGCCATCTTCTCCAGCCCAATAAATATATACTCAAGTAAATAATATATATGTTTTAAAACTACAAAGCTTATGCTCATGATGAAGCTAAACAGAGTTGTTTTTTAGGGGGGCGTATTCAAAGTAGGGTCTCATTGTAGCCCATGCTGACTTGGAATAGTCTCAGGGTGGCCTCAAACACCCAAGTGCTAGGGATTACCGTCCCTGGTTTAAAATAATGTTTTGATAGTCTTTTAAAGTCAATTTTTAAAGTTTTATTTTTCATTTTAAAATTATTATTTGATAGAGAAAGAGATTGAGAGGGCATGGTGGTGCATGCCTTTAATCCCAGCACTCAGGAGGCAGAGGTAGGAGGATCGCCATGAGTTCGAGGCCAGTCTGAGACTACATAGTGAATTCCAGGTCAGCCTGAGCTAGACTGAGACCCTACCTCAAAAGAGAGAGAGAGAGAGAGAGAGAGAGAGAGAGAGAGAGAAGAGATTGAGAAACTGAGACTGACTAACTCTCTTTATCCTGTTGTCCCAACTTCTGTTACCCTATGGGCCCTCCTTAGTGGAGTTATAGTATTCACTGTGGGGTCATGAAGGCCTCAGTCAGTCCCTATGGGATAGTGGAATGACTAGGCCTCAGAGTATTCCTATGTACTCTGTAGCTCTTAGAATCTTTCTGCTCCCTTTTCTGTAATGTTTGCTGAGCTGTGTGGGCCTTTGGCAGTCTGAGAGTTGAGTTCTTTGTAGCCTCTGGATTTATTTATATTTATTTGAGGGGGGAGTAGATAGAGAATGAGTGTGCCAGGGCCTTCAGCCACTGCAAACAAACTCCAGACACATGCACCATCTTGTGCATCTGGCTTATGTGGGTCCTGGGGAATTGAACCTAGGTCCTTAGGCTTTGTAGGCAAGCACCTTAACTGCTAAGCCACCTCTGCAGTCCCCCTATGATTTTTTTTAATTAAAAAAATTTATACATTTATTTGAGAGATAGAAAGAGAGACAGACATAGAAAATGGGCACGCCAGGGCTTCCAGCCACTGCAAATGAACTTCCAGACACATGTACCACCTTGGACATCTGCTTTTCCTGTGTCCTGGGGAATTGAACCTCAGTCCTTTGGCTTTGCAGGCAAGTGTCTTGACCACTAAGCCATCTCTCCAGCCCCTGCCTTTGGATTTTTGCTTTGATAGGTTTGGGTTAATTGGCATGTCTATCACCATCACACTGGGGCTAGTTGTCAGGCTAGCAGTAAGAGACATAACATTACTTCCTCTGCAGTTTCTCTTGAGCCCTGACTGATGTGGTAGAGGTAGGCCATTGGCTATCTTCTTGGATCTAGGCTCTTCTCCATTTTCTCTGCTATTTGTAAAATAAAACAGATTTTCCAGCCAAGCATGAAAGCAGTTTGGATTAAAGAGGTATGCAGAATTGAGGGATTTTTGGTGTGCAAGCCCACTGTTTTTCTCCAGAGAGCAGTGGGAGTTCCTCTCTAAAGTCTGGGTTTCCTGACAATGGGATTCTGACTTGGTTTCCAGTACCAGATATGAGTTTTCTCCCACTGAGCAGGCCTCATGTCCAATCAGAGAACAGTTGGTTGCCTGCAGAGGCTGTGTGCCACTATTGCACCCCTGTGTACTTTTGTCCAGCTGGTTGATTTTGTAGTCTGCAGAGTCCCCTGCTTATTCATGCTATTGGTGACTGTTGTTCTCTCGCAGCTCCAGTAGGGCTCTCCAACACTATGAGGGCTAGTTAGGAGGGAGCTAGTTTCCCCCTTTCAGTTCCAGCATGACCAGGGCCTCCTGTTGCTGCCAACAAACTCCAGATGTATGTGCCCATTCTCTCTCTCTCTCTCTCTCTCCCCATTTCTCTAGCTCTCTCTCTTTCTAGCTCTCTCAAATAAAAAAAAGTGTATTCACACAATAGAATACTAAGCAATAGGCAGCAAACTGTTGATACATAATAATACTTAAATACATTGTGCTTATCAAAAGAAGGTGTCAGCCGGATGTGGTGGCACACTCCTTTAATCCCAGCACTTGGGAAACAGAGGTAGGAGGGGATCGCCGTGAGTTCAAGGCCACCCTGAGACTCCATAGTGAATTCCAGGTCAGCCTGAGCTAGAGTGAGACCTTACCTCAAAAAAAAAAAAAAAAAAAAAAAAAAAAAAAAGAAAAAGAAGAAGGTGTCTATGTGCTGGAGAGATGGCTTAGCAATTAAAGTGCTTGCCTGCAAAGCCTATGCACTCATGTTCAACTCTCCAGGATCCATGTAAGCCAAATGCACAATGTGACACAAATGCACAAGGTTGCCCATACACACAAGATGGCACACATGTCTGGAGTTCAGTTACAGTGGCTGGAGGCCCTGGTGTGCCAATTCTCTCTATCGTGCTGATAAAAAAATTAATAATATTAAATGGACTGGAGAAATGGCTTAGTGATTAAGGCATTTGTTGGCAAAGCCAAAGGACGCAGGTTCAGTTCCCCAGGACCCATGTAAGCCAGATGCACAAGGTAATGCATGCGTCTGGAGATTGTTTGCAGTGGCTGGATGCCCTGGCTCACCCATTCCCTCTCTCCCTCTTTCTGCCTCTCTCTCAAATAAATAAAATATTTTTAAAAAATAATAAAAGAAGCCGGGCGTGGTGGCACACGCCTTTAATCCCAGCACTTGGGAGTCAGAGGTAGGAGGATTGCTGTGAGTTCAAGGCCACCCTGAGACTACATAGTTAATTCTAGGTACGCCTGGGCCAGAGTGAGACCCTACCTCCACACACACAAAAAAAATAATAATAATAAAAGAAGGTGTCTATAACTCCACTAAGCCCAGTTTTGTAAAACTGGTAAATAATGATAGAAATATGGAAAGTGTTTAAGACAGAAGTTGGAAATAAAAACTTTTGGTGGTGATGGAACTGTTTGTTCATGTGTATACCTATCAAAACTTAACAAATTATACATTGAAACTGGCTGTATTTTATTGCATGGAAATTACTCCTCACCTAACTAATGCTAATTTGAAAAAATTGTTGCAGCTGAACATGGTGGCACAGGTGAGGGTCATGAGTCTGAAGCTTGTCTGCGATACACACATACATGCGCGTACACACATAGAAGTGCTTGGAGGGAAATCAATAAACTAGTACAGTAGTCATACTAAACATGACTGCATTATATGATCCCGGTAAAATATTGTCAGATTAGGTTAAAAAACAAATCTAGGGGGCTGGAGAAATGGCTTAGCGGTTAAGGCGTTTGCCTGCGAAGCTAAAGGATCCCAGTTCAATTCTCCAGGACCCACGTAAGCCAGATGCACAATGGGCACATGCATCTGGAGTTCGTTTGCAGTGGCTAGAGGCCCTCACATGCCCATTCTCTCTCTGTCTGCCTCTCTTCTACATCTCTCTCCCTCTGCTTACAAATAAATAAATAAAAATTCAAAACAAAACAAAACAAAACAAAAAAAAAAAAATCTAAAGCCGGGCGTGGTGTTTCAGTGAAGGGCACTCCTCCATCTCTTCTTCTCAGCACTATGTTGCCTTTTGGATCATCCCAGTGGTCATCGCCATCTGAAAAAAGAAGCTTCTCTAACCAGAAGTGAGAGTAGCATTAATATGTGAATATGAACATTAAGTGTATTATTTTCCGGGCAGCTTGGTGGGAATAGTATATACATTTAGACAAGAGCATGCTTTATACCCCTAAGGCTCATGACCTTACCTACCATAGACTTTTGCTTAGGTTTTTCAGTACCAGGTATGTATTCCCTCCCGTAGAGAGGGCCTTCAGTCCAATTATGGAGCAGTTGGTTACCCCATGAGTAGACATGCCACTATTACACCCGTTCAGTCTTTGGGCCTGTCTGGCCAAATTTGAATATTCAGCGTCCACTGTTTTCACTGCTGATGACTTCTGTCTCCCATACTCTGCATGCAGTGCAGCTTTTTCCAGCTTTCAGTTGGCTGGTCTACAGGGAGAAGGTTTTCTGCTCAGCACCAGCTTGCTTTCTCAGTGACCTTGCCTCTCAGGCAAGAGATGTCTTCAGCAATAGAGTCTTACTATCTGTTTCTTGAAGGAAACCAAGGGCTTTGGCAAACGCCTTTAATGTTTTGGAGGCTACTGGGACCTCCTTGGCCAACAACTCACTGGAAGGTATCCCATCCCAGGTACTGAAAATTTTCTAGTAACAGTCTACAGCTTCTAGATGTACCATTATTCAAAAAAGTAATTTTAGATAAGTCTTATTCACAATATTTTGAAATTAGATTGACCTTCCCCCTGCCCTTCTTTTATGCATTCTCTACCCATGGCCTCGGTTAGGCCATTCCCCTCCTTGTAATCAGTTCTTCCACTTACATATGTGCAATGCCATATACTTAAGTCCTTCCCTTTCCTCCCTCCCTTATAGCCTTTTACCAGCTTACTGGTTTCTGGTACCAATTTTTGGTTCCAGTTCACACACAAGTCTGTATATTTGTAGCTAGGATCCACATATGAGAGAGAACATGTGACGTTTGGCTTTCTGAGCCTGGGTTACCTCACTTAGTATAATCCTTTCCAGATCCATCCATTTGCCTGCAAATTTCATAATTTCATTTTTCTTTACCACTGAGTAGAACTCTGTAAATGTACCACATCTTTATTATCCATTCATTTGTGGTGGGACATCTAGGCTGCTTCCATTTCCTAGCTATTGTGAATAGAGCAGCAATAAACATGGTTTTGCAAGTATCTCTAAGGTAGTGAGAAGAGTCTTCTCGATATATGCCAAGGAGTGCTATAGCTGGATCATATGGTAAATCTATTTCTAGCTGTCTCAAGAACCTCCACACTGATTTCCACAATGGTTGGACCAGATTACATTCCCACCAACAGTGTAGAAGTGTTCCTCTTTTTCCGCATCCACGTCAACACTTATTGTCATTTGTTTTCTTGATGGTAGCTGTTCTGGTTTGATTCAAATGGAATCCCAATAAACTTTTAATTTGTTTCCTGATGGCTAGGATCCCAGCTGATTTTTTAGATGTTTATATGCCTCTGGATTTCATCTTGTTGTGGCGGGCTTATTTAGTTCCATAGCCATTTTTAACTTGCCAGTGTTTGAATTCTTATTATGTTGCTTTTGTCCACCTTTGTATATTCTGATAGTAATCCTCCCTCTGATCATGCCATCGATTTCCTGCCATCATGGAGGTTGTCTTTTTGCTCCTGTAAGTGTCCTTTGCTAAAAAGCTCTTTTTTCCCATAAAGCCCATTCTTGATTAGTGGTTTTTCTGCCAGCAATGCTGGCCTGACTGCAACAGTAAAGTGGTTGCCTATGGGAATGCTGCTGGACACCTGACTGTACCTTTTCCTTTTGGTTCTGAGTTTCAAGTCTGATAAGAACTCCCTGGACTGTTTGGACTTGGCTCTTGTGAGGGAGAGAGAAAGATCTTTATTTGGACTTTTAGCAGTTTGTGTGACAAGTTTGCTGTTATGACCACTTGTTAAAGAAATTATCTTTTCTTGCAATTAATATTTTTGAACTTTTGTGAGCAATCAGGATATGGCACAGAAAAATGAAATCTTTGGGTCTGAACTCTGTTCCATTCAGCTGCAGTTGAGAGAGTACCATGCTGAGATTTTGCCAGCTGGCCTTGTATATAATGGGGCAACAGGAAGAATGCAGACTCTTTTGAAGGGGCCTTTTGGCTGAAGGAGTGTTTTGTTCTTCAAATGTTTTAGGATTGATTTTTCTATTTCTGTAACAAATTGGCACCCTACCTGGTATTATGGAGTAAATGTATGCAGGAAAGAGAGGGTCATTGAGTTTTTAATGCACAATATTGTGTTTTGGAAATGGCCATGGGCAGTGTCTTTCAGGTTTGCTGGATGCCTGCATGGAATCCCATGGGGCCATGAGGATGGACCGTGAGTTGCAGTGGAGGTCCAGTGGAGATGCCTGGACTATGAGATGGCTGCCAAGGAGAGCTCCTCCTACCTCCTGGATGAAAGTTTTCTGGGATTGTGAGTAGCCCAGCTGGAGGGGTGGAATTGGAACTTTTAAGACTTGTTGCTGGTTAGAATTCCTTGGTTAAGTTTACTTGGTATTTTTCACTGACTAGAGTTGTTGGACTTGGAGATTCCAGAGTTTGATGTTTGCCTAGTTGTTTTAAATCTTGTATTGGTTTCTATTTCTTTATTTTGCCCTGCCATCTTTTGCAGTGTGGATGTTTATTCTGTGTCATTATGGGTTTTTTAGGGATTATTTTTGGTATTATGGCTCAGTTAAAATTTGACCTTGGATTATGGGGACATATGAACATCATTGGAATTGATAAAAACTATGTGGACTTTTAAATTTGCATGAATGCATTGCATTTTACATCATGTATGGTTATCAGTTTATGGGGGCCAGGGTCTTAATGTGGTGATGGTTTGATTCATTGTAAATAAATGCAAATGTTCTGAATGCTAGGTTCCCAGCTGATGTGTGCTGTGTGACCTAAAGCCTGTAGTTTTGTATTGTTGCTGTGGTGGCTTATTGGTTTCTCTCTTTCCCTGTGGAAAGTTTGGCACACTCTCCTGTTGCTGTTGTCCACCTTATGTTGACCAAAGAATGATGTCCACCTCCATAACTGCTCATGCCATCGTTTTCCTGCCATCATGGAGCTTCCCCCAGTAAAGTGGTACCTGTAAGCCAAAATAAACCTCTTTTTTTCCCTTTTGGAACCTGCTTTTGGAGGAATGGGCATGGATTTCTGCCAGCAATGAAGATGCCTTCTGGAACAGTAAGCCATTTTATGGACAGGAGTGAAATGGAATCTCAGACAGTATTTTAATTTGCATTTCCCTGATGGCTAAGGATGTGGAACACTTTTTAGATGTTTATATGCCATCTGTATTTCATCTTTTGTGAATTCTCTATTTAGTTCCATAGCCCATTTTTTAACTGGGTTGTTTGAATTCTTATTATTCTGTTTTTTGAGTTCTTTGTATATTCTGGATATTAATCCAATCTGTCAGATGTATAGCTAGCAAAGATTTTCTCCCATTCTGTAGGTTGTCTTTTGCTCTATTCACAGTGTCCTTTGCTGTACAAAAAGCTTTGTAATTTCATAAGGTCCCATTGGTTGATTAGTGGTTTTATTCCTGAGCAATTGGGGTTATATTCAGAAAGTCCTTACCTATGCCAATATGTTGAAGGGTTTCCTACCTTTTCCTCTAGCAGGTTCAGAGTTTCAGGTCTGATATCAAGGTCCCTGATCCATTTGGACTTGACTCTTGTGCATGGAGAGAGACAAGGATCTATGTTTATCCTTTTACATACAGATGTCCAGTTTTCCCAACACCCGCTTGTTAAAGAGGCTATCTTTTCTCCAATTAATATTTTTGGCATTTTTGTCAAAAAAATCAGGTGGCTGTAGCTGCTTGGATTAATATTTGGGTCTTCTATTCTGTTCCATTGATCTACCTGTCTGTCCTTGTGCCAGTACCATGCTGTTTTTGTTACTATGGCTTTGTAATATAACTTAAAATCAGGTATGGTTATACCACCTGATGATTTTTGTTTGCAAAATTGTTTTGGCTATTCGAGGTTTTTTGTGTTTCCAGATGAATTTTAGGATTGTTTTTTCTATTTCTGTGAAGAAAGCTATTGGGATTTTAATAGGGATTGCATTAAATGTATAGATTGCTTTTGGTAAGATTGACATTTTCACAATATTGATTCTTCCAATCCAGGAGCATGGGATGTCTTTCCATTTCCTTGTGTCTTCTGTAATTTGTCGCTTGAGTTTTTTAAAGTTCTCACTGTAGAGATCCTTCACTTCCTTGGTTAAGTTTATTCCAAGGTATTTTATTTTTTTGAGGCAATTGTGAATTGGATAGATTCCCTGATTTCATCCTCTGCATGTTTGTTGTTAGTATATAGAAAAGCTACTGATTTCTGTGTGTTTATTTTGTATCCTGCTACATTGCTAAAAGTGTTTATCAGCTCTAACAGTTTGCAGGTAGAGACTTTAGGATCTGTTAGGTACAGAATCATATCTTCCTGCAAATAATGATAATTTGATCTCTTCCCTTCCTGAATTTGTATCCCTTTATGAGTGTCCCCTTGCCTTATTGTTGTGGCCAAGACTTCCAGTACTATATTAAATAGTAGTGGGGAAAGTGGACACCCTTGTCTTGTTCCTGAATTTAGAGGAAAAGCTTCAAGTTTTTCCCCATTTAGTATTATGTTGGCTGTAGTTTTGTCATAAATAGCTTTTATTATGTTGAGATATGTTCCTTCTATTCCCAGTTTCTGTAATACTTTCACCATGAAGGGGTGTTGGATTTTGTCAAATGCCTTTTCTGCATCTATTGAGATGACCATGTGATTTTTGTCCTTCAGACCATTTATATGCTGTATTACATTTATGGATTTGCATATGTTGAACCATCCTTGCATCTCTGGGATAAAGCCTACTTGGTCAGGGTGAATAATCTTTTTGATAAATTCTTGTATTCTTTTTGCCAGTATTTTGTTGAGAATTTTTGCATCTATGTTCATGAGGGAGATTGGTCTATAATTTTCTTTTTTTGATCTGTCTTTGTCCAGTTTGGGTATCAGGGTGATGCTGGCTTCATAGAAGGATTTTGGTAGAATTCCTTCCTTTTCTATTTTATGGAAAAGATTGAGAAGCATTGGTGTTAGATCTTCCAGGAATGTCTGGTAAAACTCAGCAGTGAATCCATCTGGGCCTGGGCTTTTTTTAGTTGGGAGACTTTTTATAACTGCTTGAATCTCTGTGGTTGTTATAGTTCTATTTAAATGGTTTATCTCATCTTGATTTAATTTTGGTAGGTCATATGAATCAAGGAAATCATCCATTTCTTTCAGGTTTTCAAACTTAGAGGCATATATATTCTTAAAGTATGTCCGTATGATTTTCTGAATTTCTTTGGTATCTGTTGTGATGTTGCCTTTTTCATCTCTAATTTTATCAATTTTTGTCTCCTCTCTCTTTCTTTTGGTAAGATTTGCTAAGGGTTTGTCAATCTTGTTTATCCTTTCAAAGAACCAACTCTTTGTTTCATTGATTTTATTGATTGTTTTTTTGGTTTCCATTTCATTAATTTCTGCCCTAACCTTTATTATTTCTTCCCGTCTACTAATTTTTGGTTTGCCTTGTTCTTCTTTTTCCAAGGCATTAAGGTGAAGCATTAAATTGTTTAGTTGCGAACTCTCCAGTTTCTTAATATAGGCACTTAGAGCTATAAATTTCCCTCGTAGGACTGCCTTCATTGTGTCCCAAAGGTTTTGGTATGTTGTATTCTCATCATCATTTGATTCTACGAATTTCTTGATTTCCTTTTTAATTTCTTCAATGACCCATACATCATTCAATAAAGTGCTGTTTAGTCTACGTGAATTTCTGTATGCTCTGTAGTTTTTCTTGTTGCTGATTTGCAGTTTAATCCCATTGTGGTCAGAAAGTGTACAAGGGTTTATTTCAATTTTCCTGTATTTGTTCAGATTTGATTTGTGTCCTAGTATATGGTCTATTTTAGAGAATGTCCTATGTGCTGCTGAGAAAAAAGTATATTCTGCAGCATTTGGATGGAATGTTCTGTATATATCTGTTAGGTCCATTTGTTCCATGATATCATTTAATGCAGATGTCTCTCTGTTTATTTTTTGCTGGGTAGACCTGTCAAGTGATGAGAGCAGGGTATTGAAGTCACCCACTACTATTGTGTTAGGAGATATCTCTGACCTTAATTCTAATAGTGTTTGTTTGATGTTAGGGGCATGTATGTTTAGGATTGTAATGCCTCCTGTTGGAGTGTTCCTTTAATCAGTATAAAGTGACCTTCTTTATCTTTCCTCACAAATGTTGGATTGAAGTCTATCTTGTCAGAAATTAGGATAGCAACCCCTGCTTGTTTTCTAGGCCCATTTGCTTGAAATACCTTTTTCCAACCTTTCACCCTAAGAAGGTTTCTATTTTTTATTGAGAGATGAGTTTCCTGGAGGCAACATATGGTAGGATCCTGCTTTTTAATCCAGTCTGCAAGTCTGTGTCTTTTGATTGGGGCATTGAGGCCATTGATTTTAAGAGTTATTATTGACATATATGTGTTTATTCTCACCATTCTTCTTATTTTTTAGTTTTTCCTGTTTTCCCTTTACTCACTTGTTTTAACTGTTATTTGAGTATGGTTTATTTTTTCCTATTTCCTGTTGTGTGTGCTTTGCTTTCTCCTCAGCGTGAATGATTCCTGCAAGTATTTCTGTAGAGCTGGTTTAGTTGCCAAAAATTCCTTTAGCCTGTCTTTGTTGTGGAATGTCCTTATTTCTCCATCTATTTGGATAGATAGTTTTGCAGGATAAAGTAATCTTGGTTGACAGTTTTTATCTTTCAGAACTTGGAATACATCACTCCAGGCCCTTCTGGCTTTTAAAGTTTGTGTTGAGTAATCTGCTGTGAGTCTGATGGGCTTCCCTTTGTTGGTCACTTGCTTTTTCTCTCTAGCTGCTTTCAATATATTTTCTTTAGTTTGTATGTTTGGTAGTTTAATTATAATACGGCGGGGAGAGGTTCTTTCCAGGTTTTGTCTGTTTGGTGTTCTAAAGGCTTCCTCCTGTATCTGCATTGGCATCTCTTTCCCAATTTGGGGGAAGTTTTCCTCTATGATTTTGTTGAAAACACCTACTATGCCTTTGGAGTGAAATTCTTCTCCTTCTACTATCCCTTGAATTCTTATGTTTGATCTTTTCATAGTGTCCCGAATATCCTGAAGTTCCCATTCATACCTTCCTATTATTTTGTCTTTCTCTTTGTTGGACTGTATTAGATCTGCCACTTGGTCTTCTAGTTTAGATATTCTGTTCTCTCCTTCATCCATTCTACTAGAGAGATTTTCTAAAGAGGTTTTTATTTCACTGACTGTGTTCTTTATTGCTAGCATTTCTGACTGGGTTTTCTTTATTATTTCTATTTCTGTATTTATGTCTAGTATTGACCTCCTTATTTCATTAAATTGGTTTTCTGTGTGTTCTTTGAATCCTTTGATTTTTTCTTCTTTGAGGTCTTTGAACCCTTTCATTTCCTCTTTGAGTTCTTTGAACCCTTTCATTTCCTCTTTGAGTTCTTTGAACATAATTATAATCATTCTTTTGAAATCTTTCTCGGGGATTTCCTCTAAGTCAGCGTCACTGAAGGTCATTTCTGATATATTAATACTTTTTGGTGGATTTATATTGTCTGGATTTTTTGTGTTTCTTGTATTGTAATGTAGAGATCTTTGCATCTTGAATTAATTTAATGCTTGGGTTTTCTAAATATCTGCAGTAATATTAGATGTATCAATCAATCTGATATTATATATCTTCAGTGTAGGAGTTTAAGGTGTTAAGTGTGGCTCTTAAGGCTCTCAAAGTAATCACAGAAGTGACCCTTGCCTGCTATGGGAGTATCAAGTGGGGTGAATGGAACAGAATACAGTCAAAATCTAAAAATTTAACTCAACAATGGACCCCTTCAATGAAATACAGCACAGAGTATTTGTGCGAAAGCAGGTATTATGACAAAGAGATCCTCTAACAAAGTCACAGTCCCTAAGGATATGTGTTAGCCCACGCCCTTAATCCTTTCAACTGGGAGGCTAAGATTTCTGATCTGTAGAGAGTTCCAAGGTCAGTTTGTGATCAAGTGAGACCCTTCCCCAATGAATGACAGAGGAGGAAACAAATCAGGAAGCAACAAATGAGCAGCCTAAAATATAGCTTATTTAGGAATGTCAGATCTGACCATCCGTCAGGATTATATACCAGCCTTATTTGGTGGGTACTAACCTGGTGTAAACCAAGTTACCTTTTGGAACGGGTTTGATCACAGCTATGCTGCACGGCTGCTTGGGTCCTTTGCTGTGTTATGGGCTCAGGAAGGCAGGCTGTGTCTTTCGCTGTGCCCGATGCCGCTGGTGAGCTCTCTTCCCCAAGTCTCTGTTGCTTGCCATGCTTGCGCTCGTGGTGGGGTAGGGGAGGCTGTGAATGGCGGCTGAAGTCCGTCTGCTCCTCCACACGATCCTCTTCCTCACAAGCCTCTCTGTTGGTCTCTGCCGTCCTCCTTCCACGTTTCTTGAGTTTCTGAGGAGGCGGTGTGAGTGGAAAAATCTCCTCACCTGGCTTTAAAATCCTGTGGCTCAGCCGGCTCAGGCGGAGCCTAGCGGCGCCGCGCAGCTGTGTAGCTACTTCTGCCCACTTCTGTGGGCTCCAGACACTCTGGATCTCTCCTACTTCTCTGCTGTGCTTGATAGTTTACTATGTACCTCACTTTTTAGTAGAAGAGTGTATTTTGCTGGAGTTTGTTTTGCTTTTATCCCCTACCCTGTTTTGGCGCGGTTCCTATGTCGCCATCTTAACTGGAAGTCAGTCCATTGACTTTTATGTGTAAAACAAGTGTAGTACAGTGCCATCAAATATTTCAGACTAAAAGAATGAATTGTAGAAACAACACAATAATACAATAACCAGCAGGAAATTTATCCATAGAGCTAAAGTCTAAAGTTGAGTAGTTTCTGTGGGTGGTTGGAATTCTTTGTCTTCTTTTGATTCATTACCCTTGGCTTTGTATTTAGGCTGGTAGCATGATGGCTACAGTACTTCCAGCTGTGAAATTTAGCTATAGCAAAGTGCAGAGATAGAAGGATGGTCTTCCCTTGAATGTCTATCATAGGCTAGGTTTTAAAGATATTTTGTATTATCTACATGTATGTGTGCACACATGCGTGTGTTTTTGTGTGAATGCTTGTGCATGCATGCCACAGTGTGTATGTATAAGTCAGAGGACAACTTTCAGGTCAGTCCTCATCTGTCCGTCTCATTTGGAGAATGATTTCTCATTCTGGATTCTCAATTTGCTGTTCTTTGCTGCGCTCACCATGAGTTTCCAGGAAATTCTCTTGTCTCTGCCTCCCATCTCACCATCAGTCAGTGTGCTGGGATTATAGAAGTCTGTCATAATTTCCAACTTTTTTAAAATGTGGGACCTGGGGATCAAACACTTGAGTATCTATTCAGCCATCTCCCCTGCCCCATAGATTGGATTATGGGAAGCATTTACCAAGTGAGAATTTGATTGTAACACCATGAGAGGAAGGTGTTACAGGAAACAGAAGCAGAGTTGTGTAAAGAGGAAGTTCAGCTTTGATGCAAGCCTGGCAGAAGGGAGCTGTGGAGTAAGAACTCCCTGTCAGAGCTGTCCCTTGTTGCATTAAAATGTAGGCCTTTGCCAGGCATGGTGGCGCATGTCTTTAATTCCAGCACCCGGGAGGCAAAGGTAGCAGGATTGCTGTGAGTTCAAGGCCACCCTGAGACTACATAGTGAATTCCAGGTCAGCCTGGGCTAGAGTGAAGCCCTACCTCAAAAAAAAAAAAAAAAAAAAAAAAAAGGGCCTTTATTCCACACATGGTGTGGGGTGCGCTGGGAAAAGATTCAGTCCCTGAAAGAGAAACTTCGATAGCCGTGTTCCCTGCTATAGCTATCAGCAAGTCCTTCCTTATAGTGGGAATCTAGCTGGCATGTCTTTTTTTTTTTTTTTTTTTTTTTTTTGAGGTAGGGTCTTGCTGTAGCCGAGGCTAACCTGGAATTCACTTGGTATTCTCAGGGTGGTCTTGAGCTCATGGTAATCCTCCTACCCTTGCCTCCTGAGTGCTGGGATTAAAGGTGTGCGCCACCACGCCCAGCCCGCATTGTCTTTTTTTTTTTCCATGATGACTTTTTTTTTAAAGTGAGTGGTATATATTTTTAAATTTTTATTTATTTATTTGCAAGCAGAGAGAGGTAGAAGAGAGGCAGAGAGAGAATGGGCACACCAGGGCTTCTAGCCACTGCAAATGAACTCCATATGCATGTGCTCCTTGTGCATTTTTTTTTTTTTCCAGCCCTGACTTTTTTTTTAAGGTAGGGTCTTACTGACTTTTTTTTTAAAGGAAAATTTTGGTATATATCTTTTAAATTTTTATTTCATTCCTTTTGCAAGCTTCAGGTTCACTGAGATGAACTAGAAGAGGCACAGTTATGGAGGAAGGGATATTATTTATTGAAACTGATCCAGGGGAAGTTCCATAAAGGCAAGGGCCTTCTTCCCAGGGCCACAGAGAGAGCAAATGAACACCAGCTACACAGCACACAGAGCAAAACTACAGCCAAAAGGTCACACAGCAAACTGTGGAACTCCTGCTAGGCAAATTTGCATATCTTTAAATGGACTCTCAAACCATCACTCACAGCCCTGACCTTTTTTTGCAGATTATAAGTAATAAACCACTGGATATATTGGGGGACTTATTCAAACCACATTGTCTTTTTATTTAGAGGAAAATTTTAACTTAGATTTCAATTGTACTCAGTCAATTTCAAATCTAAGTCTTGATTAAGATTTCCTGTAAAATCAAACAAGTTAAATACTTTCAACATGTAAAGGCAAATAAACATTGTAAATTATAAGGCATAGCTTTATAAACTCAATCACCATCAACAGTCATCAAACTTCTCAGTTCAAGGAAAAACCAGAGACTAACAGTCTCCAGTTTTTCCAATTCGCCCTCCAGCTGGGCATCTGGGAAAATTTCATCCCATGCTGCACTCCATGGTAGCCCTTTGCATAGTCCTGGTTGTCAAAATATTTGACTCAGAAACCACGATGGATCTTCCAAAGGCTCTTCCATATTTTCTTTTGCCCTGCCTCATGCCGCTCTCAGCAGCGGAATGGGTATAATTGTTGGAGATGCATTTTTCATAAAAACTAATACCAGGTTGGTGATTAAATCCAGGGACAAAATAAACATAGCCTTGAAAAGCAGGTTCCTTCTCCAGTCACAGAATTTGCATTTTTAACAGTCATCAAGGCATCCTTCCATTGTTTTAATGATCACCTTCCTTAAGATTGCTAATGTGTTTGACAATAGCAGCTTCTCAATGCCTCTACTTTTAACTTGCTTCGTTTTTAAAATTTCAAAATCTCATTTTTTAGCCAAAAGTCCATTACAAATTTATCTTGATAGCAGAACGTAGCCATCCCTTATGCCAGTAGCCCAGTTCCAACAAAGTCCTCTGCAGTCTTTCCTTCCCCTTAGAAAGCTCATAAGCCAAGCCTGTTCAATACAGTCTGCATGCTCAAACATCAGAATAGTCCATAAAACTTGGCTTCCTTGAAGGCATCTGACTGCAAGCACCAAGTCCATGCCCATTCCTGGGGTTCCAAAAGATGAACATCAAACCCACACTCCTTCTTTGTTGCAGACAGCTTCAGGTTCAGACCAGGCAAGTTATGGAGGAAGGGACCATTTCTGAAGCCCAGATTTCATTATTTTCCATTAGCCATTACTTTTTAGGCTTTTCTGCCAAATCTATTAGAAAATAACAAAAGGTAGCAAATATGAACTTCTAATTTGTCAATGGACTCTCAAACCATCAACACCTTAAGACATGGGGACAGCAATGATTGCAGATTATAAATAAACCATTTATTGGGGACATATATTCAAACTACTAGATAACCTTTTCCCACTTCTCAAGGAAAAAGAAGACATGCTCATAGGAATGTAGATTGTCTTTTGACTCAGAAGGATGGAGTTATTTTCAGTGCTGAAGGAATGGGTATAATTGTTGAGATGGAGAAAACTTGAGTGATTAGGTTTCACATAGGACAGAACAAGGTTAAATTTTGTCATGAAAGACCATATGCTTTGATTGGAGATTTCTTTTTAAAATACTTATTTATTTATTTGAGAGAGAAAGAGGCAGATAGAGAAAGGGCAGGGTAGGGCCTCCAGCCACTGTAAACTAATGCCAGATGCATGTTATGATCTGAATGGATTCCTGGGGAATCAAACAGTTCTTTGGTGGAGGCAAGACTAACCATTTCTCCAGCCCAGATTTCATTATTTTTGTTTAGCCATTATTTTTTAGGCTTTTCTGCCAAATCTATTAGAAAATAACATTAGCAAATATGTATTTCTAATTTGTCATTGGTAAAGGACATGGGGACACATGATTGGTTTTAAATAACATTTTTGAAGTGGACTAGATATTAGGGAATGAGGAATGTAGATATCTTATCATACAATTACAGTGGAAGGAGAGAAGGGTAACAAAGTTGTGGGGTTTATAGGCTATAAATTTTGTCATGGACCATGTATGGAATCTTAACAAGGTAAAGATGGCATATGATAGTAGTTATGATTCAGAATCTTGGAAGACTAATTGGAACAATATGAAAGAATGGACTATGTAGAATGTTTAAAATAGCTATTTTGGTGGTAGTATTGTTGTTAGTAATAGAAGGGGCCAGTGGAGTGGGCTTCTAAAGTAGGGAGGGTGGGGTGGAATAGAAGATGGCATATGATATAGTCAGGCAGAATCTTGAGGGAACAGCAGAAGGAAAAGCTGGGAAAAGCCCTTTATGTTGCCATTTTAAAGAGACTTTTTTTTTTCTTTTTGGTGGAGGGTGGGTGGTTGACAACCCAAGATTCTCTGTGAGTTGCACTCTCTGAAAATGCAGACCAAGCGTCATAGGATTATACATTGAAATCTGACAAATAGATTACAGTGAAATTGCAGCAAAGAAACATTGTATTAGATATGCATAGCATTCAACAATCTGAAACCCTGGTGGGAACCAAAGTGTTCCCAGGAACTTCCACACAGACCCTACCAACACTCAGGGCATTGGTGAGAAATGCACAGGGGACTGGCCATGTTTCCCACCCTGAGGCCTGAAGAAATTTACAAAGCCATATTTGAGACATTCCCTTTGAATTTCTACCTTGGGAAGCATTGGTAATCTGGTAATCCAGAGAGACTCAGAAGGGTGAGTGGAGCCACCCATCACAGAGAAAGTCCCAGCAGAGAAGACAATGTTCCAGGAGCTGGGGAAAGAATGCAGTAGAATCCAGACAAAAGGCAAGAGTCAAACCAGTATTCCTATCCTATATAAAGTGGCGAACAAGAGACCCTCCCTCTAACAGGGTAGAAAGTGAGGACCCACTGCAAGTTGGGCGTGGTGGTGTGTGCCCAGTACTTGGGAGGGAGGCAGAGGTAAGAGGATTGTCTTGAATTTGAGGCCACCCTGTGACTATATAGTGAATTCCAGGTCAGCCTGGGCTAGAGCGAGAACCTACCTCGAAAAAAAACCAAACAAATATTTTTTAAAAAGACCAAATCTACTAGCAATACTCCACAAGACCCTCAAAATAGAAGAAAAAGATGATGTCATCAAATTAAAAGAGAGACTAATGGAGAGACTAATGGACTGGAGTTCTAAAGTGGAATGGGGGAGGGGAGGGAAATATCAGGTGGTTTTTTTTGTATGTAAGTATAAAAGTCAATAAAAATAAATAAAATTTAGCCGGGCTGGAGTTCTAATCCCAGCACTCGGGAAGAGGTAGGAGGATCGCCATGAAATATCACCCTGAGTTTTTTTAGTGAATGCCAGGTCAGCCTGGGCCAGAGTGAGACCCTACCTTGAAAAACAAAAAAAATAAAAAATAAAAAATAAAAAAATAAATAAAAAAATAAATAAAAAATAAATAAAATAAAAAGACCAAATCTATCTGGACATAGTGGCGGCATACCTTTAATTCCAGTACTTGGGAGGCAGAGGTAGGAGGATTGCCTTGAGTTTGAGGCCACCCCGAGACTACATAGTGAATTCCAGGTCAGCCTGGGCTAGAGTAAGA
Organism: Orientallactaga sibirica; assembly: GCA_036365145.1. NCBI lineage: Eukaryota > Metazoa > Chordata > Mammalia > Rodentia > Dipodidae > Orientallactaga > Orientallactaga sibirica. The sequence goes on along the minus strand of JAEOAD010000011.1, from coordinate 38,610,385 downwards.
CTCTACCTTGAAAAACCAAAAAAATAAAAAATAAAAGACCAAATCTATGAATTGTTGACAAAGGCATAGAAAATGTTTTCAGTACAGTCATAGCAGAAAGTTTCCAAATCTAGGGAAAGAGATACCCATCCAGGGGCAAAGATCAGAAAAGAAACTCGCCACACCATAGTTAAAACACTAAATGTACGAGAACAAAGTCTATTGAGAGCTATGAAAGAAATACCAATTCACGTATAAAGGGCAGGCCCATCAGACTAACCTCTTATTTTTCAATGTAAACTTTAAAAGTCAGATGGGCTTGGAATAATCCTGAAAGATCACAGCTGACAACTCAGACTTACTGTACCCAGCCAAATGATGTTATGATTGGAAAGAGAAAATCTTTCTATTATAAAAGTGTTGTAGTTAGGTTTGCATTGCTGGTAGAAATCACCTGACCAAGAGCAGCTTTTGGGAAAAAAGGGTTTATTTGGCTTACAGGCTCAAGGGGATGCTCCATGATGGCAGAGAAAATGATGGCATGAGCAGAGGGTGGACATCACCCCCTGGCCAACATAAGGTGGACAATAACAAGAGACTGTGCCAAACACTGGCCTGGGGAAACTGGCTATAACATCCATAAGCCCACACCCAACAATACACCACTTCCAGCAGGTGTTAATTCCCAAATCTCCATCAGCTGGGAACCTAGCATTCAGAACATCTAAGTTTATGGGAGTAACTATGTCAAACAACCACAAAAAACATGTTAAAGAGTTTATGATCACTAATGAGCTCTATAGAGGATAGTGGAAGCAATACTTTGAAGAAAAAAATTCTTAACAGGGCACTGTTGGGGGGAAATGGCATTAGGACAGTTGTTATGCAAATGAATACTAAGAAAATATCAAACCTTACAAAATCAACAAAATAACAAGAATTAAAACATATATATATAAAACATATATATATATATATATATATATATATATATATATATTATATTTGAGAGAAAGAGGGAGAGAATGGGCATGCCAGGGCCTCCAGCCACTGCAAACGAACTCCAGATGTATGCACCCCCTTGTGCAGCTGGCTTATGTGGGTCCTGGGGAATCTAACTGAGGTTCTTTGCCTTTGCAGGCAAGTGCTTTATCCACTAAACCATCTCTCCAGCCCCAGACTGTTTTTTTTTAATGGTTTTTTTGAGGTAGGATCTCACTGTAGCTCAGGCTGACTTGGAATTCACTATGTAGTCTCAGGGCAGCCACTATCTCAGGGCAATCCTCCTATCTCTGCCTCCCAATTGCTTGGATTAAAGGCATGCACCACCACTCCCAGCTTTTTTTTTTTTTTTTTAATATATTTTATTTATGGGGGGGGGCAGAGAGAGATTCTAAAACTTTTTATTTATTTGAGAGAAAATTACAAGAATTAATACACAGTTTTCAGTAATAACTGAGTAGTAATGGTCTCAAGTCCCCCAATCAAAAGACACAGATAAGGGGCTGGAGAGATGGCTTAGCGGTTAAGTGCTTGCCTCTGAAGCCCAAGAACCCTGGTTTGAGGCTCAATTCCCCAGAGCCCATGTAAGCCAGATGCACAAGGTGGCACATGCATCTGGAGTTCGTTTGCAGTGGCTGGAAGCCCACATGTGCCCATTCTCTCTCTATCTGCCTCTTTCTCTGTTGCTCTCAAATAAAGACACACACACACACAGATTGGATTAGAAATCAGGATCCAGCTGGGTATGGTGGTGTACGCCTTTACTCTCAGCCCTCAGGAGGCAGAGGTAGGATGATTGCTGTGAGTTTGAGGCATTTCTGGGGCTACAGAGTGAGTTCCAGGTAAACCTGTGTTAGAGTGATACTTATCTTGAAAAGTTAAACAAAAACCCAAAACAAAAACAACAATAAAAAAGAAAACAGGATGCACCCAACTTTATAAACCAAGCACTCTTAGATATAAACTCAATTATTAACCCTCAACATAGCAGTAGTGAGTGACTTCAATACACTATAAACTAAGGATGTTTGGAAAAGCTATATAGAAACTTATTCCTTTGTAAGTTAGTTAAGGTATTTTATTTGAAAGAATTTGAACGTGGGTGGCTAGATCTGCTTCCAGAAGCCATGGGCTATTAAATAAAAGTCTTAGCACCAGGGCCAAGATACTTCACCATTAGTTGGTCAGGGAGGCCACAGAGGCCCCTAAAGCAATGTAGGTGATTGTTACTGTTCTTACTTGTCCATCAAAAGTACATGGTAAGTCCTTACAGCTGAAGAACCACACATTTTGCAGGACACAGAGAAATCAAGCTGAAACTGCTGGATGCTTTCTCCCTGCTGACTGGTTTCATAGTGCTGGAATGTGTTATTCAGAGTGCTGGGTGAGGAAAGTCATTGACGGTCTTATCCAGGTGTGAACCTTGTGTATTCACGACATACTGCCAGGCAGGTTGTGTCCACTGGTGCAATAGTGACATGACTGTAATAGGGATAACTACTTTCTAATTGTATTTGAGGCCTGCTTCACAGTACTGTAAGCTTAGTCAAAAATCTGTGGCTGGGGAGGTCATAGGCCATAGAGGGGTACTGGCTATTTTTCTTAAGATAAACAGGTTGTCAAGCTGCCTTCTAAATACTTACACTCATTTCCATAGATAAGTGCTGCTCTTAGCTTCAACCAGAGTGTCTTTTTGCAGTGGGCAGAGCTTGATGCACAGACATAGCTGGCAAAAGTGATGAGAATAAATTGCCTATTGTGTGCTTAGCCCTAAATGGGACATCTGTATCCCTGCTCCAAGGCTCAGGGAACATTGTGGAAGAGGGGGTGGTAAGAATGTGAGAGCCGGAGGATGGGGAAGAATGCCGTGGGATGCTGTCTTCTGGTCATGACATGGCCTTCACATGCATGAACTCAGCCAATATGGTTTCCTGCACAAGATGGAGCCTGTCAAGATTCTATCATAGAAGGTGGAGGATCTCATAAGACCCCACTCCTCTCAGAGGAGCTGTTAGGAGTGAATATTTGCTTGGGGAGGCAAGGGGAGTCAAGGGGGAGTCATGTTCTTCAGTGATGGAGCCACTGATAAGTTGCCCAAGCACCAGTAAATATTCCCCCACTCATGCTCCTTCAAGCAACCCTAATTTAACTCAGTGTGTTACCAAAAAACAAAACCATGAAAATAGGAAGGGGATTAGTTGTGGAAAAAAGGAAACAAGTGGGAGGGGAATAAGAACTAGTAATGGGGAACGAATATAACCAAAATACTTAAGTGAAATTGTTAAAAATAAAATAAAATGGAAAAAAATAGTGGAGACAAAAGATTGCTAATGGTGACTTTAAGAAATGGAGAGGGTGAGAGATAGCTCAGGTAGTAACTTGTCTCAGAAGCCTGAGGACCTGAGTTTGGGATCCCCAGCACACATAGAAAAACTGGTGCTGTGGCACATTTTTGTAATCCCAGTGCCTGGGAGGTAGAGATTGAGGATTCCTGAAGTATGTTGGACAGCTTAATCTAGTCAAAATGGTGATCTCAAGGTTCAGTGAGAAACCCTGTCTCAAAATGGAGAGATTTTAGAAGACACCCAGTGTCAAGTTCTGTCTGACACATATGTGTACCTGCACATAAATGCCCCACACATGCATGTACGGCGCTCATACATATGTAAAAAAAAATTAAGAAAGCCAGGCATGGTGGTGTACGCCTTTAATACCAGCACTTGGGAGGCAGAAGTAGGAGGATTGCCATGAGTTCAAGGCCACCCTGAGACTATATAGTGAATTCCAGGTCAGCTCTGAGCTAGAGCAAGACCCTACCTTGAAAAACCAAAAATAAAGATAAAAAATAAAAAAATTAAGAAAGTAAAAATTGGAAAACCTGCTAGGCCACATGACATTTATCTGTAATCCTTGCACGCATGAGGTGGAGACTGGAGGCTCATAAGTTCAAGGCCATCCTTGGCTACATAACAAGTTGGAGGCAGTTTGGGGCTACACAAAACCCTGTCTCAAATTAAAAAAGAAAAAAAAATCACACCAAAGCCTACCAACAAGTAAGCAAACAAGACAGAAGCGGAGAGGCTGGGTTTGCATTGAGCTTGTTGGATACTGAAGCAGATGAATGGAAGATTGCTAGGATAGTCAGTGTTTAAGCAGTAATTGGGATGTTAGTAGCTGACTGAGAAAGTGAAGGAGGCAGATCCAAAACAGAATGCTTGTTTCATCGAGGGTAACATTGATGGAAGATGAAGGAAAAATGATTTGGGGAAAGAAATAACATCTTAAATATTGATAATTTCTATTTAGCCAGAGGTACTCAACACAAGACATAAAAATGTAAAGCGAGAAAATACATGCATTGGAGGTATTCTTATTAAAAGAGCTTTTGAACATTAATCTGAAAAAAATTGTTAGCAGATTGAACCAAGAATTTGTAATGTTTGCATTTTCTCTTTGTAAACTGTGAGAAGATAATCAGATAAGATTAGTAGAGTCCACCATTAATGAGGTACCAGGTATGCTTAACATTGTAAAAGGATGAAAATCTAGGCACTACATTAATATTTTATGCATTTTGGTTATCACAGCTATGCTCAGTGTTAGAGTTTTTCATGTAACCTTGACTATGTAGTTTTAATTTTTAAAAACAAGCCCATTTTATAAATATTTTTTGTGCTCTGTTTAATTGTTTGAGACAGGCTTATGTGCCACTGTCTGTTTAGCCCAGGCTAGCCCTCTTCCTGCCTTAGTCTTCTGAGTTATGGAGTTACAGGTATGAGCTGGTGACCACGTTTGTTTCTGTTACAGTGTAATTTTCCCCTTCTCAGCAAGATTTGGATTTTTTTGTTGTTCATCTCTGTTAGTTTTGATATTTATATCTTTTTTTATGTATAGGGTAAACATTTTTTATCCTTATTTGTAATCAGAATGTAACTGTCCCATCATTTTCTGCTAGTTATACACTATCTTATCCAATCTACTTAATTTGTATTGTATTTATAACTAAGATATTAATATATGAAATTATGACAAACTTTCTTTATTTGAATTGCAGACTAACTGGATCATCTGGGTTTATAACAGATGGACCTGGAAATTATAAATACAAAACAAAATGCACGTGGCTCATCGAAGGACAGTAAGTAGTAATGGCTGATTTTATTTTTTATTTTTATGATAGAGCCCAGTGTAGCATAAAGTACTTAAATACGTGAATTTTTTGTTTGTTTTTATTGATGGTTTTTAAAAATTTATTTTATTTTATTTTTTTTATTTATTTTTGGAGAGAGAGACAGAGAGAGAGATAGACAGAGAGGGAGAGGGAGACAGAAATGGGCTCACCAGCAGTCTCTCAGCTGCCGTGAACGAAATCCAGATGCGTGCACCCCCTTGTGGGCAAGTGTGGCATTGCACCCTTGCGTCACTTTGCATCTGGCTAAACGTGGGACCTGGAGATTGGAACCACTGGACATTGGAACCAGCATTCTTAGGCTTAGCAGGCAGGCGCCTTAGCCACTAAGCCATCTCTCCAGCCCTTTATTGATGGCTTTTGAGACATGGTCTTGCTTTGTAGTCCAAGCTGGCTTGGACCTTTTGGTTCTTTAACCTTAGCTGGGATTACAGGTGTGTGTCATTATGCCCTACTATTAAAATGTCTTTTATTGATAGCTTTTCATTTGACAAATGTATTATTCTTATTACCTTTCTTTTTGCTGAACCAAGTGCTTGACAGGCAGCAGTTTAAGTGAGGAAAGGCTTATTTCAATCTAAGGTTTGAGGTGATGCAACCCATGGTGGGGAAAGTGGGCCCCAGTAACATGAAGCAGCTGGTCATATTCAGATCTCAAAGTAGAGAGAGATGAATGCTGGTATTCAACTAGCTTTCACCTTTTTTTTTTTTTTTTTTTGAGTTCTGGGATTAAAGGCGTGTGCTACCACGCCTGGCTTTCGCCTTTTTCTTCAACCCAGTACTCCAGCCCATGGAATGGTGCTATTCTTAGTTAGAGTAGGTCTTCCCACCTCAGTTACCCCACTCTAGAAACTCCTTTATAGATTTTTCTCTAGGTGATTCTAGATTCTTCATGTTGTCAATGGAGCTTAAGCATCATAACAATAATTTTGAATTTTTAAAAACTTTTTATTTTCTTTCCATGCTTAGGATTGATCCCAGGGCCTTGCAGGTTGCTATACAAGTGCCATACCATTAAACTACTGCTTAATTTTTACTGATTAAAGAAATATTCAGGTTGATTTAATGCAGCAGTTGAATTGTGCACATCAGAATTTATGTATTTTCAACATAAGTCTAAAAACTGTTCAGGTATTTTTAGTGGCTTGCTTAAAACATTATGGAATTATTCTTATGTATCATTTTTCTGAGTACCTCTCTGCTATGTCCCTCCAGCTATCTACTCTTTTTTCCCTTCTTTCCTTTGTGCTGACTACTTAAGATAGTTTTCCAAAGTGCTTTTCGTTTCAGGACAAAACTTTTGAGGATTCCAAATAACTTATTATTATTTTTTAAGTTATTTAGTTTTTATGAGGTAGCGTCTCATTCCAGCCCAGAGTGACCTAGAACTCACAGTGATCCTCTTGTCTCTGCCTCCTGAGTGCTGGGATTAAAGGCACAGCCCTAAATAACTTTTTATTTATTTTTTTTTTTGCAGTAGGGTCTCACTTTAGCCCAGGCTGACCTGGAATTTACTATGTAGTCTCAGGGTTCTCTTGAACTTAACGATAATCCTCCTACCTCTGCCTCCCAAGTGTGTGCGACCATGCCTGGCTAACTTTTTAAATTTTTATTTATTTATTTGCAAGCAGAGAGAGAGAAGAGAGACAGAGAAAATGGGTGTGCCAGAGCATCCAGCTGCTGCAAACAAACTGCAGGGGCATGTGCCACTTAGTGCATCTGGCTTTACATGGGTACTGGAGAATTGAACTCTGGTCATTAAGCTTTGCAGGAAAGTGCCTTAAGCACTAACTCATCTCTCTAACCCCAATTAACTTTTTTTTTTTTTTTTTTTTTTTTTTTGAGATAGGGTCTCGCTCTAGCCCAGGCTGACCTGGAATTCACAATGTAGTCTCAGGGTGGCCTCGAATTCACAGCAATCCTCCTACCTCTGCCTCCCAAGTGCTGGGATTAAAGGTGTATGCTACCACATCTGGCTCACAGAACTTTCTTTAAAAAAATATTTTATTTACTTGAGAGAGAGAGAAAGAGGAAGATAGAAAGAGAATGAGTGCACCAGGGCCTCTAGCCACTACAAATGAACTCCAGATGCATGTGTCACCCTGTGCAACTGGCTTTATGTGAGTACTGGGAAATTGAACTGGGGTCCTTAGGCTTTGTAGGCAAGCACTTTAACCACTGAGTCATTTCTCCAGCTCTGAAATGTCTTTCTTTCTTTCTTTGTTTTTGTTTCTTTTCTTTTTTATTTCATTAAGTTTATTTTTTGACTCAAGGCCAACAGACTAGCTCATTTTTTTATGTGAGAGAGAGTAAGAGATGGAGAGAGAGAATGAATTGGTGCAGCAGGACCTCCAGCCACTGTAATTAAACTCTAGACGTGTGCACCACCTTGTGCACATGTGTGACTTTGCACACTTGTGTCACCTTGTGCTTATACTGGACCTGGAGAGTTGAACATGGGTCTGTATAGCCCCCCCCTCCTTTTTGTTGAGGCAGGATCTCACTGTTAAGCTATGGCTTTTGTAGAACTCACTGTGTAGACCAGGCTGGTTCTGAACTTAAGGCCTTCTTCCTGTTTCGTCTTCCCCATTGTTAGGATATTATAGCTGTGTACCACCATGCTTGGCCTCCCTTCCTCTTTCTTGCCTTTCTTTCTCCCTTCCTTCCTTCCTTCCTTCCTTCCTTCCTTCCTTCCTTCCTTCCTTCCTTCCTTCCTTCTTTCTTTTTCTTTCTCCCTTCCTCCCTTCCTCCCTCCTCCCTCCTTCCTTCCTTCCTCTCTCTTCCTTCTTTCTTTCTTTCTTTCTTTCTTTCTTTCTTTCTTTCTTTCTTTCTTTCTTTCTTTCTTTCTTTCTTTCTTTCTTTCTTTCTTTCTTTCTTTCATGGAAACAGGGTCTCATGTAACCCAGGTTGACTGTTAAGTCTCTGTTGCTGAAGATGATCTTGAACTTATACTTCTGCTGCCTCTGCCTCCTGAATGCTGAGATTATAGATGTGGGTCACCACACTTGGTTTTATTGAGTGCTGGGGATCAAACCCTAGGCTTTGGCTATGCTAGGCAAGCACTTTGCCAACAAAGCTACATCCTCAGCCTTAAGTGCCAATTTTATGGGGGGGGGGGCGGAATTCTTTATTGTTTAAAGAAATTTTAATAAGAGTAGCATTATTTTAGATTTTTCAAGTCTCTTCTGTGTCTAAGTACACTAAGGCCTTTATTTGTTTAGTTAGTTTTTTTGTTTTTAAATATATATATTGAGACTTAAGGACATTTAAATGTGGATGGGAAAATTCCAGATGAGAGATGGAATTAGTAGATAGGTTCATCTGTTTTGGAAAAGAGAAATTTCAAGGACTTTTGTCTATAGACACTGAGCACAATAACATATGAACATGGGGCTTGAAGGTTTCAGTTAATCACTGAGAGTTAGCATTTGTGGGGAGAGGGAATATAGGAATGGAGAGAGAAAGTGGTAAGATTGCTAAAAATGCCAGATGTAGTGGTGAGCAGAAACTGGGATTAGAACCAGTCTGTCTAGTTGTGTGACTTTCTCCAGGACAGCTTAGTTTGCTTTTTTTTGGGGGGGCGGGAATGTGTGGGAAAAAAAGGTTTATTTTGGCTTAGAGACTGGAGGGGAAGCTCCATGATGGCATGAGCAGAGGGTGGACATCACCTCCTGGCCCACAACCAATGGATAACAGCAACAGGAGAGTGTGCCAAACACTGGCAAGAGGAAGCTGGCTATAACACCCATAAGCCTGCCCCCAGCAATACACTGCTTCTAGGAGACTTTAATTCCCAAATTGCCATCAGCTGGGGAGCTAGCATTCAGAACACCTAAGTTTATGGGGAACACCTGAATCAAACCACCATAAACTGAGCCATCCTTGATGTAAAATACAATGTATCTGGCTCAACTTTAAAAGTCCCCATAGTTTTTGTCAATCCCAATGATGTTTAATATTCCCATAAGCCAAGGTCTTTTAACTGAGCCATATTACCAAACAAAATAAACTCATAATGGCACAGAATAAACATTCACACTGCAAAAGATGGCATTGGGCATAGCCAACTTATTAATCCAGAGGGTGGGGGGGGGAGTAAAGCAGACTTTGAAGAACAGGACTCTCCTTCAGCCTTCAAAGAGTCTGCATTCTTCCTGTTGTCCTAGTGCAGGTCAGTTGGCCCAATCGCAAAGGTTGCAATCTCGCAAACAATTGCAGCTGAATGGGCAGCAGTTTCAATCCAAAGATTTAATTTTTTCTGTCCCATATCCCTCTGTTCACACCAGTCCATTTCTACACAATGCCACCTTGCACAAGTTCTCAGGACACAGGCATAACAGCAAGCCTCTCACACAGACTGCTTCTAGCCCAGTACAAGCAAAGCTCTTTTCACCCTCATAAGCCAAACTTCATAGTCTGTAGTTCTTACTGCATTCAGGTCTTTCAAGTCTGACCAGTGTGGTCCATCCAAGTGTTATACAGTACTGCAAGATGTCTCTTAGGCCAGGTTTTCAAATCCTTCCACATTCCTCTTGAAAATCAGCTCCAAATGGCTAAAAGCTACACAGTCAGGTTTCTAGCAGTAATGAGCCTACTTCTTGGTACCAACTTTACTGTTGCAGTCAGGTTCACGTTGCTGGCAGAAAACACCCAAGAGCAGCTTGTGGGAGAAAAAGGTTTATTTTGGCTTATAGACTGGAGGGGAGGCTCCATGATGGCAGGGGAAAACGATGGCATGAACAGAGGGTGGACATCATCTGGAAAAATCAGGTGGACAATAGCAATAGGAGAGTGTGTCTTTAGTTTGCTTTTGATTCAAAGTAAGTTAAAGCACATAGTGTCCTTTCCACCAGGGGTTTGTCAAGTAGTGCCTTGAAAAGGCAGGGAGGTAGGTAAGTTTAGAAAATTGACAAGTATGTTTTTGAAATGGTGTGGCATTCCATAATAGGCTTAGTATGGAATCTTATGTATGTAAGGAAAAGTGTAGAAATGGAAGGGCTAGTGGATTGGCTCAAAGGGTGTTGAATGTTTAAAAAAAACACACCCTAATGTAAATTGACTGTGATGACCCAGATGTGTTTTATTTTTCATTGTTTAATGTTTTCTTATACAAAATTAGTCTGACAAATGAAGGAATGATCTTTATATGTTAATTTCTTTTTCCTTTATAAGTTCCAAAAGTTTCTTTTTTTCTCAGTTATTTAATGGTTATGATGATTAATATAAATTAACTTTTTAAATTCTTTTCAGGCCAAACAGAATAATGAGATTTCGTTTCAATCATTTTGCTACAGAGTGTAGCTGGGACCATTTGTATGTTTATGATGGGGACTCAATTTATGCACCACTAATTGCTGCCTTTAGGTAAGCTCAGTCTTATAATTACTACCTTATCTTTATTTGATTTCTAAATTTAAATGTTTCTTCTGGATTCAATTTTTACTGGATACACTTTGATTATCACATAACACATTTATTTCATGGAACTAGCTCTAGAGATTTATTGTTTATTTATTGTTTATTGTTCTGACTTAGTTTTTTTAGAGGTATTTTAGAGGTATAAGGTAAGTTTCTTGGAATAGTGCTGTACAGCTGAAGTTGACCTTGAGTTCCTGATTTTCCTGCTTGAACATTCCAGGTGCTGAATTACAGGTGTGCACTATTGTGCTTGTTTTTTTTCAGGTTGTTGATTTATAAAATTTGGATGGCACTATTAAGTTTTCCTGCTACTCATGGTGGCAGTGAAGGTTACTTGTTTGTTTGTTTGTTTGTTTGTTTGTTTGTTTGTTTGTTTGTTTTGGAGAGAGACAGAGACAGAGGGAGAGGAAGACAGATAAGAGATGGGTGTGCGAACTCCAGATGCTTGTGCCCCCTTGTGGTCAAGTGCGGCATTGCGCCCTTGCGTGACTTTGCCTCTGGCTAAACGTGGGACCTGGAGAATGGAACCGGTGTTCTTAGGCTTAGGAGGCAGGCGCCTTAACCACTAAGCCATCTCTCCAGCCCTACTTATTTTTATTTATATGTGTGCATGTTCATGCATGTGTACACATGTTCATATGTGTCTGCAGGCATGCTCATGCATAAAGGTCAGAGGACAACTTTTGGGTTGGTCCTCACCTATTGACCTCAGGGTCTCTTGCTCTGGATTCTCACTCTGTTCATTGTTGGGCTTACCTCGAGCTTCCAGAAAGTTTTCCTGTCTCCACCTCTCATCTTGTCATCAGGGTGAGACTGCTAGGATTATAGAAGCCCGCCACAGCTTCCAGCTTTTTATGTGGGCTTGAGATTGAACTCAGGTACTTTGCTTGAGCGGTGAGTGCTTTATTCACTGAGCCATCTCTCCTGTTCCAAGTTTACATTTTTTTAGATTTTTGTAATATCCCAAATAATGTTTCTGTGACAAATTTAAATGAGAAACTATGTCCATCTTTCTTTCTTTCTTCCTTCCTTTCCTTCTTTCTTTCTTTTTTTCTTTCTTTCTTTCTCTTTTTCCTTTTCCTTTTCTTTTTCTTTCTTTTTTTTTTTGTGGTGTTTTTGAGGTAGGGTCTTGCTCTTGCCCAGGCTGACCTGGAATTCACTATGTAGTCCCAATGTGGCCTCGAACTCACAGCAGTACTCTTACCTCTGCCATGTCTGGCTTTTAAAATATTATTTTACTTAGTGGTGGTGGGGGGGAGGCAGGCAGATAGAATGGGCACACCAAAACCTCTAGCCACTGCAAACAAACTCCAGATGCATGTGCCACTTTGTGCGTCTGGCTTTATGTAGGTACTGGGAAATTGAACCTGGGTCCTTTGGCTTTGCTGGCAAGAGCCTTAACCATCAAGCCATCTATCCTGCCCATTTGTTTCTATTTCTAAGAGAAAATGATTTCTTTTTTTTTTTTCTTTCTTTCTTTCTTTCTTTTTTTTTTTTTTTTTTTTGGTTTTGCGAGGTAGGGTCTCACTCTGGTCCAGGCTGACCTGGAATTCACTATGTCGTCTCAGGGTGGCCTCGAACTCTCAGCGATCCTCCTACCTCTGCCTCCCGAGTGCTGGGATTAAAGGCGTGTGCCACCACGCCCAGCCTAGAAAATGATTTATTATTTGCGAAGAGGGAGATGGGGAGAGAATGGGTATGCCAGTGCATTTATCTGTTGTAAATGAACTCCAGATGTATGTGCCACTTTGTGCACCTGGCTTTATGTGAATATTGGGGAATTGAACCTGGTCCTCAGGCTTTACAGACAAACACCTTAAACACTTAGCTATTTCTCCATCCTGTTTTGTATGTTTCTTATTGTGTAAATCTTTAGGGATTGTTTGTTGAGTTCATAAATAGTTTCATGCACACACTCGGTGTGTGTGTGTGTGTGTGTGTGTGTGCATGCGTGCATGCATTACTAGGGGTTGGAGAAACTTTTTGGAAGAATGCACATAAATTGAACAGTGGTCCTCACTGAGAATGAGGAACATGCTAGTTAAGTACTGTGGTAGTGTGATTTTTTTTTCCTCCAACAAGTACATTAGTAGTTAAATAATAGAATTTTGCCAATTATATTGGATGTCCTGAATTGTTTTAGTATTTTATTTTACTTATATATGTGTGTGTGTATGTGAGAGGGAGAGAGATGTGGTATGTGTGTGTGGTGTATTCATGTGTTTGTGCCTTTGCAGCACCCGATGTGTCACCTGTGGCATGGGTGCTCACCTGTGATGGCAGGAGCAGAAAGTTGAATGTCCCCCTCCATTGTTCTTCCACCCATTCTTTTTATTTTATATTATATTTTATTTTAAATTAAATTTAATTTAATTTAATTTTATTTATTTCATTTTTTGCAAGGAGAGAGGGAGGAAGAAGGAAAGGGAGAGGGAAAGAGAGACTGCCAGGGCCTGTAGCCACTCCAAATCAATTCCAGATACATGTGTTATTTTGTGTATCTGGCTTTTTGTGGGTATTGGGGAACCAAACCTGGGTCATTAGTTTCTGCAGGTAAACACTTGACTGCTGAGCCATCTCTCTGGTCCTCTTTTTTTCTTTTTTTTTTTTTTTTTTTGAGGTAGAGTCTCACTCTAGCTCAGGCTGACCTAGAATTCACTATGTAGTTTCAGGGTGGCCTTGAATTCATGGCAATCCTCCTGCCTCTGGCTCCTGAGTGCTGGGATTAAAGGCTTGTACCACCACGCCTAGCTCTCTAGCCCTCTTATTTGCAGTACTATTTGCAGGGGGTGGTGGAAATAGGAATGCCAGGGCCTCTTAACACTGCAAATAAACAAGTGCCTCTAACTGCTGAGCCATAGCTCCAACCCTGTTTTATGTTTTTCTTTTGTGAATGGGGGGTTTTGAGGTAGGGTCTTGCTCTAGCTCAGGCTGACCTGGAATTCACTCAGGCTTGCCTTTAACTCACGGTGATCCTCCTTCCTCTGCTTTCAAGTACTGGGATTAAAAGCATTCCCCACCATGCTTGGGGGAGAGAGAGAGAGAGAGAGAGAGAGAGAGAGAGAGAGGGAGAGAGAGAGAATGGTCGTGCCATTCTCGCTGCTGCAAACGAACTCCAGATGCATCTGCCCCTTGTGTATCTGGTTTACATGGGTCCTGGAGAATAGAACCAGGAAGGATCCTTTGGCTTCACAGGCAAACACCTTAACTGCTAAGCCATTTCTCCAGCCCTGTTTCCAAGATTTTTAATATTTAATTATGACAGGGTCTCACATAGCTCAGACCACCCTCCAGCTCCCTATATAGCTGAGGATGACTTTGAACTCTTGATCTTCGTGCCTCCACCTCCCTAGTGTTGGATGTCACCTTGCCCATCCTTTTTTATTATGTTAATATTTATTAACAGTAAGTCATAATGTTTTATAATGTTTTTGACCACAAGGGGATTTAAAACACATCATCAAGCTGGGTGTACCTTTAATCCCAGCACTTGGGGGGCAGAGATAGGAGAATTTCCGTGAGTTAGAGGCCATCCTGAGTGTGCATAGTGAATTCCAGGTCAGCCTGGGCTAGAGTGAAACCCTACCTCGAAAAACCAAAAACATAAATTCTGCCTTTACTCACCAAGTGCTGGGATACAGCATGCACCAACTACACATTTTTTTTTTTAATATAGTGCTAGGGATTGAACCCAGTGCCTTGTGCATGCTAGATAGATACTGTACAAATGACCTACATTCTTTTATTATTATTTATTTTTTATTGACAACTTCTATACTTACAGACAAAAAATCCCCAAACATGATATTTCCCTCCCCTCCCCCCATTCCCCTTCAGAACTCCATTCTCTGTCATATCCCCTTCCTCTCTCCATTAGTCTCTCTTTTAATTTGATGTCATCCTCTTTTTCTTCTATTAGGAGGGTCTTGCGAAGGTATTTGCTAGGCATTGCAAGGTCACAGATGAGCTACATTTTTTTTTCTTTGGTTTTTCAAGGTAGGGTCTCACTCTAGCTCAGGCTAATCTGGAATTCACTATGTAGTCTCAGGGTGCCCTCGAACCCACAGTGATCCTCCTACCTCTGCCTCCCAAGTGCTGGGATTAAAGGCGTGTGCCACCACGCCCAGCGAGCTACATTCTTATACAAAGGATGTTACAATAAATTTTTCTAAAATTTATATACCTTTGGGGAACCATAGTTGTCAGATTTTTAGAAAAAAATTGGTTTATTTTTATTTATTTGAGAGTGACAGAGAGAGGAAGAGGCAGAGAGAGAGAGAGAGAGAAAGAGAGAATGGGTGCACCAGGGCCTCCAGCCGCTGCAAACGAACTCCAGATGCATGCGCCTCCTTGTGCAGCTGGCTTACGTGGGTGCTGGGGAATCAAGCCTCGAACCAGGGTCCTTAGGCTTCACAGGCAAGCACTTAACCGCTAAGCCATCTCTCCAGCCCTAGTTGTCAGATTTTGATCTACAACTGATTTTCTGGATTCCCTCAAACATTTTATTTCCTTCAATATTTTAAAAGTATTATTTATTTATTTGCATATGTGTTGTTTGTGTGTACAGGTTTGCCAGGGCCTTTGGCCACTGCAAATACCAGACACTTGTGCCACTTTTTTTTTTAGAGAGAGAGAGAGACAGAGAATGGGCGCGCTAGCGGCCTCTCAGCCACTGTGAATGAACTCCAGACGCATGTGCCCCCTTGTGTGCATGTGTGACATTGTGCATTTGCATCATTTTTGCGTCTGGCTAAATGTGGGACCTGTAGAATCGAATGGGCGTTCTTAGGCTTAGCAGGCAGGAGCCTTAACCACTAAGCCATCTCTTCAGCCCTTGTGCCTCTTTTTTTTTTTTTTAAAAAAAAAAAAACTTTAATTTTATTTATTTATTTGAGAGAGAATGAGGAAGAGGAAGAGAGAGAGAAAGAGAAAGAATGGGTGTTCCAAGGCCTCCAGCCACTGCAAATGAACTCTAGATGCATGCTCCACCTTGTGCATCTGGTCTATGAGGGTCCTGGAGAATCAAACGGAAGTCCTTTGGCTTTGCAGGCAAGAGCCTTAACTACTAAGCCATCTCTCTAGCCCACTTGTGCTATTTTTTGCATCTGGCTTAGGTGGGTGGCTTAGGAATTCAACCTGTGCTGGCAGGCTTTACAAGCAAGTATCTTTAACAACTTGTTGTAGTCAGCTCCATGTTGCTGGGATGAATATCCACCAGACACAGTTTACCAGAGGAAGGGATTTATTTCAAACTTACAGATCCAGTGCAAGTTTCATCAATGACACAAAAGCTGGCTTCCTTTCATAAATCCAAGCAGAGAGAAAAAGAACCAAATAGTTTACAAACATCAGAAATAAGCAACAAGCAGGGACCCTACCAGTGCTCAAACTTCTCTGCATACCTTTTGGTTGGAATCAGATCTGCCCTCATTGACACAGCAGGCTGATGGAGACTTAAGCAGGAAGTTTATTTACCTGAGGTTATGAGGGACATACATTCACTTTCAAACTACCACACCACTGAACCACTTGCTAGCCCCTTCCTTGAATTAAATAGAAATCAATTCAACCTTTTTTGGTGTATGTTATGATGATGAATATAAATTAACTTTTTAAATTCTTTTTGGGCTATATAGAATAATGATACTTCATTGTTTCTGTCCAGTATTGTCTCAGTGATAAGTCTGACTAACATACTAGCAAAACTACATGGTATAGTTGGTAAAGCCAGGGTATGTCCATGTTTGTCTGAAACAGTTACACTGAATTTCAGATCTATGAAGAAAATACTTAGATCTGTGATTTTCAATAATGTTTCCAAACAGTGATAGTCTGTGTAGAATATAAACTTACGAGCACCTAAGAGCATGCAGTTCTTGATTTGCTCACGTTGAACAACTGACTGCAGTTTAGATTGCACCTATATTTACCAGACCCTTCAGGACAAGGACAAGAATAAGGAGGTGGGAGGTGACAGGGTAGTAGCTGGATGGAACACCCTAGCACCTCTTTCTCACCTACTTGCCTTGCATGCTCAGTGAGACTGTGCTTGTATTTGTTTACTTGGTAAGTTTTTTTTTTTTTTTTTCATAAACCAATGATTTGTTTTTACTCTGGGAGAGATCTACATACCTTAACACAGTCATAAATTAAGATTTTACATTAAATATAAGCAAATGCCTGAACTTCTCAGAGTAGAGAAGCTGATTTATCTAGCATCATGTAGGTTTAGTTGGACAATTCATCCATTGTACACATTCTTCACCATGAGAAGACATCAGTGCCTCCTAGTGCAACATTGATTAAACACTATAGGAGCTACGTGAGATTTTGTTCATTGTGCATTTGAGGGAATTGAGGCTTAGAGACGTCAGTCCAGGCATATGGAGCAAGGATTGGAACTAAGGCTTAGTTGATCCTAAAATTCATGCTAGGCTTACAGAGATAGTACAGTATTTCCCACATGCCTAAAATTCCCAATCCTTTTTTGTGCCCTATCTTATAGAAAAATTGCTTTTGATATACCTGTTTCTTGACAGCCTTGCTCTCACAAATGCATATCCCTTCAGCATTTCAAAAAATTCTTGTACAGGTGGAGTATCTATAATTTGAAAATCTGAAACACTTCAAAATCCAATTGTTTTTGTTTAAGTTTTGGGATAGCTTTATCAGAGTTTGAGAGAAAAACAACAGGGCAGGTAAGATATAAATCTTTGCAGCTACTGAGAGAAGGGAGATGGATGACTGGAAGAGAGAAAGTCATTCCTTTTGAATGGAGTGGAGGCTTGCATACAGCTATATGGGGGGGGGGAGAGTCTGTCTGTCTATCTTCAGAGGAAGAGTGAGAATATTGAGTGTCAGGGCAAGCATGCTTAAGATTTGGCCAGGATCCAAAGAAGAGATAGGGGAAAAGGAAAAAATATTTTTTGAGTTAGAACTCAGAAAAGTGGGCAGGCTTAGAAATTAAGATCTTCAAGCAGCTCCCAAATTTGAAAATTTTTGAGTGATGACATGACTTTATCAATGGAAAATTCCACACCATGAAACCTTGTTTCATGCATAACATTATTGAAGATATTATAAAATTACTTTTGGGCTATGTATGGTATATGTATGTCATATTACATTATATTCATATATACATACATATATAAATATTCCCAAATCTATAAAACCTGAAATTTGAAACATGTCTAGTTTCAAGCATTTGGATACAAAATTCTTAAACCTCTCTATGTAAAATCAGTGAAAGCATGATAATGGGTGAAACCGTCATTTAAGTCTCTAATCAAATACTACCTTTTTTGAGAGCCCGCCCCTAACTGTCTTACTAATGCAGAATTTTCTGTTCTTTTCCTCTGCTGTGTTTCCTTTCATGGAATTGTCTCTCCTTAGTATTGTACATACACACACCCATGTGTAGGAATATATATATTCCATGAGGACAGGAACATTGTGTTGTTCACTTGTTCATTGTCTGGGCACTTAGAAAGAACAGTGCCTTGGGCTGGAGAGATGGCTCAGTGGTTAAGGTATTTACCTGCAAAGCCTAATGTCCCGGGTTCGAGTCCTTAGTACCCATGTAATGCCAGATGCACGAACTGGTATATACATCTGTAGTTGTTTGCAGCATCTGGAGACCCTGACGTGCTCATTCATATTCTCTCTCTCCCTGCAAATAAATAAATAAAAATTTAAAAAGAACTGTATCTCACATGTAGTAAATGCTTAGTTTGTTAATTGAATAAATAGTAAACATAAGTTAGTGTTCTGTAATTCCTGGAGTACTGTCAGAGTCTTGGGTTCCTAGAGCTCTCTTCATATTAAAAGTTAAATGAAAATCCTTTCCTCTCTCATGTTCATTCCCTGCTTCTGTACTCTTCCAATCACTTATATGTGCATTCACATAAATTGTCATATATGTACACTAATGATAGGCCAATTATTTTGTAGTGTGCTCCTCCCACCTTGACCCATTTCCTTCATGAGTTCCTTATTAGTGTTGGAGACCTTCTCTTTACTTACTTATTTATTTACTTAGAGAGTATGTGTGTGAATGAGTACATCAGGGCCTCCTGCCACTGCAAATTAACTCCAGACTTATGTACCACTTCATGTATCTGGCTTTACTTGAATGCTAGGCAATTGAATCTTGGCTGTCAGGCTTTAAAAGCAAGTGCCTTTAACCCCTGAGCCATCTCTCCAGTCCTGACCTACAGCTTTTTTTTTTTTTTTTTTTGAGGTAGGGTCTTCTTGTGGCTTTGAACTCATGGTGATCCTCCTACCTCTGCATGTGCCACCATGTCTTACTTTTTCTTTTTTGTTTGTTTGTTTTTTGAGGTAGGGTCTCATTCTAGCTCAGGCTGACCTGGAATTCACTATGTAGTCAGTCTCAGGGTGGCCTCGAACTCACGGCAATCCTACCTCTGCCTCTTGAGTGCTGGGATTAAAGGCGTGTGCCACCACACCCAGCTCTGGTTTTTTTTTTTTTTTTTTTTTTTTTTTTTTTGAGGTAGGTTCTCACTCTAGTCCAGGCTGACCTAGAACTCACTCTGTAGTCTAGGCTGGTCTCAAATTTATCGTGATCTTCCTAGCTCTGCCTCCTCAGAGCTAGGACTAAAGGTAAGTACCACCATGCCCTGCTAACCTACAGATTTTTTTTTTTTTTTTTGAGGTAGGGTCTCATTCTAGCCCAGGCTGACTTGGAATTCACTATGTAGTCTCAGGGTGGCCTAGAACTCATGGCAATCCTCCTATCTCTGCCTCCCTAGTGCTGGGATTAAAGGCGTGCACCACCACGCCTGACTTAACCTACAGATTTTTAATGATTTACCAATCTCATGTGTATGAACACTTAGGTACTTTTCAACCGGTTGCCAACTAAATAGTGCTGAGGTTACTATTCTTTATTCTTTTTCTTTTCCAAGGTAGGGTCTGGCTCTAGCCCAGGCTGACTTGGAATTCACTAGGCTCAGGCTGGCCTCAAACTCATGGCAATCCTTCTACCTTTGCCTTCTGAGTGCTGGAATTAAAGGCATGTGCCACCATGCTCTGCTGCTGAGCTTACTATTCTTATGTTTTTCCTCTATGCATATGAGCAAGTCTTTCTTCTGTAAAGTGAACTGTTATCAGTGCATAAGCATTTAAGATGATTGTAGCCTTGAGGTGGGAATTTACCTGATGTATGCTCTAGAAAATATGGGGGCTAGTGTTAGGGAAGGGGAGAGAGTAATAGGAGACAAGATGTTTGATCATTGGGTGGAGTTCTATGTGTAGAGCAAATTACATGGTAAGGGTCTAGGCACTGACTGATGTGATTGTTAGTGATGGTGGGGCATTGACAATGGGGCAAAAATCGTGGGCACAGAAAGAAATACAAATGGCGGGTAAATATGAAAAATTATTAATCTTAGTACAAAAGAACTTAAAACCACAATAAGAGTCAATTTTTGTTTATTAAGTTAGCAAAACTAAAATAGCAATCCTTGGGTTGGGGAGATGGCTCAGTTGTTAAAGGTACTTGCTTGCAAAGCCTGCTGGCCTAAGTTTGATTCCCTAGTACCCAAGTAAAAGCCAGGTAAATAAAGTGGCATATGCATCTAGAGTTTGCTTTTGATGGCAGGAGGCCCTATTGTGCCCATACTTGTGCTGTCTCTCTCTCTCTCTCTCTCTCTCTCACACACACACACACATACAAATCAATTGAAATAAAACAGCAGTCCTTATTGTGAAAGATGATTTTCCTTGTTGGCATGAGGTGGGGGTGACCTTTTTATATTGATAGGATTCAAGTTACATATATCTTCTGGAAACAAGTTAGTATTATGGATCAAGAGGCTTAAAAATTATATTTAATCCCTTTGATTCAATAAACTGTTATACTTCCTCTGGATGTTTTTGGCACCCGATACTTATTTGGATATTATGTGCTGGGCTCTTAGTGAGTTCCTAGGGAGAGCCTAGAAAGTTTTCAGTGACTCAGGGAATGCTCATGGTATATTATATGTGTTATTAATTAGGCAAAGAAAATAAAATAACATGCTAATAGTGTAAGGGTTATGGGTTCATTTCACTTTTCTATTTGGACTTTTATATGAATTTATGTACTTATAAAATATAGTTATGTTTAATATTAAAATATAACTAAGTATAACTTTGTTATATATTAATACATAAAATATTTTAAAACAATAGTACATACTTTATATGATTGTGGAGATTTGGAAGCATTAGAAAAAGTTTTATAACAAAGAAAGAATTAAGTTATTGATTTCAGATCCTATTAGAAACAAAAACCAGAAGAAAAGAAGCCTAAGAAGATACTCAGGCCGGGCATGGTGGCGCACGCCTTTAATCCCAGCACTCGGGAGGCAGAGGTAGGAGGATCGCCGTGAGTTCAAGGCCACCCTGAGACTACATAGTTAATTCCAGGTCAGCCTGGACCAGAGTGAGACCCTACCTCGAAAAACAAAACAAAAAAAAAAAAAAAAGAAGAAGAAGATACTCAGATTTCTTTCTCAGTAGATCCAGAACTCACTAGACTTGGAACAAATAGAGTGGCTCTGAATCCTGGCCTAGGCTGACCTGGAATTAACTATGTCATCTCAGGGTGGCCTTGAACTCAGAGCAATCCTCCCACCTCTGCCTCCAGAGTGCAGGGATTAAAGGCAGGCACCACCACATCAGGCTAAATCTTGATCATAGGAATTCACTCCTATATCTGGATGGGTTTTTAAAATTGTAAAGAATAATTCTAGTTTATTAAAAATACGTTATGTGTGAGAGAGAGGCAGATAGAGGGAGAGAGAATGGGCATGCCAAGGCCTTTAGCCACTGTGAACAAATTCCAGATGCATGTGTCCCCTTGTGCATCACCTTTATGTAGGTAGTTGGGAATTGAACCTGGGTCCTTTGGTTTTGCCAGAAAGCTCCTTCACTGCTAATTTGAAATTGCATCTGCCACAGTTTGACCTGTCTGTGATTGTGCTTCCTTCTATAAGATATGTAATTTTGTTTCAGTGGCCTCATTGTTCCTGAGAGAGATGGCAATGAGACTGTCCCCGAGGTCATTGCCACATCAGGTTATGCTCTGCTGCATTTTTTTAGTGATGCTGCATATAATTTGACTGGATTTAATATCACTTATAGGTAAGATATTTAAATCTAATATTTGTGATTTTATTCAAAAGACTGTATGTAGCATAATAATAATGACTAGTAATTTTGGGGGCTTACAGCATGCCTAACATTACATTAAACAGTTTGCATGGGTTTTCTTTCTTAAAATTCTTTTACTCAGTGAGGTGCAGACACTTTTTCTGTGTTCATTTTTAAAAATATTTATTTTATTTTATTTTATTTATTTGAGAGAGAGAGAGAGAGAGAGAGAGAATGGTCACGCCAGGGCCTTCAGCCACTGTAAACAAACTAGATGCATGCACCACCTTGTGCATCTGGCTTGTGTGGGTTCTGGGGAATTGAACCTGGGTCCTTTGGCTTCGCAGGCAAATGCCTCAATCACTAACCCACCACTCCAGCCCTGTGTTCATTTTATATTAAGGAAATAGCACTAAATTGTTAAATAAATTTCCAGCATAATGAGAGAGAGAGTGCGTGTGGGAGGGAGGGAGGGAGGAAGGGGGCGGGAATGAATGGGAACGCCAGGGCCTTCAGCCACTGCAAAGGAACTCCAGATATAGGAGCCACCTTGTGCATCTAGGTTACCTGGGTCCTGGGGAATCAAACTTGGGTCCATTGGCTTTGCAGTGCCTTAACTGCTGAGCCATCTCTTCATCCCTGAGACCTCAGTTTTAATCCAGCTGTTAGTACATTAAGCTTGTCTTTGGAAGAGAGGGATATTTTCTTGCCATTAGAAGAAAATAGTGGTAATTTTGCTAAGTATAATTTAACATTAACAAAGACTAGCAGATGTCATGTATTTTGTAGTAGAAGAAATCCATATTCTTTTTTTTTTTTTTTTTTTTTTTTTTTTTGGTTTTTGGAGGTAGGGTCTTGCTTTAGCCCAGGCTGACCTGGATTTTACTATATAGTCTCAGGGTGGCCTTGAATTCACGACAGTCCTACCACTACCTCCCAAGTGCTGGAATTAAAGACATATTCTTAAATTATTATGATAGTCCATTATATACCCCTTTAAAAAGCTGAATTATGGTGTTTCAAACTATAGTTACCTTAAGTCAAGTGATAAGACATAGTTAAACTTATATATTAAGTTAAACTGACCCTCCTTCCATCTGAAATGGGTAGATAAAGATACTAAGGACTTCAGATGCACCGTTCTATGAAATAATCTCAAATTCTACAAATTTTCAGATACTATCTGGAAGGATATAACCATGAGTGATTGTTGGCAGTTTGTTTTATCCCTTCCCCCACCCGTTTCCAAGCATGAATTCAGCAGTTCTATAACACTTATCACTAACTAGTAAGCTACCAAGAATATAGTAGAGGTTCCCAGTCTTACCTAGTCAAGTCTGGAAATTGTGCACAAAACATTCATCTTGTTCCTCTTCCTCTCCCCTCCTCTCATCTCTTTTCCTTTCCTCTCTCCTTTCCCTTCCCTTGCCTTCCCTTCCCCATTCTCCCCCTCTTCTCCTCTCTCTCCTCTTTTCTTTCTTCTTCATCTTTCTTCTTTTTTTGAGGCAGGGTCTTGTTTTATCCCAGGCTGACCTGGAATTCACTATGTAGTCTCAGGGTGGCCTCAAATTCTCAACGATCCTCCTACCTCTGTTTTCCAAGTGCTAGGATTAAAGGCATGAGCCATGCCTTGCTCATCTTGTTACTTCTTTAACATGAGTTATTTATTCTTACCTTCTGCATAAGAGAATCCAGCAGGGTTAGTTTGGTTTTATTACTTGAACCTCAGGTCCTAGCTATACACTGTTGAGTGACCTCACTTGGGCTGCATGGTAAATACTCTAGTTGTACTTGTGAATGAATTATTTCTGTATTTTGTACTGCTGGGAATTGAACCCAGGGCCTTGCCTATACTAGGCAAGCACTCTACCACTGAGCTACATCCTTAGCAGATCTGGTAAATGAAATGAGACAGTGATATTCTCCCCACACCCAAGGTAGGTTCACACTAGCCAAGGCTGACCTGGAATTCACTATGTAATTCCAAGTTGGCCTCGAACCCGTGGCAATCCAAGAAAGTGATATTCTTAGAGCTTTGTGTAGGAAGAAATTCTGCAGTATTAATTGAAGTGCTGCTTTAGTTGACTTAGTTTTCCGCTCATCTTTATAGTTTTGACATGTGTCCGAATAATTGCTCAGGCCGAGGAGAATGTAAGATCAGTAATAGCAGCAATACTGTGGAATGTGAATGTTCTGAAGGCTGGAGAGGTGAATCATGTGACATTCCTCACTGTACAAACAACTGTGGTTTTCCTCATCGAGGCATCTGCAATTCAAGTGATGTCAGAGGATGCACCTGCTTCTCCCAGTGGCAGGGTATGAGCTTCATTTTCATTTCTTGTTGAATAAATTGAAATTAACTTTATTCTTAATGTCTGTACAATTTGTGGAAATAAAATACTAGATGACATTTAAACTTTCAGATCCCTTTATCCACACAAATCTTTCAATTTTGCGTGGATGTGGTTGTGTTCTCCTTAGAATTGAGGAGAGGTATGACATCTTTTGCAACTTACTTAGGAAAGATGGAGAATCTTGTCTTGGCCATAAGAGAACATAGCAGAGAACCAAGCTGGGAGGTAGACAAGAGCTGACAGTAATACTGTTTCCTCACTTCAGAAAAACTTGGGGTCACTTATATATTAGAATCCTAAAGCCATCACCTAATGCCAGCAGCTATAATTTTTGTTGTTGTTTTAGAGGAAGGGTCTCATTCTAGCCCACGCTGGCTTGGAACTCAGTCCCAGGCTGAACTTCAACTCACAGTGATCCTCCTACCTATGCCTCCCCAGTGCTTGGATTAAAGGTGTGTGCCACCATGCTTGGCCTAGAAATAAGTTTTTAGTTTTTTTCCATTTTTAAAATTTATTATTATTATTTTTTTTTGGTTTTTCGGGATAGGGTCTCACTCTAGCCCAGGCTGACCTGGAACTCACTATGTACTCTTAGGGTGGCCTTGAACTCATGGTGATCCTCCTACCTCTGCCTCCCGAGTGCTGGGATTAAAGGCGTGGGCCACCACGCCTGGCTAAGTTTTTATTATTTTAAAAAATATTTTAATATTTATTTATTTGAGAGAGAGCAAGAGAGAGAGGCAGATAGCGATAGAAAGAATGAGAGGATGGGCGCGCCAGGGCCTCTAGCTACTGCAAACGAACTTCAGATACATGCGCCCCCTTCTGCATCTGTCTAATGTGGGTCCTGGAGAGTCAAACCGGGATCCTTTGACTTTGCAGGCAAATGCCTTAACTGCTAAACCATCTCTCCAGCCCTAGAAATATGTTTTAAAAGGAGTTTTGGGGGATTCTTCTAAATTATGTAAATAGTTGTTAGTGATTTTTTTTGTTGTTGTTGTTACCTCTTCCTCAGAAACTTTATTTTGAGAGGAACTGTTCATTTAAATGTTTTGGCTTGTTGGCTTGGTTTAGTTGACATTGAGAAGTTGATAGTTGGAATATCTGAGTACCCTCTACCTTACAAGTGTTGCAGCAGAAGCCAAATCTCTTTCCTTGGGAGTCTGTCTCTTTCATCTATTAAGGTCCTAAGCTTACCAGATGATAAATAGCTTTTTTTTGTTATAATTTTTTTTCTTCCATTTTTCGAGGTAAGGTTTCACTCTAGCTCAGGCTGACCTGGAATTCACTATGTAGTTTCAGGGTAGCCTCCTACCTTTCATGGTGATCCTTCTACCTTTGCTGGGGTTAAATTATGCATGCACCACCACGCCTGGCTAAATTTTTAAAAAATACTTTATTTTTGAGAGAGACACAGAAAGAGAGACAGAGAATGGGCACGCCAGGGCCTTTTAGCCACTGTGAACGAACTCCAGATGCGTGTGCCCACCTCATGTGAATATGCAACATTACACACTTGCATCACTATGTGTCTGGCTATGTGAGACCTGGAGATTTGAACATGCAGTCTTAGGTCTCACAGAGAAGTGCCTTAACCGCTAAGCCATCTCTCCAGCCCATTAGATAGCTTTTATTATTACTCTCAGGTCAGTCATTACACTTTTTTTAGCCCCTAAATTTTTTCATTTGAATTAATAATTCCTTTGTCCAAGTTTATTACTGAAAAAGCCAAGTTATAAGAAAGTATGTGGAAGCCGGGTGTGGTGGCACACGCCTTTAATCCCAGCACTCAGGAGGCAGAAGTAGGAGGATTACCATGAGTTTGAGGCCACCCTGAGACTACATAGTGAATTCCAGGTCAGCCTGGACTAGAGTGAAACCATACCTCGAAACACCAAAAAAAAAAAAAAAAAAAAAAAAAAAAAAACCATGAAAGAAAGTATGTGGATTTTGAATTTTATTAGGAATTATCTTTTGTCAACATCTTTAGTAAATTAAAAACACAAGTTGCAGAGATTTGTTTGATACTTAAATGCTAAAAGAAAGACCAAGTGGTTAGGAATGTTTGTAATATTTAGATGATTAGAACTTGAAGTGCAATAAGCTTTCAAGCCTCATTTTGTGAAAGTAATTTATTGTGTTTTATTAGGTCCTGGATGTTCAATTCCTGTGCCAGCAAATCTGTCCTTTTGGATTCAAGAGGAATATTCCAACTTAAAGCTTCCTAGAGCCTCTCATAAAGCTGTGGTCAATGGAAATATTATGTGGGTTGTTGGAGGATATATGTTTAATCACTCCGATTACAACATGGTTCTAGCGTAAGTGGTTTTAAATACTTTTTTTTTGCAAGAATCTTGTTTTGTTATTTCGAAGCTTATAAAGTACAAATAAGTTAAAAGAAATCAAAAATAATTCCTTATCATGATAAGAATAACTTACCTTTTTAAGATAATTTTTTATATTTTGCATTAGTAAGCTACATATAAGTAGGAGATTGCTTTATCTTTTCATTTAATTGTTTCTTTTTTAAAAAATTAATTTATTTGAGAGAGAGTGAGAGAAAGAGGCAAATAGATGGATAATGAGAATGGGTGCGCCAGGGCCTCCAGCCACTGCAAATGAATGACAAGACACATGCACCATCTTGTGTATCTGGCTTTATGTGGGTATTTTACTTTGGTCATTAGGCTTTGCAGGCAAGTGCCTTACCAACTGAGAATCTCTAACCCCCCCACACTTTTAAATATTTTTATATTTTAGAGAAAAAGAGAGAGAGAGAGAATGAGAGGGAGAGAATTGGTGTGCCAGGGCCTCAGCCACTGAAATTGAACTCCAGGTGCTTGTGCCACCTAGTGGGCATGTATGACCTTGTGCTTGCCTCACCTTTATACATCTGGCTCATGTGGGTTCTGCAGAGTTGAACATGGGTCCTTAGGCTTTGCAGGCAAGTGCCTTAACTGCTAAGCCATGTCTCCTGCACCCCTTCTCCCACCCTTTTTTTGAGGCAGAGTCTCACTGTAGCTCAGGCTGGCCTGGAACTCACTCTGTAGTTCCATGCTGGCCTCAAATTCCCGGCATCCTTTCTACCTCCTGAGTGCTGGGATTAAAGGCGTGAGCCAGCATAGCTGGCAGCTTGTTTATTTGTTTGTGATAGGATCTAGCTATAGTCCAGGCTGACTTGGAATTCACTATGTAGTCCAGGCTGGCCTACTTCTGCCTCCCAAATACTGGGATTAAAGGTGTGTGCTACAGTGCTGGGCATGGGGATGCGGAGGGCGGGGGGGTCGGCAACGGAGAATGGGAATGCCAGGGCCTCTAGCTGCTGCAAATGAACCCCAGATGCATGCACCACTTTGTGCATCTGGCTTTATGTGGGTACTGGGGAATCAAACTTGGGTTCTTGGGCTTTGCAGACAAATCCCTTAATTTATGTTGAGCATCTCTCCAGCCCAATATTCTTCTTTTTAATTCAAATTTAAAATATATATATATTTATTTAAGAGAGAGAGAGAGAGAGCGCGAAAGAGGCAGAGGGAGAGTGAGAGAATGGGTGTGCCAGGGCTTCTAGCCACTGCAAACAAACTCTAGACTCATGCGCCACCATGTATGTATCTGGCTTACATGGGTACTGGGGAATCAAACCTGGGTCCTTAGGTTTTGCAGGTAAGCATCTTAACCCCCAAGCCATCTCTCTGGACCTTTTAAATTTTTTTTCTTTTTTTTTGGGGGGGCGCTTCAAGGTAGGGTCTTTATCTAGCCCAGGCTGAACTGGAATTCGCTAAGTAATCTCAGGCTGGCCTTGAACTCATGGTGATCCTTCTACCTCTGCCTCCAAAGTGCTGGGATTAAAGGCATGTGCCACCCCGCCCGGCCTTAATTAATTAATTTTTTAAAATTTATTAGAGAGAGAGAGAAAGATGCAGATAGAACTGGCACAGATTCTTTTTTAAGAAAAACAGGCGTGGGCTGGAGAGATGGCTTAGCGGTTAAGGTGCCTACCTGCCAAGCCTAAGAACGCTCGTTTGATTTCCAGGTCCCACATTTAGCCAGATGCAAAAAGTGTCACAAGGGGGCTGGAGAGATGGCTTAGCAGTTAAGTACTTGCCTGTGAAGCCTAAGGACTCTGGTTCAAGGCTCGATTCTCCAGGACCCATGTAAGCCAGATGCACAAGGAGGCGCATGAATCTGGAGTTAGTTTTCAGGAGCTGGAGGCCCTGGTGTGTCCATTCTCTCTCTCTCTCTCTCTCTTTTTCTCACACTGCCTCTTTCTCTCTCTGTCTGTGTTTCTCAAATAAATACAAATAAAATTAACAACAAAAAAAGTGTCACAAGGGTGCAATGCTGCGCTTGCCCACAAGGGGTGCACGCGCTTGGAGTTCGTTCACAGTGGCTGTGAGGCTGCTGGCGTGCCCATTCTCTCTGTCTGCCTCTTCCTCTCTGTTTCTCTCAAATAATAATAATAATAATAAAAAACCTACAGACATTTACTTGTGCGTGTGTGTGTACGGGTGCACCAGGATCTCTTGCCACTGCAAATGAATGCCTGTCTGGCTTTACAGGGGTGTTTGGGGAATTGTAGGGAATTGAACCTTGGCAGGCAGTCTTTGTAAACGAGTACCTTTCACACCACGAAGCCATTTCCACAGCCCCTTATTAACAGTTTCATATGTTAAATGATTTCAATATATAGTTGATTAGTGGAAATTCTGCCTTTGTGTAATAAGTCCATGTGTTCAAGATCTATTTATAGGTCCTTTACTGCTCATTTTGAAGGGGGAAATATATTATACCCTAGTCACATTAGCCATGGAGATAGACTTTGAGAAGAAACTAATGAATATTTTACTAATATTAGTTGTTGCTGTAACTAGATACTTAACAAGAAGCAATTGGAATAAAAGCTTTATTTTGGATTACAAGTCCAGAAGATAGTCCATAAAGGCATGTGTAGTGGTTTGATTTAGGTGTCTGTGGTAGTTTGAATATATGGCCCCCAATATATTCAATGTTTTATTACTTTATAGTTTGCATCTGCAATCACCTTGCTAGAGGCAATGTCACTGGGGGCGGATGTGGTGGTGGGTTTGAGATTCCATTGTAAAGATATGCAAAGTGTGCCCAGTAGGAGTTCCTGAAGTGTGCTGTGACTTTTTGGCTGTAGTTTTGCTCTGTGTGCTGTGGTGGCTGGTTGGTTTCTCTCTCTCTCTGCTTGGCCCTGTGGAGAGCAGGCTGCTTCTCTTGCCATTATGGAACTTCCCCTGGATCTGTAAGCTTCAATAAATAATATCCCTTCCTCCATAACTGTGCCTGGTCTGGAAGTTCATCTCAGCGAACCTGAAGCTGTCTGCTACAGTAAAGTGGTACCAAGGAGTGTGGGGTGAGATGAACCTGACCATGTGGATATTCGTCTTTTGGAACCTTTGTTTTGGAGGAATGGGCATGGACTTGGTGTTTGCAACTGAACATGCCTTCTGGAGTGGTAAGCCAAGTTTTATGGACTATTCTGATGAGAGTTTAAGAATGCTAAGTGCAGATAGTACTGAACTTCGAGGCTTGGCTTATGAGCTTTCTAAGGGGAAGGAAAGACTGCAGAGGACTTTGTTGGAACTGGGCTACTGGCATAAGGGATGGCTATGTTCCGCTATCCAGGGACAGAAAGTTTGATCAAGGTTAAATTTGTAATGGACTGATGTGCTTGGCTGAAGATATCGGACTGAGATTTTAAGATTTTAAGTTGGAAAAACTCAAGCAAGTTAAAAGCAGAGGCACTGAGACTGGTTTTAGGTTACTGGAGCTGCTATTGTCAATGCATTAGCAATCTTAAGGAAGGTGGAAGGAAGGTGGCCCGACTTGATTTACATTAAAACAATGGAGAGGATGCCTGAGGAAAGACTGTTAGAAATGCAAACTCTTTGGAAAGAGTTGACTGGAGAAGGAACCTGCTTTTCAAGGCTATGGTTTATTTTGTCCCTGGATTTAGAATATGGCTGTGTCCTGCACACCTGGTATTAGTTTTGGAAATATGAAAAATGCATGGAGTGGTCATGAGTTGCACATGGTTCCAGGAGCCGCTGCTGAGATGCGGCATGAGGCAGGGCATGAAGACCCTCAGGAATAGGCTGGAAGAGCCTTTGGAAGATGGACCGTGGTTTTCATGGAGACCTGAAGATGTTTTGGATATACCAGGACTGTGCAAAAGGGCTACCATGGAGTGCAGTGTTGGCATGGGATGAAAGTTTTTCCTGGCGACTCTGCCCAGCTGGAGGGGCGGAATTGGAAAACCTGGAGACTGTCAGTCTATGGTTATATTGAACTTGAACTGCAGAAGTTTGATGACGGCTGATGGTGGTTGAGTTTGCATTGTTTTAGTTTCTCCTTGCTATGCCTTATACCAGTTAAAAATGTTTACTCTGTGCCTTTACATGTTGAAAGTATTTAACTTGTTTGATTTTACAGGACTCACTATCTTAAGTTGATCAGACTGTGAGAACCTTTGAAATTGGACTGAGTACAATTTACAATGTGTGATAGTTATAAATCTATTGGGGGCCAGGAACTAAATTATTGGGGGCCAGGGGCGGAATGTGGTAGTTTGAATATATGGCCCCCAATATATTCAATGTTTTATTACTTTATAGTTTGCATCTGCAATCACCTTGCTAGAGGCAATGTCACTGGGGGCCGATGTGGTGGTGGGTTTGAGATTCCATTGTAAAGATATGCAAAGTGTGCCCAGTAGGAGTTCCTGAAGTGTGCTGTGACTTTTTGGCTGTAGTTTTGCTCTGTGTGCTGTGTGGCTGGTTGGTTTTTCTCTCTCTTGCTTGGATCTGTGAAGGCAGGCCAGTTTCTTCTGCCATTATGGAACTTCCCCTGGATCTGTAAGTTTCAATAAATAATATCCCTTCCTCCATAACTGTGCCTGGTCTGGAAGTTCATCTCAGCGAACCTGAAGCTGTCTGCTACAGTGTCCTTCATAAACTTAGGTGTTCTGAATGCTAGGTTCCCAGTTGATGGCAATTGGAAATTAAAGCCTCCTGGAGGCGGTGTATTGTTGTGGGCGGGCTTTTGGATGTTATAGCCCCTTTCCCACATGCCAGTGTTTGGCACACTCTCCTGTTCGTGTTGCTATGGTCTACCTTGTGTTGGCCAGGGGGTGATGTCCACCCTCTGCTCATGCCATTGTTTTTCCCTGCCATCATGGAACTTCCCCCTCAAGCCTGTAAGCCAACATAAACCTCTTTTTACCCACAAGCAGCTCTTGGTTGGGTGATTTCTACCAGCAATGACGACCTGACTGCAATAGCATGCCAACTGCAAGTCATGGTCAGATGGTCACATTGCATCCAGTCAGGAAGCAGAGAATAAACAGGAAGTGGGGATAAGCTATAAAACAACCCCTCTCCCCCTCCAGTGAAGAATTTCCACCAAGGTGCCCCCTCCTAATGGTTCCAGAACCTTCCCCAACAGCGCCATCAACTGGGGACCAAGAGTTCAAACACATGAGCCTGTAGAGGATATTTTACATTCAAACCACATCACTTATGCTAATTTTTTGGCTGGAAAATTTTTCTATCCATTTTATATTATGAAGATTATAAAGGAGCCACATCTGTTTTATGTTTTCAATTTTATTTTTTACAATTTTAAACATACTCAACCCCATTACACTCTTTTTTTAAAAAAAATTTAAAATTTATTTATTTGCAAGCAGGAAGAGAGAGAGAGAGACTGAGGAGACAGACAAACTCCAGATGCATGTACTTCCTTGTGCATCTGGCTTACGTGAGTACTGGGGAACCAAACCTGCATTCTTTGGCTTCATAGGCAAGCGCCTTAATTACTAAACCATTTCTCCAGCCCCCCCATTACACTCCTTTTAAAAAAATATTTTATTTATTTATTATTTATTTATTAGAGAGAGAGAGACAGAGAGGAAGAGACAGGTAGAGAGAGAGAATGGGTGCACAAGAGCTTCTAGCTACTGCAAACGAACTCCAGACCCATCTATCACCTTGTGCATCTGGCTTATGTGGTTTCTGGGGAATTAAACCTGTGTCTTTAGGCATCACAGGCAAATGCCTTAAACCGCTAAGCCATCTCTCCAGCTACACTCTTTAAAAAATTTTTATTTATTTATTTGAGAGTGAGAAAGAGGCAGAGAGAGAGAGAGAGAGAGAGAGAGAGTGTGTGTGTGTGTGTGTGCGCGCGTGTGTGTGCGCCAGCCAGGGCCTCCAGCCACTGCAAATGAACTCTAAATGCATGTACCCCTTGTGTATCTGGTTTAAGTGGGTCCTGGAAAATGGAACCAGGATCTTTTGGCTTTGCAGGCAAATGCCTTAACTGCTAAGCCATCTCTCCAGCCCACCATTACATTCTTTATCCCCCTCCCATTCCATCATCCTCTTTTGTCACAGCTAATCCTTTTTCTACTCTTCATTGTTTTGTTTTTGGTGACCCACTGAGTTAAATTTGGGTTACTTGAAGGAGCGTGGGCAGGGTGTTAATTTACTGGGGCTTGAGCAGTTTACTGGCTGTAGCTACATTGTTGAAGAACATGACTCCTCCTTCTCCAGGAAACATTAATTGCCAACAGCTCCTCTGGGAAGGGTGGAGTTTCATGATCCATCCCCATCCATGATGGAATGTTGATAGGTTAAGTCTCATACAGGAAACCATAGATGCTATGGGTTCATGATGGCCCTGTCATGTGCAGAAGACAGCATCCCACAGTACTCTTCCCCATCCTCTGGCTCTCACAGTCTCATCACTCCCTTTCATGATGCTCCCTGAGCGTTGGAGGGTTGATGTAGATGTCCCATTTAGGGCTAAGCACACAATAGGCAACTATTTTTCAGCACTTTTGCCAACTATGTCTTTGCATTAAGCCCTGCCCACTGCAAAAAGAAACTTATGTGGTTGAGGTCAAGAGCAGCACTCATCTTTGGAAATGAGTATAAATATTTAGAATGCAATTTAACAACCTGCTGTTTCTTTTAAGAACAATAGAAAGTTTCCCCCAGGGCCTAAGATCTCTTAGCCACAGACTTTTTTTTTTTTTTTTTTTTTTTTTGGTTTTTCATGGTAGGTTCTCACTCTGGCTTAGGCTGACCTGGAATTCACTATGTAGTCACAGGGTGGCCTCGAACTCTCCGCGATCCTCCTACCTCTGCCTCCCGAGTGCTGGGATTAAAAGTGTGCGCCACCACGCCCGGCTAGCCACAGGCTTTTTACCAGGTTTAGTGCCAGAAGTGAATTCCCTCCTGTGGAGCAGGCCTCAAATCCAATCAGAAAGTGGTTAGCCCCATTATAGTCATGCCACAATTGCACCAGTGGGCACAAATTCCCTGGCAGATGGTGGAGCACACAGGATCCACAGCTGGGTGAGACTGTTGACTTTTTGTTTTTCCTCCCAGTTAAGTCTTTAAACTGCAGAAGAGACACACTGCTGAGAAGGATTGAGTGAAACGTGGGGAATTTCACAAAATGGCTGCTCTTTCCTGGAGTCAGAGCTTTGTATTTAGGTGTGCACACTTGAGTAAGACATTTAAGATCTCAGAGGGTAAGAGGCTGTAGGTGTTTTATTTTAACAGAGTGCACACCAAACAATGAGGCCTGAACATTTTCTCAGATTTCAGAAAAGTAGATGATAGAACATAAAGTACCAGACCTCATGGTAAGATAGGATGACAATCCAGTCAACTTGTCTACATACAGTGGAAATAGAACTAAGATGTCACCCATAATTTGAACAACGAAAGAAAGTCACAGAAGCGAATGCAATTTTTTTTTTGATAGAATAGAGGAAGAATAAAAATTTAACAAGTCTATCATATTAAAAAAAACAACTTTACGGAGATTACCTCTTTATTCTGTAGATCAACTTAATGGGAAATTCAGCAAAAAGTTGCAAGGCAAGAAGAAAATATTGTGATTAAATAGGAGATTATAGACCTAAAGAAATAAATTAGCTTGAGCAGAATCTAGAACCTAAATGACAGCTAGACATCAATTCTAAGGAGTACAGAGGAAAAGATTAAAATTTTAGAGAAAGGTAAAAATATGTGAAAGACTACCAGTGTATATTTGCAAAATTCTTCCGGAAGAACCTAACTAATAGAGTAAGTTGATTAATGTAGCACAAGATGTTTCAGGAAAATTTTATAGTTTCACAGTGAGAGGACCTGATTTAATCAAATTCTTTTTTTAAAAAATAATGTTTTTATTGACAACTTCTATACTTACAAAAAAATGCATGATATTTCCCTCCCCTCCCCCCATTCTTAATCAAATTCTTGAACTTTATTTATTTATTTATTTTGGCTTTTCAAGATAGAGTGTCTCACTCTAGCCCAGGCTGACCTGGGATTCACCATGTAGTCTCAGGGTGGCCTTGAACTCACAGCGATCCTCCTACCTTTGCCTCCCAAGTGCCAAGTGCTGGGATTAAAGGCGTGTGCCACCATACCTGGCTAAATTCTTGAACTTTTTTTTTTGGTTTTTCAAGGTAGGGTCTCACTCTGGCCCAGGCTGACCTGGAATTCACTATGTAGTCTCAGGGTGTCCTGGAACTCATGGCGATCCTCCTACCTCTGCCTCCCGAATGCTGGGATTAAAGGCATGTGCCACCATGCCAGGCTTAAATTTTTGAAAATTTTTTTTTTTGGAGAGAGACAGAGGAAGAGGGAGACAGATAGAGAATGGACGTGCCAGCAGTCTCTCAGCTGCTAAGAATGAAATCCAGATCCGTGCGCCCCCTTGTGGTCAAGTGCAGCATTGTGCCCTTCAGTCACTTTGCATCTGGCTAATGTGGGACCTGGAGATTGGAACCTCTGGAGATTGTAACCAGCATTCTTAGGCTTAGGAGGCAGGCGCCTTAACTGCTAAGCCATCTATCTCTCCAGCCCAAATTCTTGAACTTTTAACATAAAGACAAATTACTATTTGGGAGACCTCGGTATTTCTGTACTTCCTGCTGGCTGGATCATGTCTATTCTCCTGGTCTTTGGGGAGGTGAGATGTTGTCATTGAATTGCCAGGCCGCTGTGGAGGGTAGAACATGTTTCCTGTGGCATAATGTTCATTAGATTGCCAGCCATCATGGAGAGGCTTATGAGGGAGATGACTTTAGCTCTATGGAAGACACCTATTTCTGAATTCCTGAGGTTTCTCTTCCTTTATACTTGTCCATGTCTCAGAACTAATTGCTAAATATTCTGAAGGGGAGTTCATTTGATCCTTGAAATTTATATTTCATTAATATTTATTCTTGTATTTGCTTCCCTGTGTTGTGGTGGGGGAAGCCAGCCTGTTGTGCAAGTAATTTTTGGGCATCCACCTTAACTAGATTCTGGGGACCTGCTAGGACTCAAATGTCTGGCAAACTTTAGGGCTGACAGATTGAGGAGAAAAATCCATTAAGATACAGATTGACAACCTCCAAGCCAAATGAAAGAAATATAGATGTGAACATTGTACTTCCTCTATTTCTGTCCCCTCTCTCAAACTTAGAGATACATAAGGTATAGGTGTGTGGTTGAAAACCTTGCAAGTGTTCAGGAAACACCAGCCATTGCTAGATTTCTACAGAGTGTTATATTACTGTTCAATACAGTTTTGTTTCCATGTCCTCGGATACAGACACATCTAGTGTACTATATGAATTAAAGAGGCTGATCCATTGTTTTAAAAGATTGTACATCTGTAAGATAATTCTTCATACCCATAAATTGGTTGAAATGAGAATGGGAGTGATTGAAAATTCTTCAGAGAAATCAAGGTGGCTTTTCATAGAACTTTCAAGGGGGTAGCACCTGCAAGGCCACAAATAATTTATTCAGCCAAGATGTTGTGTTAACATGCATGTGTTCTTAAACATGAGAGAATTCTGGGAAATGAGTGCAGATGAAAGCTACATTTAAACATATCACTTGAAGTAGGCATGGTGGTGTATACCTATAATCCCAGCACTTAGAAGACTGTGGTAGGAGGATCACAAATTCAAGGGCAAATCTGGAATACATAATAAGTCTTTCAAAAACTAAAAAAAAATTAATAATAATAACTTCATAGTAAAATCCATCCAGTCAGGAATTGAAGAACTAAAGAAGTTGTGGTAGAAGGGCACTGAAAGTTGCTGTAGTTTAAACACAGATTCAAAGCTGAGCATGGTGGCCCACACCTTTAATCCCAGCACTTGGGAGGCAGAGCTAGGTGGATTGCCATGAGTTTGAGGCCTACATAGTGAATTCCAGGTCAGCCTGGGCTAGAGTAAGACCCTACCCTGAAACACACATGCACACAAACACACACTAAAACTAGATTTGGTTCTAAATCACCATAGAATTACAGTTATAGAATGGATTGTGAATTTTGTGAACATGGTCAGCATAGAAACTACACAGTAAAAAATCTAAGACATAGGATTGGAATAGTTTTAACTTGCAAAACAGGAAGCTAGTAGATTCTAAAATTAAACTAAAATTTTGAAGCATCGTTGAGTGATTTCACTTAATTAGGGAAAATAAAATTTTCTTTTTTGGTTTTTTGGTTTTTCGAGGTAGGGTCTCACTCTAGCTCAGGCTAACCTGAAATTCACTATGTATTCTCAGGGTGGCCTCGAACTCACAGCGATCCTCCTACCTCTGCCTCCCGAGTGTTGGGATTAAAGGCGTGTGCCACCACACCCAGCAGGGAAAATAATTTAATAAAGCTAATAAACAATATCATTTAGAAACTAATTATCAAGTAAAACTAAAGTCTAAATAATTTTTAGTTTTTTTTAATTTCTTAAAACTTTTAAAAATATTTTATTTATTTATTTGAGAGAGAGAGAGAGAGAGAGAGAGAGAGAGAGAGAATGGGCATGCCAGGGCCTCCAGCCACTGCAAACTAACTCCAGATGCATGTTCCCCCTTGTGCATCTGGCTTATGTGGGTCCTGGAGAATCGAACCGGGATCCTCTAGCTTTGCAGGCAAATGCCTTAACTGCTAAGCCATCTCTCCAGCCCAGTTTTATTTATTTTTTAGATAGGGTCTCATGTATCCTAAAATGGCTTCAAACTCACTGAAGTGAAGAATGACCTTAAACTTATGATTCTCCTAACTCTACCTCCTAAGTGCTGGAATTACAGGTGTTCACCACTATGCCCATTTTTATTTTGTCATATGCTTTTAAAAATGAGAAATACCCAGGGCTGGAGGGATGGCTTAGCGGTTAAAGCATTTGCCTGCAAAGCCAAAGGACCCACGTTAGCCAGATGCACAAGGGGCTGCACACATCTGGAGTTCGATTGCAGTGGCTAGAGGCCCTGGCGCACCCATTCTCTCTTAATCCCTCTTTCTCTGTCAAATAAATAAATAAAAATAAAATATTTTTAAAAATGAGAAATACCCTAAAATTATGTAATGTAATACAAAAACCAATTATGTTCTTCATACTTTATAGATGTTCCCATTTAATTATATTTGGTTTAGATCATGTATAAGATGTATTAGACCATGTATAATGTTTAAGACATGTATACAATGTTTAAGGCAAGAAAAAAAGATATAGAGGAAAAATGAGTTGAGCATGGTAGTGCATGCCTTTAATCCCAGCACTTGGGAGGGAGGCAGAGGTAGTAGGATCATGAATTCGAGACCACCCTGGGACTACATAGTGAATTCCAGGTCAGCTTGGGCTAGAGTGAGACCCTACCTTAACAAACCAAAAAAAAAAAGGGGGGGTGGCTGGAGAGATGGCTTAGTTGTTAAAGCACTTGCCTGCAAAGCCTAAGGACCCATATTTGACTGCCCAGATTCCATGTAAGCCAAACATATAAGGTGAAATATGTGCAAGATCGCACATGTACACAAGGTAGCGTACACATCTGGAGTTCAATTACAGTGGCTGGAGGTCCTGGTGTGCCAGTTCTCTCTCATTCTTGCTCTCGCCGTCATAAAAAAAACCTGTCTGTTGGGTTTGCCCCAAAAAGAAAGAAGGAAAGAAAAAAAGAATCCCAATGTATTTGCTTCCCAGGTAAGACATGAAACATTGCTAATGCAATTGTACACTCTTACATGGTCTTCCATCATTGCAGAGATAACCAGGATCCTGATGTCAGTGCTAGTTCATTGCAGACATTTCTTTGTTCTTTAAATATATATGTAAAAGTGTGATATCACTAATAACTTAAAATCCATGTATATGTTTGTCTATGTATGTATCTGAGTGTCTATCATCTGTCTTCTACTATGTGGATCTAGATATCAAACCCAGGTCCTTGCACATGCTAGGCATCCTCTACTACTGAGCTACATCTTCTGATATTATATTTAGTTTTTATAAAAGCAGTATTTCAGGGCTGGAAAG
Organism: Orientallactaga sibirica; assembly: GCA_036365145.1. Classification (NCBI taxonomy): domain Eukaryota; kingdom Metazoa; phylum Chordata; class Mammalia; order Rodentia; family Dipodidae; genus Orientallactaga; species Orientallactaga sibirica. The sequence continues at coordinate 38,571,936 of JAEOAD010000011.1, read as the reverse complement.
ATGGTTCAGTGATTAAAGGTCCTTGCTTGCAAAGCCTAATAGCCCAGGCTCAATTTCTTGGTATGCACATTAAAACCAGATTGTGAAGTTGCACATACATCTGGAGTTCATTTGCAGTGGCGAGAGGCCCTGGTGTGCCCTTGAGAGTGAGGAAGAAGAGCTGGGCATGGTGGCACACGCCTTTAATCCCAGCACTTGGGAGGCAAGAGGTAGGTGGATCGCCATGAGTTCAAGGCCATCCTGAGATACCTAGAGAGAAGAAGAGGGACAGAAAGAGAGACAGAGATTGGGAGAAAGAGGGAGAATGGGTGCTCAAATGAACTCCAGACGCATGTACCACCGTGTGCATCTGGCTTATGTGAATCCTGGAGAATCGAACTTGGGTCCTTTGGCTTTGCAGGCAAGTGCCTTAACCACTCTCTAGCCCTGCAGCTTCTTTAGTAAGTAAGCTTTGCTTCTCATTATATTGAGATTTATGTTGAGATCTTTCCTGAGTATTTAAGTTTTTTATTCTGTATAATTATTTGATTACTTGTATAAACTATAATTTATTAATTGATGGACATTTGTTTCCCAAGAAAGCTTTATTTTTGTGTGTGTAGTGGGGGGAGGTTGAGATAGGGTTTCACAGTATAGTCCATGTTGGCTTGAAATTCAAAACAGACTTTAAACCTGAATGGTATGATAGCAGGAGTAATCCACACTGCCCAATGATAAAACATCTTACATCTTCTTATGTATAATAATAGTGTTTTATTTTATTAATTTCTGGTTGTATGCGTGATGTGCTTGTGTGGTATATGCATGTGTGGGTGTATACTCAAATGTCCTATGTGTGCACATGTGCAGAGGCCAGAGGAAAACATTAGGTGTTTATGTGTTGCTCTTTATCTTTTTGAGACAGGGTCTCTCACTGAGCCTAGAGTAGCTGTTTTATATTCAGACTGGCTGATAAGTGAGCCCCAGCGATCCTCCTATCTCTGTCTCCTTCACCACTTGGGGTTACAGGCATGTGTAACTTTGTATGTGGGTACTCAGGATTGAACTGAGGTCCTCATGCCTATGTAGCATGAATTCTTCCCTATTGAGCCATCTCCCTGGTCCCATATAATAATATTTGTCATAATTTTTTAAAACTTCGATTTTCTGGGTAAATTTATAGAAAAGAAATTCTTAGGATAAGAGGAACCATAGGTGTCCTCCTGATACATTTTTTTCTATTCTATAGAAATTAAAATTAATACTTTCTTTTCTTTTCTTTTTTTTTTTTTTTTTTTTTTTGGTTATTTGAGGTAGGGTCTTACTGTAGCCCACACTGACCTGGAATTCACTATGTAGTCTCAGGGTGGCCTTGAACTCACGGCAATCCTCCTACCTCTGCCTCACAAGTGCTGGGATTAAAGGCGTGTGCTACCATGCTGGCATAAAGAGAGAATGGGTGTACCAGGACCTTAGCCACTGCAAATGAATTCCAAATACATGCGCCACTTTGTGCATCTGGCTTTTTGTGGGTCCTGGGGAATCGACTCAGGTCATTAGGCTTTGCAGGCAAATGCCTTAAACACTGAGCCATTTCTCCAGCCATTATTTATTTATTTATTATTTATTTTCAGTTTTTCGAGGTGGGTCTTGTTGTAGTCCAGAATGACCTGGAATTCTATTTTTTTTGTGTGTGTGTAGGGTGGTGGTTTCAAGGTAAGGCTTCACTGTGGCCCAGGATGAATTCACTATGGAATTCATTATGTAGTGTCAGGGTAGCCTTGAACTCATGGTGATCCTCCTACCTTTTCCTCCTGAATGCTGGGATTAAAGGTGTGTGTCACCATGCCCAGCAAACAGCAGCTTCTTCTTCTTCTTCTTCTTTTTTTTTTTGGAGGAAGGTTCTCACTCTTGCTCAGGCTGACCTGGAATTCACTATGTAGTCTCAGGCTGGCCTTGAACTCACAGTGATCCTCCTACTTCTGATGGTTTGGAATTCTTACTGCAAGGTTGTGTAGTCCATCTCCATCTCCCCTTTCTGGGTTTTCACTTGCCTAGTGGCCCTGGTGTCCATGGTATATTTAATGAGAATCTCCAGCCTATATTATATCAGAAGAAAGGAATATACAATGATCTGTTTTGTCATTTGGATGAAAATAGAATCTGTTTGTTTTTGTAGGTATGACCTGGTTTCTAGAGAATGGCTTCCACTAAACCATTCTGTGAACAATGTGGTTGTTAGATATGGTCATTCTTTGGCATTACATAAGGTAAGATATATCCTGTACCAGGCTTGAAATTCAGATCTCTGGTATTTTATGTGTTGTGTTATTTAGTGTTGGGTTTTAACACTATTTTTTTTTTTTGTTAAAAAATACTTTTTTGAGGTAGGGTCTCACTTAGCCAAGGCTAACCCAGAACTCACTCTGTATCCCCAGATTGGCCTTGAACTTTTGGTGATCCTCCTACCTCAGCCTCCCAAGTGCTGGGATTAAAGGTGTGTGCCACCACACCAGGCTGAAAAGAATTTAGACAATTTTTATACATGTAGGTAATGTATTTTGTTCATAATCCCCTCTCATTTTCTTCTCTTGTCCCCCTTGCCCATCTCCTTCTTCTTCCCAACTAGTTCCTCTTCTATTTTTCTTGCCTTTTTAAAGTACTCTTTAAATATCTATTAAAAGAATTCTAATTTGCATGTTTGTAGTCTGTTTTGGAGAGCCAAGGAGGGCCTGACCCAGTACATCAGGGATGGGAAGAACCCCCTGCCCCTAGGGAGAGTCCTGGGTATCCACTGCTCTTCAAGAGCTGCCAGGTGCCATCCAAATACAACCACAAGGGCAGGGGGGCATGGTGGTACACACCTATAATCCCAACATCCAAGAGGCAGGAGGATCACTGAAAATTCAAGGTCAGCCTGGTCTACATAATGAGTTCCAGACCAAAAAAAAAAAAAAAAAAAACCTCCCTGGAGCTTGGAACCTCTGAGTCTCTACAGTCTAAAGAACTGACCTGGTCTGGTAGTTTCATTTTTTTTATTCTCCTACCCTGTCTGGCAGTCTGGTTGAACTTTGATTCCTTAAATAGGGGAAATGATGAAATGGGGGAGGTATACTGAGAACAACTTTAAAATGCCAAATGCAGCTTTCTCTGTGATCCAAAGAAAACCCCCAGAAGTTCCAATATTAACTAAAGGTTCTAAGGTTAACTAGAGACTTCATGGAGGGGGTGGTACTTGTTAATCAGCTTGACATAGATAACTACAGAGTGTCAGGTCCCCACATAGTTTGCCTTCCACACACACATAGGCCCAAGCCGTGGCTGCTCAGCGGCCCCACTGCCCAGTCTATTCAGGCTAGCACAGAAGGAAAATGCAGCTAGGAGCCTTCTGCAATTCATTACCACCTTCCCCAATGGCTGTAGAGTGAGAAATGAAGAGCCCAGTCCCAGCCTGTGAGCAGCACAGCCACAGGACGGGTAAAGAAACTTTTAATGAGGATTCCGGGTGCAAGAGGAAGATGGTGCTGTAGAAGGGGAGCACTCAGCCCTAGCCGTCTCACGTGTGCATGGCCCCATGGAGCATCTCCAGGCGGTGCTGCTGCTGCTGCCTCCAAGCCTTATCTCGTCTGTGCTGCTTGTAAGTGTCATCATCAGCGGGCAGCTCGTGGTAGCACAGGGGACAGGAATTTCTCTTGCTTAGCCAGGGCAGAATGCAGCTGGAATGGAAGAGGTGATGGCAAGGCATCTCAATGGCAGTCTCCTCCTCTTCAAATTCCACAAGACACACTGGGCACTTGAGCTCTTGAGCAGGGAGTGTTGATCAAGAGAGCTGCTAAAGGCCCCATCCCAAGCTCTCACCTCCCTGAAGGATACTAATCTCTCAGCCTGGGCCTTTGAAAACTCAAGGGCCAGACTGCAGCAGCCTGTGGGGGAAGAGGCAGGTCAGGCAGATCCGCCCTTGAACAGAAATTCACTTCCTCACCAGCCTGAGAGCTGCTGATGACTGTACTGGGAAGGTTGTTCACCACAGCCTTGGCAGCTGGCAGGGCAGGTGGTGATCCCAATCTACTACCAATCCCAAGTGTTCGAAGTCCATCCTATTGAAGAGTGACCTTGCAAGCTCCAGCAACATGTTGGTCCGGACCTCATGCTCTGAGTTCAGTGGCTTGCAGTTGTGCTCTCTAAAATAGGACGCCGTGGCTTCCCGGTGGCTGGACCGTCTGACTGCCTTTTTTTTTTTTTAACCTTGTATGTGTAACCTACTGAGATTTCAGTTTGCTTACATGAGCATGGGCATGGAGGATTATTTACCAGATCACATGCAACATACCAATGGCTGTGCCACTGAAGAAAATGTCTCTCAGAACCATTAACTAACTGGCAGTAGTCTCAGAAAGGGATGGGGCTCATGTCCTACTGCACTATCCATTATGGGCCTAATATTGTGTGGTATCATGTTGGCTTTTATTTGGGGAAAAATCTTTCTATTTGGTGGAATGGGGATATATAATTGGCTAAGTTGTAAATGAAAATTGAACTTGTAACATTAAAAAATTTTTTTTGTTATTTATTAGAGGGGAGGAAGAGAAAAAATAGGCACATCAGGGCTTCTAGCCACTGCAAACAAACTCCAGATGCATGTGTCACCTTGTGCATCTGGCTTATGTGGGTACTGGGGAATCAAACCTTGGTCCTTCAGCTTTGCAGGCAAGTTCCTTAACTGGTAAACCATTTCTCCAGACCAAGTTGTAACTTTTTAAACCCATGATATTTTACTGGATTCAGATTGGTTACAAATTTTTTAAGCGGCTGGGGAGATGGCTGGGAGATTAAATGTGCTAGCTTGCAAAACCTGCAGGTCCAGGCTTGATTCCCCATTACCCCTATAAAGCTAGACCAAACGAGGTATGTATATCTGGAGTGTATTTGCAGCAAGAAGCCTTGGTGCATGTCTGAGTGTGCATGCACACACAAATAAATAACATATTTTTAAAAATAGTTTAAAATGTAGATTAAAAATTATAGATTAGAAGGCCAGGGAGAGGCTCGGTGTGGTTAAAGGCACTTGCTTGCAAAAACCTGCTGGCCCAGGTTCAATTCCTTAGACATAGAATGGTGCTTATGTCAAGTTCATTTGCAGTGGAAAGAGACACTGGCATGCTCAAACATATACATGTGCATGTGAGTGCAAATAAATTTTTTTTTTAAGTTTTTTTTTTTTTTTTTTTTTTTTTTTTTTTTTTTTTGGTTTTTCAAGGTAGGGTCTCACTCTAGTCCAGGCTGACCTAGAATTAACTATGTAGTCTCAGGGTGGCCTCGAACTCACGGCGATCCTCCTACCTCTGCCTCCCAGTGCTGGGAAAAAAAGTTTTTTTGAAGAATAGATTAGGGGGCCGCAGAAATGGCTTAGTGGTTAAGGCACTTATTTGCAATACCTAGCGCCCCAGATTTGATTCCTCAGATACACAAAGAGGTGCATGTACCTGGAGTTTGTTTACCATGGCTAGAGATTCTGGCATACCCATTCACTCATTCTCTCACTGTTTGCAAATAAATACAATAATTTTTAAAAAGTATAGATTAGAGCTGAGCGTGGTGGTGCACACCTTTAATCCCAGCACTTAGGAAGCAGAGGTAGGAGGATCCCCGCGAGTTCTAGGCCACCCTGAGGCCAAATAGTGAATTCTCAGATCAGCCTGAACTAGAGTGAGACCCTACCTCAAAAAAACAAACAACAACAAAAAAAAAAAAAAAAAGAAAGAAAGAAAGAAAGAAAGAAAGAAAGGAAGAAAGAAAAGAAAAAAAAAGTATAGATTAGGAGTTGGGCATGGTGGCACATGCCTTTAATCCCAGTACTTGGGAGGCAGAGGTAGGAAGATTGCTGTGAGTTTGAGGCCACCCTGAGACTACACAATAAATTACGGGTCAGCCTGAGCTGGAGTGAGACCGTACTCAAAAGAAACAAAACAAAATAAAAAAAGTATAGATTAGGGCTGAGGAAATAGCTACATTGGCAAAGTGCTTGCCTTGCAAGCATGAGGATTCAAGTTTGATCCCCAAAACCCATGAAAATGCTGGGTGTGGTGACATGTGTCTATAATCCCAATACTGTGCAGGTGAAGACAGGAGCATTCCTGAGGCTTTCTGGCCAGTAAATCTAGCCTAATTACTGAGTTCTGGAAGTAGGAGGTAGATGGCATTTCCTTGGATGACATTTGAAGTTTTCCTTTGGCCTACACATGCATGAGCACACACATATCTACATGCACTGAAAAAGTATAGATTAGCTTTTAAACCCATTAACAAGTTTAGCCAAGAACAGCCACAGTGTAATGTGATTAAATAATCATGTCCTTTTTCTTTTTTTGTTATACATATGTGGTAGTAAAGCAACTGTTTCTCCAAGTCATTGTATTCTGTCATACATCTTACTAGGAAGTACAAGAAAAGTGATGTGATGTTTCAGAAATATAGAATGTGATTTATCTTACCTCATTTTGTTCTTTCTCTATCCTTTTTCTAATAATTCACTGAAAGGTACTTTTTTTTTTTTGTTTTTTCAAGATAGGGTCTCAGTCTAGCTCAGGCTGACCTGGAATTCACTATGTAGTCTCAGGGTGGCCTCGAACTCATGGCGATCCTCCTACCTCTGCCTCCCAACTGCTGGGATTAAAGGCATGTGCCACTACGCCCAGCTGAAAGGTACATTTTACTAACACTTTTTTAGCTAAGAATCATATTGATGTTTTATATGATTATTTTCTGTTCTCAAATTTGAACCTTTAATAGTTTTTAAAATCCTGTTTACATCTTTCCCCTAGGATAAAATCTACATGTATGGAGGAAAAATTGATTCAACAGGGAATGTGACCAATGAGTTGAGAGTATTTCATATTCATAATGAATCATGGGTGTTATTAACCCCTAAAGCAAAAGAGCAGTATGCAGTGGTTGGGCACTCAGCACACATTGTGACTCTCAAAACTGGCAGAGTGGTCATGCTGGTCATCTTTGGGCATTGCCCACTCTATGGATATATAAGCAGTGTGCAGGAATATGACTTGGGTATGTATGCATTTTTTCCAGTGAGTACATTTAAATATCAGATTTCAAATTTCTACCCTTTATTATGACAGTTTAAACCAGATTCAAACTAATCTTGATATAGTACTTTATCTTGAAGTATCATTAATATTAATCTATTATGGTGAATTTCAGGTTATTGATGCCCCTATATAATATATACTTGCTATTATCAATTCCTAAGCAGCTAAAGATGGCACTATATGTTTTGGACTTTAAAAATAAAATCAGCTGGGTGTGGTGGGGCATGCCTTTAATCCCAGCACTGGGGAGGCAGAGGTAGGAGGATCACTATGAGTTCAAGACCACCCTGAGACTACAAAGTGAATTTTAGGTCAGCCTGGGTTACATTGAGACCCTACCTCAAAACAAAAAACAATAATAATATAAAAATAAAAATAAATAAATAGATAAATAAAATTAATGTACTCTGAGAAACAATTTGGACAGTCTTTAAGAGATTGATTAAAGAGAATGTGTTTTCCCCTTGTATATATTCTTTCCTATGATTAACTTTCATTATGTCTGTGTAGGAGTATCATCTGTAATTGACATTTCGAGAAAGTAATCTTATAAAGTATATCTGAGAGTATTTGTCACTAAGGATCATAGAGAAATGTCTGATAGAAATCTGAATCTTTTAAATTTCATGAAACTTTTCTTAGCATATTTGTAAATCAGAAAATTTAACAGATTTGAATTTGGCCACATGCTTTGTTATAAGTTTTAGATGCCTTTAAAGGTTTATTTTCTTATTTTACTTTTTTTGTAATGATGGTGGGGATTGAAACCAGGCCCTTGCTCATGATAGGCAATCTACCTCTTCCAATAAACTGTATGCCCAGAATTTTGTTTTTCTTATTTTTGTTTTTTAAGGTAGGGTCTCATACTAACTCAGGATGGCCTTGAACTCACGGTGATCCTCCTACCTCTGCCTCCTTAGTGCTGGGATTAAAGGCATGTGTCACCATTCCTGGCAGAATTTTTTTTTTTTTTTCGAGGTAGGATCTCACTCTAGCTCAGGCTGACCTGGAATTAGTATCAGGGTGGCCTCGAACTCACGGCAATACTCCTACTTCTGCCTCCCAAGTGCTGGGATTAAAGGTGTGCGCCACCACGCCCGGCCAGAATTTTTTTTTTTAAGATAGTGTCCAACTAAGTTGTTCAGGCTGTAATTGAACTTTGAATTTTTCTGACTCAGCCTCTCTAGTAGCTAGGATTATGGGTCTGCTACCAGGCTCAGCTAAATGACTTTCTTTGAAAAATAAACAATGAAATTACATGAACTGGGGAGATGGATAAGTGGGTAAAAACCCTTGCTGTACAAGTGTAATGACCAGAGTTTGGATCCTCTAGAACCCATGTAAAGCTGGATACAGTAGCAAGTGTCTAATCCTAGCCTTCCTACAGCAGGGTAGGAGAATCTCAGAAACTTGTGTACTTTGCTAACCTAGCATATGCCGCAGTGAACAACAAAAAGACCTTATGTCCAATGAGGAGGACGGCAAGGACAGACATGCACTCACACACAGATACACAAAGATAAAAGAAATAAGTAAATAGTCAGTTGGGGTGGCATGATCACTGTGAGTTGAAGGCCAGCCTGGGATAGAGAGAGAGTTTCAGGTCAGCCTGGGCTAGAAAGAGACCCTACCTCAAAAAAACAAAAAACAAACAAACAAAAAACAACCCTAAATAAGCAAATAAAATTATATCCTGAGCTTCCTTCTTTTTCCCTAGGTTATTTACATTTAAGCTTTCGAAAAGGGGAATTTGCAGCATTTGACTTTTAACTGTTTTTCTTTTCCTTTCCAGATAAGAACACATGGAGTATATTACATACCCAGGGGGCTCTTGTGCAGGGGGGCTATGGCCACAGTAGTGTTTATGATAACAAGACTAAGGCCCTGTATGTTCATGGTGGCTACAAGGCTTTCAGTGCTAATAAATACCGGCTTGCAGATGACCTCTACAGATATGATGTGGACACCCAGATGTGGTAGGTGCTTTGCTTTGAGTTTTCACTTTGAGGTGTAAATTCCATAGAGGCAATTGGTGGGCAATATTGTACTGTTTTTGTTTTCAGGTTTGAGAAATCTGTTTAGCATTGTACCTAAAAAAGTAAAAAATAATAAACACATGGTAATAAAATTGAACTTTATTTAGATGTTGTCTGTAGCCAGGATAATTAGAAAATGCTTGGCATTTTGGGCCAATTTTCAGTTTTATTCAGTGAGCTGCTAAATTTTATCTACTCAGAATCCTAAGGAATCAAGTATGTAAGTGATTTTTTACATACTTAAAAAAATCCTTTTCCTTGTCCTTTGTGGTAGGGCTCAAACCTAAAATCTTGTATATGCTAAGCTACACTCTTAGTCAAAATTAAAAAAAAATTTTTGAGGCAAGCCCAACAGACTGGCCTTTTTTTATGAGAGAGAGAGAAAATTGGCACACCAGGGCCTTCAGCCACTGTAATTGAACTCCAGACATGTACACCATCTTGTGCGCATGTGCAACCTTTTGCATGCGTCACCTTATGTGTCTGGCTTACACGGGATCTGTGGAGTCAAACATGGGTCTTTGGGCTTCGTAGGGAAGTACCTTAACTGCTAAGCCATCTCTCCAGCCCCCATTCTTTTTAAGAGTAATGTATTTATGGACTCTTTAGGATTTATTTATTTATTTATAATTTTTGGGGAGGGTTTGAGGTAGGGTCTTGCTCTAGCCCAGGCTGCTTTGGAATTCACTATGTAGTCTCAGGGTGGCCTTGAACTCACAGTAATCCTCCTGCCTCTGTCTTCCACGTGCTAGGATTAAAGGCATGTGCCACCATGCCCGGCTTTATTTATAAATGTTTTATTTATTTGCAAGAAGAGAGAGAGAACGAGAATGGGCACACCAGGGCCTGTTGCCACTGCAAATGAATTACAGATGCATGTACCACATTGTGCATTTGGCTTTACATGTGTACTGGGAGAATTGAACCCAGGCCATCAGGTTTTGTAAACAAATGCCTGTAACTGCTGAGCAATCTCCAGCTCTGTACCCATTTTTTAACCTTGTGCTTAAGACCACAGTGTCTTTGAGGGGGTCAATTACTGGTGTCATCCTGTTAACCCATCAAACAGGATGTCCTCATACCTAATTGATAGAGCTTTCTTCACTATGAACTGTAGCTTAGCCTATAAAAAGTATGCTAATTTTAGCAAATGTAAATCAGATTTGAGTTATGAAATAAGTAATTATAAAATAGTGGTTTATTTTCCTTATTTTTGTATTTCTTTACAAATTGGAGGCCATACCATGAATATGATTTTAAACTGTGTCATAAAAATCATCATTCTTTGTGGCTGCACAATGCTAAGCTTGTGCAATTGGAAGTTTTGGTTTCTAGCTTTTGTCTTATTAATAAAGGATTGTACAATAAGCTTCTGACTGTGTTTTATGTAATTTTTTCCCAGAAACTAGAATTGTAGAGTCATACAATATAAACATTTTATTGCTCTTAATATATTTGTTCAAAATTCTTACTGGTTTTGAGCTGGAGAGATGGCTCACTAGTTAAGGCACTTGCCTGTAAAACTTAATGAACAGAGTTCAATTCCCCAGTACCCATGTGTAGAGCAAGATGCACAAAGTGGCTTATGCATCTGGAGTTCGTTTGTAGGAGCTACAGACCCTGGTGCACCAATATTCCTTCTTTCTCTTCCTCTCTTTGTCTCTGCTGGGTGTGGTAGCACACACCTTTAATTCCGGCACTCATAAGGCAGAGGTAGGAGAATTCACTGTGAGTTCAAGGCCAGCTTGAGACTGCATAGGACAACTTGGGCTAGAGTGAGACCCTACCTCCAAAACCAAAAACAAACAACAACAACAACAAAAAAAAAAAAACTTTTAGAGATTTTATATATTTGTTGAAAATTTTATTTATGCATAGGTAAAAGTGGAAGTATTTGCACACTTGGATCTAAAGTTATAAAATGGTTATATTTACATAGCATATAGATAAGTATTCCTTAAAAACTAACCTTGTGTTTATTATTTTTAAATAAACTCAAAAGGACCATTCTTAAGGACAGCCGATTTTTCCGTTACTTGCATACAGCTGTGATTGTGAGTGGAACCATGCTGGTGTTTGGAGGAAATACACACAATGACACATCCATGAGCCATGGTGCCAAATGCTTCTCCTCAGATTTCATGGCTTATGACATTGGTAAGTTTCCCAAAGAAATTTAGCATTAGGAATATTCTTTCTAAATATATGAATTTATTTGTGAGCATAAATAGAAAAAATTGGGCACATCAGGGCCTCTTGCAACCACAAATGAAACTCCAGACACATGTGCCACTGTGGATCTGGCTTTATGTGGGAACTGGGGAATTGAACATGGGCTGCCAGGCTTAGCAAGCAAGTGCCTTTAACCACTGAGCAAACTTTTTTTTTTTTCAAGGTAGGGTCTCACTCTGGTCCAGGCTGACCTGGAATTAACTATGTAGTCTCAGGGTGGCCTTGAACTCATGGCGATCCTCCTACCTCTGCTTCCCGAGTGCTGGGATTAAAGGCGTGCGCCACCATGCCTGGCCCGGAATACTTTTTCTATAAGGAGTTTTATTTATTTTTGTTTAGACATAGGGAGAGGTAGAGAGAGCGAATGGGGGTGCCAGGACCTCCAGCTGCTGCAAATGAACTCCAGATGTGTGTGCTCCCTTGTGCATCTGGCAAATGTGGGTCCTGGAGAATCAAACCTGGGTCCTTTGGTAGGCAAGTACCTTAATCCCTAAGCCATCTAGCCTGATAAGGAATTTTTAAAACTAAAAAGTCAATACTTTAAATGATCAAAACATTTTAATGCAGTCCAAATGGTAATTTTTATATTTATTTGAGTAAGGTTGCACATTTATTGAAAAGGTTACTTTCTACATTAAATTCTTTGTGATATTGCTCTTGTTAATTGCTTGAATGTTAACTTTTAAAAACTTTTAAAAATTATTTATTTATTTAAGAGGGAGAAAGAGAGAGAATGGGCATGCCAAGGCCTACAGCCACTGCAAATGAACTCCAGATAAATAAATAAATAAATAAATAAATAAATAAATAAATAAATAAATAATCTTTTCCTGGGCGTGGTGGTGCATACCTTTAATCCCAGCACTCAAAAGGTAGAAGTAGGAGGATTACCAGGAGTTCAAGGCTACCCTGAGACTACATAGTGAATTCCAGGTCAGCCTGGGCTAGAGCGAGACCCTACTTCAAAATAAATAAATAAATAAAATACTTAAATATTCTTTTATATCAATATCAAATGCTTATTTAAAAATAATTTTTATTATACTAAGTACACATAATGATGCTCCATATTAACCTTTTTTACAAAAAAAAATTTGTTTGTTTAATTTTATTTATTTATTTGAGAGGGACAGACAGACCCAGAGAGAAAGAGGCAGATAGATATCAAGAGAATGTGTGAGCCAGAGCCTCCAGCTACTGCAAATGAACTCCAGATGCATGCGTCACCTTGTACATGTGGCTTATGTGGGTCCTGGGGAATCGACCCTTGAACCGGGGCAAGCACTTAACTGCCAAGCCATCTCTCCAGCCCCATATTAAACTTTTTAAGTAAGTTCAGGCAAATCAGATCTATTTATAATGTTATTTGTATGTTACCATCTTCCATCTGTAGAGCTGCTTTCTTTTTTTTTTTTTCAATTTTTAAGAGTATCTATTTGCAAGCAGAGACAGAGAAAGAGACAGAGAGAAAGGGTGCACCAGGGCCTCTAGCCACTGCAAATGAACTGTAGCTGCATGCACTACTTTGTGCATCTGGCTTTACATGGGTACTGGGGAATCGAATTTGGGTCATTAGGCTTTGCAGGCAAGCGCCTTAACCACTAAGCCATTTCTTCAGCCCTGTATAGCTATCTTGTAAAACTGCAACTCTCTGCCATTAAACAGTACCTCATAGTTCCCCTTCACCCCATTCACCTGAAGTAATCAATCTGTTTGTATCTGTCATATTGACTAATCTAAGTCATGCTTTTATTTTTTTTAATTAATTTATTTAGGTGGGGTGGCCTACATGTGTCATGCATGTACCACTTTGTATCCAGCTTCATGTGACAGGCTTTACAAACAAGTACCTTTAATCGCTGAGCTGTCCCCCTAGCCCCTCAGGTTTTCATTTCATTTTATTATATGTATTTATTTGTAAGCAGAGAGACATAGAAGAGACACAGAAAATGCACATGCCAGGGCCTCTAGTCACTGCAAACTCCAGATGCATGTGCCACCTTTTTTTTTTTTTTTTTTTTGGAGAGAGACACAGAGAGAGACAGACAGAGAGAGAGGGAGAGGGAGACAGATAGAGAATGGGCGCACCAGCAGTCTCTCAGCTGCTGAGAACGAAATCCAGATGCGTGCACCCCCTTGTGGCATTGTGCCCTTGCATCACTTTGCATCTGGCTAAACGTGGGACCTGGAGATTGGAACCGGGTTCTTAGGCTTAGCAGGCATCTCTCCAGCCCGCATGTGCTACCTTTTGTGTCTGGCTTTAATTGGGCACTGGGGAATCAAACTTAGATTGTTAGGTTATGCAGGCAAGTGCCTTAACCATTAAACCATCTCTCTATCCACTTGTGTTTTCATTTTTAACAGATATGAACATGCTAGCTACAGAACTTGTACATTGAGAATAATGAGTATTATTATAGTCCTAAGCCTTAAGCTTGAGAAGGTGAAAAAATGAACCAGCAATATAATTACAATTCAGGGTCATTTTTTTCAGAAAGGAAGATGTGAGGGTACTTTTGAATACTTTTAAGTCATGGAGAGGTAAGAATGATAGTCCAGAAAATCCTTCTAGAGGAAGGCCTATCCAAGCTTGTCCTGAGGAACATTGGGAATCAGATAGGTAAAGTTAGGCAGGACCTCCTAGGCAGAGGAAATCTGTGTGCAGAATCTCAGAGATAGGAAGAAACCATGGCAGAGAAAAAAAAAAAACCCGTTAATATTAAACTTAAGTGTATGGTAATGCACATATGTAAGTAGAAAAACTGAGTACAGGGAGGGGAATGGCCTAAGTGAGGCCATGGGAAGAGAATGCATACAAAAAGGGCAGGGGGAGGGTCAATCTAAACTCAAGATATTATCAATAAGACATACGTAAAATTACTTTTTTGAATAAGGGCATGTCTACAAGATGTAGACTGTTACTAGAAAATTTTCAGTATCTGGGATGGAATACCTTCCAGTGAGTTGTTGGCCAAGGAGGTCCCGGTAGCCTCCAAAACATTAAGGCTTTTGCCAAAGCCCTTGGTTTCCCTAGAGAAACAGATAGTAAGACCCTATTGCTGAAGACATCTCATGCCTGAGAGGCAAGGTCACTGAGAAAGCAAGCTGGTGCTGAGCAGAAAACCTTCTCCCTGTAGACCAGCCAACTGAAAGCTGGAAAAAGCTGCACTGCACGCAGCGTATGGGAGACAGAAGCCATCAACAGTGAAAACAGTGGATGCTGAATGTTCAAGCTTGGCCAGACAGGCCCAATGACTGAACAGGTGCAATAGTGGCGTGTCTACTCTTGGGGTAACCAACTGCTCCATAATTGGACTGAAGGCCCTCTCTACGGGAGGGAATACATACCTGGTACTGAAAAACCTAAGTAAAAGTCTATGGTAGGTGAGGTCATGAGCCTTGGGGGGGGTATAAGCCTGCTCATGTCTGACTAAATGTATATATTATTCCCACCAAGCTGCCCTGGGGACACCACACTAAATGTTCATGTTCACATATTAACGCTACTCTCACTTCTGGCTAGAGAAGCTTCTCTTTTCAGATGGTGATGACCACGGGGATGACCCAAAAGGCAACATAGTGCTGAGAAGAAGGGATGGAGGAGTGCCTAGCACTGAAACACCTCTGTCACACCCTCCAATGGCTCAGGGACCATTGTGGAAGAGGGGGCAGATAGAATGGAAGAGCCAAAGGAAGGATATGACCTCTTACAATGCAACTGCCCAGACAGAAATTGGCCTCGATATCCATGATCTTGCAGTGCCTAGCAATACCTTTGCAAGACCCTCAAAATAGAAGAGAAAGATGATGTCATCAAATTAGGAGAGAGACTAATGGAGAAAGGGAGGGGATATGATGGAGACTGGAGTTCTAAAGTGGAATGGGGGAGGGGAGGGAAATATCAGGTGAGGTTTTTTTTTTTGGTATGTAAGATTAAAAGTCAATAAAAAATAATAATAAAAAATAAATAAATATAAAAAAGTTAGAAAATAGGTAATGGGAAGAGATTATGATCAAAGTAAAGTATGTTCATGTATTAAAATTCTCAATGAAAATTAAAAAATATATATATATTTTATTTATTTGAGAGAGAGAAAGAGGCAGAGAGAAAGAGAGAGAGCATGGGTATACCTGGGCCTCCAGCCACTGCAAATGAACTCCAGATGCATGTGCCCCCTTGTGCATCTGGCTTTCGTGGGTCCTAGAGAATTGAACTGGGATCCTTTGGCTTTGCTGGCAAGCACCTTGACCACTAAGCCATCTCTCCAGCCCTTAAATTTTTTTGTTTTGTGGTTTAACAGTGCATAAGACAGCAGGTGGCCTCATGTAAAGCTAGAGAAGTAA
The DNA here is from genome assembly GCA_036365145.1 of Orientallactaga sibirica. Classification (NCBI taxonomy): domain Eukaryota; kingdom Metazoa; phylum Chordata; class Mammalia; order Rodentia; family Dipodidae; genus Orientallactaga; species Orientallactaga sibirica. Next base: position 38,556,239 of record JAEOAD010000011.1, on the reverse strand, counting down.
GCAGGTATCAGGCCAGGCTGTTCAGTCTTGAAAAGCCTGATGTGTCATGTTAAAGAATGTGGCCCTTGTGAAGAGTCTTCTGGTGGAAGTCATGGAATCATTTGTCTTAGAAAAAAAAATTTTCTTGTGTGGGTGCAAGGGCTAGAGAGGTGCTGAGGGTGGAGACTGGATCTTATTCTATAGCCAGGCTGGCCTCAAACTCATAGCAGTCTTCTTGCCTCAACCTTCCATATGCTGGGATTATTCAAGTAAGGCACCATGCCTGGTTTAAGAAGATCTCTTTGGTGGTATTGTGGAAAGTGGCTCAGAAGGGGCATATTGATATATAGGAGGTTTCTGCTATTGCAGTCCTACTGAGGGCTTGAACCAAGGTGGTAGAAGCAGCAACAATAATTTTTAGGAACTTGATTTGATTGCCCTGGGTGTGTCTTAAATGGAGGAGGTGCAAGTGCCCTTACTCCCAGGTATCTGCTGTAGGCCACAATAGATGGTCCTTTTGCCAAAGCTGGAAGTAGAAATAGAGAAAACAGCCGGACCTAGTGGTAATGCTTGTAATTCCAGCACTCAAAGGTTGAGGCTATGTATGGAGGATGTCAATAAAAGTTTAAAAAGGGCTAAAGAGATGGCTTAGCAGTTAAGCACTGGCCTGCAAAACCTAAGGACCCAGGTTTGATTCCCCAGTACCCATGTAAAGCTAGATGCACAAGGTGATGCATGTGTGTAGAATTCATTTGCAGTGACCAGAAGGCCCTGACATGCCCTTTCTCTCTCTCGCTCTCAAATAAACAAATAAACAAATACTTTTTTTAAGATAAAAAAGATAGATTGAGGCTGGAGCATTGCAAGATAAAGACCAATCTGGGCTATATGATGAGACCATGTTTTAATAAAAGTAGAGGAGGTATGAGGAGATGACATAGTAATTAAAGATATTTTAAAAAGTGCTTTCTTGCAAATCTGCTGGCCTGAATTCAATTACCCAGCATGCATGTAAAGCCAGATACAAAGTGGCACATACATTTGTGATCTTGACTATGACAGTGGGAGTTGGAGCCAGGAGTCTGATGTTCATTTGCATCATTTGCAGTCTAGCAGTCCACTTGCAATGACTAAAGACTATCTCAAAAAGGTGGAGCTCACCTCAGTGTTGTCCTCTGACCTCCCATATACACTATGGCATGTGCACCCATATCACACTGCCAAGATACACACAAATATTTGAGGGGGGCCATCAAGGTAGGGTCTCACTCTAGCCCACGTTGACCTGGAACTCACTCTATAGTCTCAGGCTGGCCTCAACTTCACAGCGATCCTCCTACCTCTACCTCTACCTCTACTTCTACCTCCTGAGTGCTGAGATTAAAGACATGCACAACCACACCTGGCCAAAATAATTTTTTTTGAGGCAAGCCCAACAGACTGGCTTTTTTTTATGGGGGGGGGAGAGAAGGAGGGAGAGAGATAACTGGTGTATCAAGGCCTTCAGCCACTGCAGTTGAACTCCAGACATGCACATCACCTTGTGCACATGTACGACCTTGCATGCTTGCATCACTTTGTGCATCTTGCTTACATTGACCCAGAAAGTCAAACATGAGTCCTTAGGCTTCTCAGGTAAGTGCCTTAACTGCTAAGCTATCTCTCCAGCTCCCAAAATAAATTTTTAAAAGTGTAGAGGACCAGAACTGGAAATGACCTTTGGACAGAACTGAGAGTTGATTGGAAGCTCTAAAGAGATGAGCTACTATGGGGAATATAAAGCAAGAGTGAGGGCTGGAGAGATGGCTTAGCAGTTAAGGCACCTGCCCACTAAGCCTATGAATGCTGGTTCCAGTCTCCAGGTCCCACGTTTAGCCAGATGCAAAGTGACGCAAGGGCGCAATGCCACACTTGCCCACAAGGGGGTGCAAGCATCTGGAGTTCACAACAGCTGAGAGGCTGCTGGCAGACCCATTTTCTCTCTCTTTCTCTCTCTCTGCCTCTCCCTCTCTGTCTCTCTTAAATAAATAAATAAATAAGTAAATAAGTAAATAAGTAAATAAATAAATAAATAAATAAATAGATAAAGCAAGAGTGAGCAAGAATTAGCCAATAGATGGAGAAAAAAGTCTGAGTGCAAATGGAGACTGAAATACATCAGAGAAGTGGGAGAGGAATAGGTGAGATTGGTGGTCCTTGAAAGAATTAATAGAAGTCTTCAGGTTTAGCAACAAAGTAATTCTGATATAAGAACTGAGAAATACTTTCAGATGAGGTGTATGCACGTTGATTGATGATTTATTAAAAACTTGTCAGTAGAGGGCTGTTTTCAGTGTCCTAGAGGGAGATCTAAGAGAGGTATTAAAAAGAGGGAAATTAGGTATATGATGGCTCATATCTGTGATCTTTGCATCTGGGAGGCTGAGACATTTTGAATGCCATGAGTTCATGGCCAGCCAAGGGCCACATAATGAACTTCAGGCCAGCCTGGACTATAATGTGAGACCCCTCCCCCCCATCTCAAAAATAAAATAGGGGCTGGAGAGATGGCTCAGTAGTTAAAGTACATGCCTGCAAAGACTGAAGACCTGGGTTTGGTTCCCCAGTATCCATGTAAAGCCAGATGCACAAAGTGGTGCATGCATCTGGAGTTAATTTGCAGTAGCTAGAGGCCCTGGTACACCCATTCTCTGTTGGTCTTCTATATCTTATTTATTAGAGAATGGGTGTACCAGGGCCTCAAGACACTGCAAACAAACTCCAGATGCATGCTCCACCATATGCATTTTGGCTTTCGTGGACTCTGGGGAATCAAACCTGGATCTTTAGCTTTGTAGGCAGGTACCTTAACTGCTAAGCCATCTCTCCAGCCCATGTCTGTCTTCTGTCTCTCTCTGCTTGCAAGTAAATAAATAAAAATATTTAAAAATAAATAAATAAAAATAAAAATAAAACAGGCCTAGACAAATGGCAGTTAAGTGTACTTCTTGTACAAGCAGGAGGCCACCCAAGTTTGAATCTCCAAAATTCATGTAAACAGCTGTGTGTTGCTACACACATCTATAACCCCAGTCCTGTAGGGAGTAGGGAGTGGAGAATCACTGGGGTTGGCAAACAACAAGCTCCAGAATCAGTAAGAGACACTGTTCTAAAGAAACAGGTGGGTGAGTGATGAAGGGGCCATGCGATGTTCTGTTCTGGCTGTGGCAAGGAAGTCCACAGGGCATCCCGTCAGCACATAGACATGTGCATTCACTAACTATATCACACATATTATAAAATAAACAGAAGGGGATAGATGGAGACAGAGGTTATTTTATTATAATTATGCCTTGGGTATATTAGATGCTACAGTGAAAGCTGAAGACAGGTTTTGGAGGTCTAAAGGACAGAGGGTGTAAATTGTTGAATCAGGGAAGGGATCTTTGGGGGGTGGAAATAGAAGAGGGGATCCTGTCACACTTTGGCTTTAGGGAAGGAAGCAAAGTAGGCAGAAAGCTGGGTGGGTGAGTGATGGCTTCTGTTCTGTCTGTGAGGAAGACTGAGTTGACTCTTATAGGAGGAGTAAAGACTGCTGTTACTAAAGTTGAATAAAGGTCCAGATGGAGTGGAAGAAGCTGCATTTGGTGAGTGTCGTAGACAGTGAGCATAAGAGTGGCATGGTACAGCAGCACCTGTTGATGTGAGGTCCAGGAGAGAAGCTGTTAGTATGGTTCACAACAAAGGAAGATGCGTTGATCTAGGGGAGCTAGGAAAGGACCTTTCAGAAATTAGGTAAAGCTTAATTTGTTTAAATTTCAGTTTTCTACCTATATTTTTTCATTGAAGCTACTAAATTTAGTATAGGAAAGAATAGGAAAAATTGTGGCAGGCATGTTTTACTCACTTACCTATTTTCTAAAATAAATAAATGTTAGAGTTGCCAACGTTTATTTATTTATTTAAGAGTGTCTCACATTGTTTGAGGCCCAAGGTGGCCTCAAACTCACTGTATAATTGTGGTGGCCTTGAACCCATTTCCACCTTCCAAGTGGATTATGGATGAGCGTCACTACATTTAGCATTTAAATTTCTTTAAGTTAGTAAATGTCCAGGTGGGCTTGGGATGTGGCTTAACAGTAGAGGGCTTTCTTAGCATGCACAAAGCCCTGGTGAGTAGTAAGAATGTCACAAGTGTTGTATGTACTCATTGATTTGCATTGTCCTGCAGTCTGGTGCTTTGCTGCCACTGCCTTTTATCCTAGAAATAATGGTATCAGAAAATTGAAAAGTTTGTTTTGTGAGGCTGTGTTCATTGCATTCTTGTCCTAAAGACTATGTCACTTTCTGTTGATCATGAATGCTTGTCTACTCTGAAATGTGTTTTTCTTGCTCCTAGCTTGTGACCGCTGGTCAGTGCTTCCCAGACCTGATCTCTTCCATGATGTCAACAGATTTGGCCATTCAGCAGTCTTGCATAATAGGTAACTGGAAAGCTCAGTACATGGTACTGACTTATATCCTGTTCTGTCTATTCTTTTTGGTACTAGTTTCTACTAGTTGCATATGAAAAATAGAAAGGAAAAATTGGGAGTTAAAAAACAAGAGAGTCAGTGACTGAGGAGATGGCTCAGTGGTCAAAGGCACTTGCTACCAAAGCCTGCCATCCCAGAGGTCCATTCCCCAGTGCCCATGTAAAGCCAGATGTACAATGTGGCTCATGTGTCTGGAGTTTGCGGTGGCAGGAGGCCCTAACATGCCTTGTCTCCTGATCTCTGTCTCTCTTTCCATGCAAATAAATAAGTAATTTTTTTTTCCTGAGGTAGGGTCTCACTCTAGCTCAGGCTGACCTGGAATTCACTATGTAGTCTCAGGGTGGCCTTGAACTCATGGTGATCCTCCTACCTCTGCCTCCTGAGTGCTGGGATTAAAGGCATGTGCCACAACGCCTGGCAATAATTTTTTTTTTTTTAAGAATGAGAGGTAGCTTAAGTAAGGGACAAGGTAGGGGAACAGAGATGGGAAGATTGTGAAGATGTATGGAGTAGGACTGGGGAGATGGCTCAGTGGTAAAAGGAGCTTGCAAAGCTTGCTAGCCCAGATTGGATTATCCAGTACCTACATAAAGCCAGACAAAATATGTTGCACATGCATCTAGTTATTTGTTTGCAACAAGAGTTCCTGGCATGTCCATACATAAGCATGCAAATAGATAAAGAGATAGATTAGTCAGGTTTTTAGTCCTTGGATAATCTGAAGTCTGTAGTGCATCTAATTGTCTTACTCAAAAATTTCTGGTCCTGACTTCCAGAGATCTTTATAAATCTTCCCCAAAGAAGTTTAGTCAAATAAAGGTCATTTAAATGGCTCAGAATGTAGCTCAGAGGTAGAGTGCTTGCCTACCATGCAGAAAGCCTTGAGTTCTACCCCCAGCACCTCCCCAAAGCAACACTTGCCTATAAATGAGATTTAGATTGAGCTTTAAAGATTTTCAAGAAGTTAAACAGCCTGCTCATGTTACTAATTTTTCTCATTTTGTTTCTGCTGTTATTAATGCTCTTTACTTTCTCTTTTTAAATTCAAAGTTGTATAAACCAAGCTGGGCATAGTGGGCACACCCCTTTAATCCCAGCATCTGGAGGCAGAGGAGGAGGATTGTCTTGAGTTCCAGGCTACCCTGAGACTATATAGTGAATTCCAGGTCAGCCTGAGCTGGAGCAAAACTCTACCTCAAAAAAAAAAAAAAAAAAAAAAAAATTGTGTAAATCCTAAAGCTATTTACTGTTGTACCTGCATTGTGTTATAATTACTTTGACTTTCAAATTTTTTGTTGTGACAGTGAAGTAATTGTACTATGAAAAATAAGAGTGACATTTTAGAGCTATTTTGAAGGACTTAGAAACTGGATATTGAGAAAAGGTGTTATCTTTAGTAAAACAGTTATTTATTTATTTTGGTTTTTCAAGTTAGGATCTCACTCTAGCCCAGGCTCACCTGGAATTTACTAGGTAGTCTCAGGGGACCTCGAACTCATGGCAGTCCTCCCACCTCTGCCTCATCCTACTACCTCTGCCTCCTGAGTGCTGGGATTAAAGGTATGCACCAACACATCCAGCTGGCAAAGACTTTAAAAAAATTTTTTTTTATTTTTTTGGTTTTTCAAGTTCTCACTCTAGCTCAGGCTGACCTGGGATTCACTATGGAGTCTCAGAATGGCCTTGAACTCAAAGCAATCCTCCTACCTCTGCCTCCCAAGTGCTGGGATTAAAGGTGTGCACCACCACACCTGGCCCTTTTTTAAAAAAAAAAATTTTTTTTTATTCATTTATTTGAAAAAGAAAGAGAATGGAGGTATACCAGGGCCGCTAGCCATTGCAAACGAACTCCACACGCATGTGCCACCTTGTGCATCTGGCTTATGTGGGTCCTGGGAATTGAACCTGGGTCCTTAGGCTTTGCAGTCAAGCACCTTAACCACTAAGTCATCTCTCCAGACCCCAAAGACTTTTTAATTTTATTTTTTAATTATTTATTTATTTGAGAGAGAAAGAGGCAGATAAAGAAAGAGAGAGAGATTGGGCGTGCCAGGACCTTCAGCTGGTGCAAATGAACTCCAGACACATGTACCACCCTGTGCATCTGACTTACATGGGTCCTGGGGAATCAAACCTAGGTCCTTTGGCTTTGCAGGCAAATGCATTAACCACTAAGCTATCTCTCCATCCTGCAAAGACATTTTTTGACCGTTAGAGACTGCAACGAACTGATTTTTGACTATGTTGTTAATTTGAAATGTTCTCTTAAACTGATCCTTAAAGCTTTCTAGCAAGTGCCTCTTGAGGTTTTCCTTAGAAAGCCATTAGACTTCTGGATCTTACCTTGCTGGTTGTTGCCTACATCAGCTCTCCTTTGTGTTCCTAGTGTTCCCCTAGCACAGAATTTGCCACATCTTAGGTATTTGCTAGATTTCAGGTGTACTAATGTACAATGATGTTAGCTATCAAACAAATGGGTCTTCTATTAAAACATTCTTTAGTTTTATACAAACTCAGAGAAGCTGATAACTTATTATAAAACATAGTTTAACCATGAATCCAAATTAGGCATGAATTAGGATTTTTTAAATTTTCATGGAACTCTGTGTGTGGTTGAGCCCTGATATATGATTATTTGAATTCCAGGAAAAGTGAGTGAGGCTAGGGGATGGATGAGGCTGGCAACTAAAAGACCATGATTTTAGTTTTACTGCATGAAATAATTTGTTGAAAGAGGAACTTTGATTCACATAATTTCATTGTGTTGTAAGTTGGTCAGCAGCACCTGGTTAGCTGTAATTGTTTTATTGTGTGGTATTTTTTTTATTTACTTGAGAGAGATAAAGAGAGAGAGAATGGGCACACCAGGGCCTTCAGCTGGTGCAAATGAACTCCAGATGCATGTGCTACCTCGTGCAACTGGCTTAAGTGGGTCTTGGGGCACTGATCCTGGGTCCTTTGGCTTTGCAAGCAAATGCCTTAGCTACTAAGCCATCTCTCCAGTCCTTAATTGTGGTTTGGAGAGGGACAGCAGGAGAGACAACAGTCTATAAGACTATCAGGTTGGGAGGCTGCTAGATGGAGATGCAGTTTTTCTCTCAGTTGCTTGCTCTGAGCTTCTTTGAAGGTCTTTCTATACCCTCCTAGAGCCCATGTGTAACCTGAAGAATTTAGAATTGCTGAGAACTCCAACTCTGTTGGGAAAAGGAGGGAGCTTACTTGTTTTAAGCAGTAAATTGCCTAGTTGAAATGAGCTTGAGTTATGACATTACTAAATAAGCCCCTAGTGGGGTTAAAAAAGAAAGCTTAGGGTTCATTTTCTGTTTGTTCACTAAAATCTGTAGTTTTCTGATATGACAATTTGTACACAGAGGGTCAATAATCACTATGTTTTACTTAGACCTCTGTTGACTTGGGGGAAATTGAGGCATATTTAAGTGAATTCTTCATTGTAGATTCGTATTAAACTTCCTGGCAGATCATATGATCTTGGAGTGGGCAGAGGTCTTTGAAATCACCTACTCCAAACTCTCACTACAGGTATCCCTTCAAGGCAGTGGGTATGTCTGGCAAGGAGGACATGCTTTTAAGTGTGCCCAGAAATGAAAACTCACCCAGGAAGGAAGCTCCTTTCTTACTGCCCAGGAAGGAAGCTTCTTTCTTACTAAAGACATGAAATGTTAACAAGTTCTTTATATCAGCTAAAATCCGATTCTTTGCGTCTTCTGCTCAAAGGATCTTACTTTTTATTTATTTATTTATTGTTTTTTTCAAAGTAGAGTGTCACTCTAGCCTAGTCTGTCCTGGAACTAACTCTGCAGTCCTAGGCTCGCTTCAGCCTCAGCAATCCTTCTACCTCTGCCTTCTGAGTACTCAGATTAAAGGCATGTGCCACCAAACATGGCTTATTTCTTTGTTAAAATTTATTTGTGGGGCTGGAGAGATGGCTTAGCAGTTACGGCGCTTGCCTGTGAAGCCTAAGGACCCATGTTTGACTCTCCAGGTACCACGTAAGCCAGATGCACAGGATGATGTAAGTGCATAAGGTTGCACATGCACACTAGGTGGTGCATGCATCTGGAGTTTAGTTACAGTGGCTGGAGGCCCTGGTGCACCAACACTCTCCCTCCCTTTCTCTCTCACACATTAAAAAAAAACAAAGGCCAGTCTGTTGTGCTTGCTTCAAAAAAAAATTCATTTGTGAAAGAGACCATGAATATGGGTGTACCCGGGGCCTCCTGCCACTGCAAATGAACCCCAGTCATAAGTGCTACTTAGCATATATGGCTTTATGTGGGTACCCAGGAAGAACCCCAACTAGCAGACTTTGCAAACAAATGCCTTTAACAGCTGAGCCCTCTCTCCTACTTCATGGATATTTTTTAAGATCTTTATGTAAAAGAAGCATTAGTATTCTGCCACACACAGCTTCCACAGGTATTTAAAGATGGTGTAATCTATTGTTCGTACAACTCCCAACCTAACTCTCTTCAGATTCTAATCTGGCATAGGTCTGGTGGGATTGAGGATATTCCAGTGAAACATCACACAAGAGGCAGAGATATATTCTATGGTACATCTGATAACACTTTTATGCAACTTTCAGTCATGCATTTAAATTTGGAGAATAACATTTTAGGAAATTTCTCTTCAACTTTTTAAAAACTTGAGAGCTGGAAGAGAGACATAGAAAAGGAGAAAAGAGAATGGGGTAGAGAAGAAGAGGCTGGAGAGATGGCTTAGCAGTTAAGGTACTTGCCTATAAAGCCTAAGAACCCAGCTTCAACTCCCTAGTACCCATGTAAGCCAGATGCACAAGGAGGAGCATGTATCTGGAGTTCATTTGCACTGGCTAGAGGCCCTGGTGCTCCCATTCTTTCTCTCTTTCTGTCTCAATGAATGAATGAATGAATGAATGAATGAATGTTTTTTAAAAGAAGGCTTCAGGGCCTCTTGCCACTGCAGATGAACTTCAGATACATGCACCATATTGTGCATCTGGCTTTACATCGGTACTGGTGAATTGAACCCAGACCAGCAGGCTTTACAAGAAAGTTAACTCTCTCTAGAATTTTTATAATTACTTTTGATTGTGTTTCTGCTGATAGGGCTTATGAGCAAATTTATCGAGATATAATTGGTATATAAAATAAGCTGCACATTTTAAAGTATGCAGTTTGAGAAGTTAGACATAAGTATGTATTTATGAAATCATAATCAAGGTCTCAAGAAAGTTTCTATGTCCTTTTTAAAAAGGTATTTTTGCCAGGCATCGTAGCACATGCCTTTAATCCCAGAGGTAGGAGGATTGCTATGAGTTCAAGGCCACCCTGAGACTACATAGTGAATTCCAAGTCAGCTTGGGCTAGAGTGAGACTCTACCTCGAAAAACCAAAAAAAAAAAAGAATAGAATAGGGAATAGGAACAAAAACAGGAATAGAGGAAGGGGAAGGGAAGGAGAAGGAAAGGAAAGATGGGCTGGAGAGATGGCTTAGCTTAGTTTGGGGTGGGGGGGTGAAGGGATTTGAGAAAGTGTTTTAAATACCACAATCTATGTCCTAGTTGTTTTCATTGCTACTGGATTGGTTTTGTAAGACAGGTTAGCCAGGCATGGTGGTTCATGCCTATAAGCTAAGCACCTGAGAGTCATCTCCCCATTCAGGTTTATGCTATGTAAACTTTACTGTATTTATCTTTTCCCATGATATATATGCCCAATTATGCATAGGCATAAGATGGTAAATAGGAGATTCTTCCTAAAAGTTCACTCAGAGGACACAGTTTGCCTTTTTGTTCTTGCATCCCAAAAACATTCAAGGACAGATTTGCTTCCTGTCTCCCAATCCTGTATATACCTCAAAGCAGGTTTGAATAGAAATGGGGTTTATTGTCAAGAGAAGTAAGTAACTTTTTCCCATTGTTTAAAACAGATAAATGCAGTTTGGTTTTGTTGAGGGTCTCAGATTACTAACAGGGCTCTATTGTTTTCTATTATTAGGAAACAGGTGTGTTTACGACCCAAGCTAAGTGTTGTCTGTGGTGATTTGAATTATGTGTTCTCCATAAACTTATGTGCTCTTTTTTTTTTTTTTTTTTTTTTGGTTTTTTGATTTTTCGAGGTAGGGTCTCACTCTGGTCCAGGCTGACCTGGAATTCACTATGTAGTCTCAGGGTGGCCTCGAACTCTCAGCAATCCTCCTACCTCTGCCTCCCGAGTGCTGAGATTAAAGGTGTGCGCCACCACGCCCGGCTAACTTATGTGCTCTTAATGCTTGATCCCCAGCTGATGGCAGTTTGGGAGATGGAGCCTTGCTGAAGGAGATGTTGTTGCTCAGGATGGACCTTGATGTTTATTAGTTCTAGCTTGCCAGTGTTAGTTCAGCTCACTCCCCTGCTATTACTTGCTAGATGCTGTGGCTAAGAGATAATGTTCATCTCTGCTTTACCATCTTTTCCCTGCCATCGTGGAACTTTCCCTCAAGACTAAGCCAGAATAAAAACTTTCTTTCCATCAGCTGCTTTTCCTCAGATGCTTTGTGTCAGCAGTGAGAGGAATGGGAACATTGTTGTTAGAAACCTGACTGGCTTTTGGCTTTTTGGAACTGATTTGCAGGACGAATGTGGAAGGATTTGAAACCTTGGTCTAAGAGATGTTTTGCAGTACTTTAAGCAGAGTTTGATGGAGCATTCTGGTCAGAGTTGAGAGACCTAGATGCAGAAAGAACTATGTGGACTATGAGGTCTGGCTTATGAGGGGAAGAAAGAGCTTTTTCCAGACTGGGCTAGAAGCAATTTGTGTGAGAGGCTTGTTGCATTTTGCCTATGACATGAGAACTTGTGCAGGGTCATATTGCGTAGAAATGGACTAATGTGAGCAGATGGAGATTGTGCCTATTCAGCTGCAATTGTTTTGAGAGATCACCACCTTTGTGATTGGGCCAGCTCTTCTAAATTGGGACAACAGAAAAAAATGCTGACTCTTTTGAAAGTAGGGATCCAGAATGCTGAAGGAGTGTACCATATATATATATATAAATTTTTTTTTTTTTGGTTTTTCGAGGTAGGGTCTCGCTCTAGCCCAGGCTGACCTGGAATTAGTCTCAGGGTGGCCTCGAACTCACGGCAATCCTCCTGCCTCTGCCTCCCAAGTGCTGGGATTAAAGGCATGCGCCACCACACCTGGCTAGGAGTGTACTATTCTTAAAGTCAGCTTTATTTCCTGAGGATTAGCAATTTGGTATATTGCTTCGTATGATGGAGTATAACAAATGTGGGAAAGAAAGGGTCATTGGATTTGCAACGCAGTTTTGCTTTTTGGAAATGGCCATGGGCAATGTGAGGCAGGGTTGTTGGAAGTCCCTGCATGGAGACCTGATGGAATCATGAGATGAACTATGTGTTGCAATGAAGACCTCCAAGACTTTCCGACATGGCTACCAAGGATAGCTGCCTACTTGGGAAGGATTGTTCTGGGGCTATAAGCAGCCCAGTTGGAGGGGTGGAATTAGAACTCCAGAGACTTTGTCACTGGTTAGAGATGTCAGTCTTAGAGCTACAAGATTTAATGTTTACCCTATTTGTTTTAGATCTTGTATTGGTTCAGTCATTCTTTGCTATGTCTGGTGGCATCTTTTGCAGTGTGAATGCTTACTGTGTGCCATTATGTTTTTGGTTTTCCAGGCTAACAGTTAAGAGACCTTGGACTGTGGGGACGTTTGAACAGTATTGAGATTGATTAAAAACTATGGGTACTTAAAAAAAATTTTTTTTGGAGAGAGACACAGAGAGAGACAGAGGGAGAGGAAGACATGTCGATAGAGAATGGGCGCGCCAGCAGCCTCTCAGCTTCTGTGAATGAACTCCAGATGTGTGCGCCCCCTTGTGGGCAAGGGCTGCATTCACCCTTGCATCACTTTGCATCTGGCTAAAGTGGGACATGGAGATTGGAACTGGCTTTCTTAGGCTTAGCAGGCAGGTGCCTTAACCGCTAAGCCATCTCTCCAGCCCCAACTATGGGTACTTTTAAAGTTGGACTGGATGCATTTTATTTTACATTATGGGTGGTTATCAGTTTATGGGGGCTGGGTGGAATGTGGTAGTATAATTAGGTGTTCCCCGTAAACTCAAGTGTTATTTTATTTTGTTCATTTGAGAGAGAGAAAGGCAGAGAGAATAGGCATACCAGGGCCTTCAGCCTCTGCAAATGAACTCCATACACATGCACCACTTTGTGCATTTGGTTTACATGGGTCCTGGGGAATTTAACCTGGCTCCTTTGGCTTTATAGAGAAATGCCTTAACTGCTAAGCCATTTCTCCAGCCCAACTCATGTGTTTTGATGCTTGGTTCCCAGGTGATTGTAATTTGGTAGGTAAAGCCTTACTGGAGGAGGCGTGTTTTTAGAGGTAGCCTTAGAGATGTTGTAGCCAGCTCCCTTTGCTAGAGTTTGGCTCGCTCTTCTGCTGCTGTTTCCACCTGCTATGGAAGAATGACTTTCAATGTCTGCTCATTCCATCCTTTTCCCTACCTCATGGGCTCCCCCAAGACTATAAGTGAAAATAAATCCTTTCCTCGCATCATCTGCTTTTCATCAGGTGCTTTGTCCCAGAAACACAAAGGTAAGTACAGCAGAGTCCCAATGTTCTATGCTTTCCCCATGCTTGCCTGCCTCAACTACCCCTTGAGAGAATTTTTCTCCTTAATTCATAGAGGAATCAAAGGCAGGAGATCAGCCATGCCCTGAGTAGGGGCATAGAGCTGAGTAGGGCAGAAATAATCTCTCCTACTAGGGTGGTGAGTTGTGATATCTCCCAGGGTTTCCACTGGAAAATTCATGGAATTTCCCAGCTTGCTGGTCAAGAGTCAAACAGGTTTTTCCTTTTGCTTGTTTTGCTAATCTTGATGGCAGCTGTTTGTGGACAACCATTTTAAGTGGACTTGTTAGATTCTGGCATAGACTGTGAGGTTATTGAAAAGAGGAAAGCTGAGAGTAAACAAGTGGTACACCCGTTGTGGAGGTCCATCAGTGGAGTGATGGCAGGGGTCATATATTAAAGTTCCCAATAAAAATTATTTTTTTAAATGAGAGGATCTGTTCCATCATGGGGAGGAGTGCCACTGATAATATCCAAATTTTTCAGCCTTGGATTGAAAACTTGGTATCCAAATTTTTAAAAATATTTTATTTATTTATTAGAAAGAGGGAAAGAGAGTGAGTATGAGTACGCCAGGACCTCCTGCTTCAAACAACTCAAGATGCATGTGCCACTTTGTGCATTTGGCTTTATGGGAGTATTGAGAAATTGAACCTAGGCTTCAGGCTTTGCAAACAAGTGCCTTTACCCTCTGAGCCATCTCACCAGCCCCCGCAAGTTTTGATTGATTGTGTTCCTTGGAAGGTATTTTTGATATTTTGTCTAAAGATTGACTGTAAAAACTGTATCTAAGTCAAGTGTGGTATCTCATGCACTTGGGAGGCTAAAGTAAGAGGTTTGCCATGGGTTTCAGGTCAGTCAGAGCTAGAGTGAAGCCCTGCCTCCCTACCTCCCTCAAAACAAACAAACAACGTATCATGAACCAGGCATGGTGACACATTTCTATAATCCCAGCATTCAGGAAGCAAAGGCAGTAGGCTAGCCACAAGTTTGAGGCCAGCCGCAAGACCCTACCTCAAACATTTATATAAAGCCGGGCTTGGTGTCTCACACTTTTAATCCCAGCACTTGGGAAGCAGAGATAAGAGGATTGCTGTGAGTTAGAGGCCAGCCTGAGACTACATAGTGAATACCAGGGCAACCTGGGACTAGAGCAAGCCCCTACTTTGAAAAACAAAAACAAAACAAAAAAATAATTAAATAATAAAAAGAAGTCATGTATTTGTTTTGTGAGTTTTCAGTACATTTCTTCTTTCTTTTCTCTCTTAGCACCATGTATGTATTTGGTGGTTTCAACAGTCTCCTCCTCAGTGACATCTTAATGTTCACCTCAGAACAATGTGAAGCACACTGGAGTGAAGCTGCTTGTGTAGCAGCAGGGCCTGGTATCCGATGTGTGTGGGACACAGGATTGTCTCAGTGTATCTCCTGGGAATTGGCAACTGAAGAACAAGCAGAAAAGTTAAAATCGGAATGTTTTTCCAAAAGAAGTATGTTGTTTCTCTTGTTAGAATTTAATTAAGAGACTTGATTTTATCTGAATTATGATAGAACTTAGTATTGTGTATTTACTACCTTATTTGCCATGATTATTTACTAATAACTTACAAAGCCGTTTTGGGTGTTTGTAAATTGGTTTATAAACACCTTTACAATGCGGAACATGCATACTATGAACACATGACTTTTAGAAGCAGTCAGCAATACAGACAGAATCTTCCTAGCAGTGTGTACAGGCTTTGTATACCAACCCCAGACCTAGCTGTACTTGGTCTGAAGCAGTGCTAACCAGTGGGACTTTGTTTTCTTTTTCCTCCCTCCCTTCCTCCCTCTTCCCTTTTTTTTTTGAGAGAGAGAGAGAGCGCACGGGCGTGCTAGAGGCCTCTCAGCTGCTATGAATGAACTCCAGACGCGTCTGCCCCCTTGTGGGCAAGTGCGGCATTGTGCACTTGCATCTGGCTAAATGTGGAACCTGGAGAATCGAATGGGTGTTCTTAGGCTTGGCAGGCAGGTGCCTTAACTGCTAAGCCATCTCTCCAGCCCTCTTTCTTTCTTTATTAAAGACACAGAGAGAGAATGGGTACACCAGGGCCTCTGGCCATGGCAAATGAACTCCATACACATGAGCCACCATGTACATCTGGCTTATGTGGGACCTGGAGAATCGAACCTGGGTCCTCAGGCCTCTCAGGCATGCATCTTAACCACTAAGCCATCTCTCCAGCCCCCTTTTTCTTTCTTGACAGGTTTTCATTATGTAGATCAAGCAGGCCTCTAACTTGTGATCTTCCTGTCTCTCAGCTTCTCAAGTGCTGGGATTATAGGCATGAGCCCTAGATGTGAATTTTTGTTGGAAGGTTTTTTAATGATGGAAAATGTTATATATCTGCACTATTCATTATGGTAGCCACTAGTTACATGGACTGTTAGATACGTGAAATGTGACTAATGTAAAACTAAGGGACTGCCTTTTTAATTTTTTTTTTTAATTTGAGAGAGACAAAGACAGAGAGAATGAGCATTCCAGGGCTTCTCAGCCGCTGTGAATGAACTCCAGATGTATGTACCCCCTTGTGCACATGTGTGACATTGAGCACTTGTGTCACTTTTGCATCTGGCTCAATGTGGACCTAGAGATTCAAATGGGCGTTCTTAGGCTTCACAAGGCAGGCACCTGAACTGCTAAGCCATCTCTCCAGCCCAGAACTGCCTTTTTAAAATTTTCTTTGATTTTACTTACAAACCATATGTGGCAAGCCAGGTATAGTGGCACATTCCTGTAACCCAAGCACTCAAGAAGCTAAGGTAGGAGGAGTGTGAGTTGACCATCCTGGATTTGATAGGAAATTATAGGCTGTCTGGTCTATGTAATAAGACTTTGTCTCAAAACAAACTAAAAAAACCAATGGCAACAAAATAACTACATGTGACTAGTGGCTATATTGAATGATAAACATTTTTATGTAAAGGATGAGAGTAGGAGGCTGCAACCCAGAAAAGCATGTATAATAAATTACTCTGGTGGACAGAGCTAAAACTACTATCCTTGCAAAGTATTTGTAGCTCTTCTGATTGAAAATAGCAGTGACAGTATGACAGTTACTGAGGATTTGTAATGTTCTTGCTTCTAGAACCTCCAAGCTGTTCTCTTCACTCATACTGCTTGGCTTTTTGCCTTTTATCTCTGAACACAGACCAACACCATAATTAGTGTGTGAGAGAACCCTTTAAAAGTAAGAAGAATGTCTGTGTAAGATTTTGTTCACATCAGTTTAAGTATGTAAATTCTTTAGTAGGATTGGTGTTTCACTTACCATGGTGGCTGCATTAGTAACTCTCCTGGAAGATTTAAAATCAGTGAAATAGTTGTTTTTAAACCAATTTGTAAAGTTCATATTAAATGTGCATATATATTAGAAATAGTACTGAATTACCGCAGGAGGATCAGTATGAGTCCATTTGTTGTCATCTCATTTTAGATGCTGAATCTCTGTTTTATTCCACTTTCTGGGTGGGACTAATCCTTGTGATGATAAACAGGACAGGAAGAACAACTTTACTTCTCACCTATTGTCACGGTTTATGAGTTTTCTTCTCTTTATAGCTTTTGACCATGACAGATGTGACCAGCACACAGATTGTTACAGCTGCACAGCCAACACCAATGACTGCCACTGGTGCAATGATCACTGTGTCCCTATGAACCACAGCTGCACAGAAGGCCAGGTCAGAAGCTGTTTTTCAAGGATTTCAAAGGACAGAAAAAATGTAATTGAGTTTAGGTGTAGGTTGAATATATAGCATAAATAATGTCCCAGAATTAATTTTAAAATGGGATATAGATTTGAATTTGATTATTGCTCAGGAATTTTTTTCCTTAGGAAAGGATTCTATATACATCCTGATTACAAGGGTCTCACTCACCATCAGGCTTTATATATGGTGTTTTAGAAAAAGGTAGAGTTATTATCTAAGGAATATTTTCCCAGATATGACTGTGGCTAAGGACTAACTAGATGCTTTGTCTGAGGCTTGTAATAATAGCTCATTTCACCTGTGTAAAGTTTTGAGGAGAAAGTTGGGGCTTATAACAGGTATAGTGTGGCCAGTATTGAATCATGGAACTACAGATTTTGCAAAATGTTCTTGCATTATGTTTATCTTGACTTGG
This sequence comes from Orientallactaga sibirica, assembly GCA_036365145.1. Taxonomy (NCBI): domain Eukaryota; kingdom Metazoa; phylum Chordata; class Mammalia; order Rodentia; family Dipodidae; genus Orientallactaga; species Orientallactaga sibirica. Next base: position 38,538,920 of record JAEOAD010000011.1, on the reverse strand, counting down.
TGTAAAATACTCCCCATATATGACTTTAAATTTAGGTTATAGTGAAAGACTAAAAAAGATATGATGGCCCAATTCTTACAATTTTTGACAGTTTATGACATTTCCCCCAAGTGTAATGAAGTTCATAAGCTATAAAAATTTTAGACTGTTGCATGCTATTATTTGAACAGCAACAAATTCAGCATTCCCATTTTACAGAATAGCATTCAAATGAGGCATGGTGTTTAAAAGAATGTACTGCTTCCTTGCCAGTTAAAGGCATGCTAGTCAGCAGAACATTCTACTGTGGTATTTCCACTGAAGTGCCGCTTCATCTGCACGTTATTTCTCTGTCTCTATTTATTGAGGACTTTCTCTTTAATTATATGTTGTTGTTTTTAGTCCCCTATATCTCTTCATCATGAGTTCTTTGTGTGAATGTAGATAAAAGCTTTTGCCCACTGTGTTCTAGATCTCCATTTCCAGGTATGAGAGTTGCCCCAAGGATAACCCCATGTACTACTGTAACAAGAAAACCAGCTGCAGGAGCTGTGCCCTGGACCAGAACTGCCAGTGGGAGCCCCGGAATCAAGAGTGCATTGCCCTTCCTGGTACGCCTTGCATAGAGTTACTTTCTACCAATTCTATGCAGCCTGCGTTGGACCTCGCAGAGGGTTCATCCCTCTCCTAGTTTTTTCGGGGTTTTTTTGGATTTTGCTTTTAACTAAAATACTGTTCTTAGGTATTTACTCCTACTAGCCTTTGAAGTAAAATAAAGCATCGTCATCTCCTACTCTGGAGAATCAAATAATAGAGGTTGGCTCTATGTCAGTGAGCCTGCTCTATTGTCCCTCCTCCTGCTGGTAACTCGGGATAGAACTCTGCAGTCTCAATAACCAATTTATCGGGCATTGTAAGAACAATACCTTTAGAGTTTGGTTGTTGGCTCCTCCTGAGAGGAGCAGGAAAGAAGATGTTTCTATATTAGCAATATCTCCTGTTGCAGTCAAGTTTGCATTACTGGTAGAAATCACCCAACCAAGAGCAGCTTGTAGGAAAAAAAGAAGTTTATTTTGGCTTACAGGCTTGAAGGGGAAGCTCCATGATGGCAGGGGAAACCGATGGCATGAGCAGAGGGTGGACATCACCCCCTGGCCAACATCAGGTAGACAACAGGAACAGGAGAGTTTGCCAGACCCTGGCTATAATACCCATAAGCCAACCCCCTAACAATATACTGCCTCCAGGAGGCATTAATTCTCAAATCTCCATCAGCTGGGAACCCAGCAGTCAAAACACTTAAGTTTTGGGGGGATACCTGAATCAAACCACCACACCTTTTAAGGTGATCTTCAGTCCTAACTACCTCAGTTTATAGCATCATGAGGTTCAGGTGATGGTATCAGGATCTGAGGCTAGCCAGCCATGATTGAATCTCCATGATACATTTGCACAAACAGGATATTCAGGAAATGGAGACTACTGTGGCATGAGCAGGGCATTTGAGCTGGACCCTTTGGAATAGGCTTCTTGGTCTCCTCTTAATTTGTGCATCAAATTTCAATGTATCACAAAATACCTGGGGATTTTATAATAAGGCATATTCTAATACAGGCCTGGAGTGGTACCCAAGAGCTTGCAATTTTAATTAGTTGCCATTACAACTTTCTGAGGAGCAAGTATATCTGCTTTTAAGTGGTATCTTTCCAATAGACTTCCACTGATCTCAGTGACTGTCAGGTAATGAACATTACTGGGGTGCTCTGCTTCTGGAGAACTCTCTTGGCTTGTTCTATGGCTGTCCAAGGAACATAGACATATCATCTATGCAGCCCCTTGTGTTGGTTCAGGAGTGGATTGCAAGCTTGCCTTGTGTGTTAAAGCCACATCACTGGGCTTTTCCCTAAAACAGATCTTTCCCACCCTAATTTTAGCATAGTTGGTGCACTTGCTTTTGCCTTTCACTTGATAGTATGCAGCATTTAGAGGCTAGATTTGTTCATTCCCCAATTTATTTGCAGTTTTTTACCCTACCCATCTAATATGCATGCTCATGTGTATGCTGTCTGCTCAGAGTTTTAGTCTTCTTCTTCCAAGAGTTGTACCAATCAAACATGGGTCCCAAATAGTTTGCCTCAGACTATGCTTCTTAACATTGAGGAAATATGACCAATGATCTTTTATTTTATTGGTTTTTGAGGTAGGGTCTCACTCTAGCCCAGACTGACCTGGAACTCATTCTGTAGTCCCAGGCTGGCCTTAAACTCACAGCAAGTTTGCCTCCCAAGTGCTGGGATTAAAGGTGTGTACCATCATGCTCAGCTCCGATGATCTTTCAAAAAAAAAATTCTTCTGTTCTGTATTTGGACATTAGCAGTGTGTCTGATAATCTCTTCCCAACTGAATAATGTACCTGGAATTCAAATCATAAGAATAATTTAGGTTTTCAGTAATTTGAACTAGTAATGTAGTAGTAATTTTGTATAATTTCTTAAAATTATTATTTTTTCCCTCTGACCTCTTTTCAAAAGAAAATATCTGTGGCATTGGCTGGCATTTGGTTGGAAACTCATGTTTGAAAATTACTACGGCTAAGGAGAATTACGACAATGCTAAATTGTCCTGTAGGAACCACAATGCCTTTTTGGCTTCCCTCACAACCCAGAAGAAGGTGGAATTTGTCCTTAAGCAGTTGCGAATGATGCAGTCATCACAGAGCATGGTGAGTTAACTCAGAACTTTGATTTCTAGCACCTATCTTTCTCCTGAGAGCATGACTATAGCTCCAATGTAGAAGGCCATCATTTTATATGATGTGCTTGGCAAGAGGAGGAATTCCTGTAAACACTTGGTAATAGACTAGAGTTACACTGCAGAGTCTCTTCTTAAACTGCCTTTCTTTTTGTCTTAACATTACAATACTTTGAATATTTTTCTTATAAATGATAAGATGTGAGTAATTATATATAGGACAAATAAGTGTATGTGTGCATACATGTGCTTGCACATATCCTGGTGACATTAGTAGAAAATTAAACTTTTTTTTTCCCTTTTTTTGTGGTTTTCCAAGGATAGGGTTTCACTCTAGCTCAGGCTGACCTGGAATTCACTATGTATTCTCAGGGTGGCCTTGAACTCTCAGCGATCCTCCTACCTCTGCTTGGGATTAAAGGTGTGTGCCACCACGCCCAGCCAAATGACGACAATTTTCATACATGTACATAATGTATTTTGATCCTAATCCCCTCCTGTATCCTTTTATCTAATCCCATTCTGAACTCCTTTCCAAGTAGTCCCTCTTCTTTTTTTATGTCTTTATTTTCCTCTCTTCTCCATCATCCATGATGACATGTTGATGGGCCCAATACTATGCAAGTCTTGTTTAGGCAGTGATAGCTGCTGTGAGGTTATGGATGCAGCAGTAGTCTCTTGTGTTTGGAAAACATCATTCCAAAGCACTCTTCCCCATCCTTTGGCTCTTACATTCTTGTGTCACCTCTTCCTCAATGTCCCTGAGCCTTGGAGGGCATGATCCAGATGTTTCATTTAGTGATCAGCACTCAACAGTCACTGATTCTCAGCCATTTTGAGTTTTGACTCCAAGTAGTCACCACAGTCTATAAAAAGAAGCTTCTTGGGCTGGAGAGATGGCTTAGTAGTCAAATGCTTGCCTGTGAAGCTTAAGAACCCTGGTTTGAGGCTTGATTCCCCAGTATCCACATAAGCCAGATGTACAAAGTGGCCCATGCATGTGGAGTTTGAATGATGGGCCCATTCTCTCTTTCTCTCTCTGTCTGACGCTCTCAAATACATAAATAAAAATAAGCAAAAATCATTTTTAAATGTTGCTTTTTAAAAAAGAAGCTTTTAAAAAGATATTTATTTATTTATTTATTTATTTATTTATTTATTTAAGAGAGAGGCAGATAGAGAGAGAATGGACATGCCAAGGGCCTTTAGCCACTGCAAATGAATTCCAGACTTATGTGCCACCTTGTGCATCTGGCTTACGTGGGTACTGGGGAATCGAAACTTGGGTCCTTAGGCTTCACAGACAAACACTTTAACAACTAAGCCATCTCTCCAGCCCAAAAGAAGCTTCTTTAACCAAAACTGAGAACAGCACTAGTATCAAATCTAACAAGTCAGTATTTTTGTCTTGTTGGGATGGGTTTTAAATTCTTTGTCTCCCAGTGATGTTTGTTTTATCAACCTGCCTTGATATATGGGAGGTACAATTAGCACTTACAGTTCAAACCTAAAACCAGATTTGCGGTATATATTGCCCAAGTGGAATGGACCCATTTACTTAAGGGAGTGAGTTTCTGTTGTATCTAAGCTGAGTTGTGAAACGGGTTCCTTCCTTGGTGCACTATCAGCTTGTCTTGGTTGGCTAGGTTGGGCAGCAGTTCTGATCAGATGATCTCATGCTGATGGGAGGAGGAGCAAATGGGCACTCTTGGCTTCCTACAATCTCTGTTATTCCTGGTGCTGGCATATGGGGAATGGGGAGGTTGTATAATGCTGTCTGGAGGTGTTATTGCAGATCTCAGCTAGTCCGTATTCTTTCTTTCAGGTTATGATTTTGCAAGGCTGGTGAGGGTGGGGAGAAACCCTTCCTCATAGTTTTGAAAGCTTTCACAAGACACTGCCCTGTGGCCAGTTGGAGCTAGTCCACACTGGTTAATACCAGCTCCCTCCTGCCTCTCAGTGGGGATCTCACCTGGCTCAATAAATTTGTTTAAGGAAGATGGGAAGATTGCTCACTGGTTAAAGGTACTTGATTACAAACCCTGCCAGCCCAGGTCCATTCCCAAACCAGACAAAAAGTGGCACAAAAATACGGCACGTGGGGCTGGAGAGATGGCTTAGGGGTTAAGGCACCTGCCTCCTAAGCCTAAGAATGCTGGTTCCAATCTCCAGCGGTTCCAATCTCCAGGTCCCATGTTTAGCCAGATGCAAAGTGAAGCAAGGGTGCAATGCCACACTTGACCACAAGGGGAGCGCACGCATCTGGATTTCGTTTTCAGCAGCTGAGACACTGCTGGTGCGCCCATCTCTGTCTTCCTCTCTCTCTCTGTCTCTCTCCAAAAAAAAATTAAAAAATAAAAAATAAATATTAAAAGAAATACAGCACGTGTTTGCAGTGGCAAGAGGCACTGGTGCACACATATGTGTATACACACACATGCAAGTAAATAATACATTTTTCAAAAAGTTCCTTTACAAAGCTGGGCGTGGTGGTGCATGCCTTTAATCCCAGCACTTGGGAGGTAGAGGTAGGAGGATCGCCGTGAGTTGGAGGCCACCCTGAGAATACAGTGAATTCCAGGTCAGCCTGGGATAGAATGAGACCCTACCTTGAAAAACAAACAAACAAACAAAAAGTTCCTTTACAGATGTGGTCTCTTGTGGGGAAAAGAGCATGTTGTATATTGTTTTGCCTCTCTCCCACCTGCATTTTTATTCTTTGGGGGGGTGGAGGTTGGAGGTTGGGTCTCACATTGGCCCAGGCTGACCTGGAATTACCTATGTAGTCTCAGCATGGCCTTGACCTCATGGCAATCCTCCTGCCTCTGCCCACCAAGTGCTGGGATTAAAGGCGTGCACCACCATACCTGGCTCCACCTGCATTTCTTTGGTGAAGCTCCTATTCCATTATCTTAGCTGGAAGTCTCTATTTTGTTTTGACATAGGGTCTCCTTATCCCAGGTTGACCTGAACTCACTATATAGAACAAAACTGTCTTTGAACTCCTATGCCTTTTTTTTTGTTGTTGTTGTTGTTGTTGTTGTTTTTTGAGATAGAGTCTGTTATAATCCATGCTGAATTTGAACTTCTGGTACTACTGCCTCCTCCTCCTGAATTCTGGGATGATAGGTGTGCATCACCAAACTTGGTTTATGATCAAACCCTTTTTAGTCTAGGAACTGATGCTACACCCAATTAAGTAGATATGCATGGAATAAAGCTTATCTAGAAGTATTGTTTGTGGTACAGAGATTTGGGATAAATTTTCTTGTCAAGCTAGGCGGAGGAGAATGAAGCTCTTCTCATTGAACCTTCTTCATGTGACAGAGTGGAAGTCTGGCCCTGGGTCCTGTGTACTGCAGCCTCTATATATCATCTAAAGGGCTATTGTGAAACTGACAGAAGGTGCCCTGTGTTTTTTTCCCCACCCAAGTAGTCTTTTGTTTTTCTCTTTTACAGTAAAATTGATTTGATCTGGACACTCAAACATTAATAGTACATTTAAGTATGTACTAGGATCATGTTTGGTATTTTATTATTGTTTTAACAGATTTTTGAAATTCATAGTCACCATCAGAGACTGTAGTGTTTGCTTCTCTTCTGCTCACTCCCAATTTGTTCTTGGATATCAGCTGCCTCTTCTGTGATCACCTACTCATAAAATGGATAACTCACAGCTTTGTCATTATACTGGGGTTTCTTCCAGTAATGGTCAGGTATGCCTCTCTGAAAGACAACCTGGAAAAGGTTTGACCATCCCAGATCATCACAGGTATTTCTCTGGTCCCTTTTCTTTCTCCTTCAGATTTTCTAATTTTAACAGGTTTTGGTCAGTATAGGCACTTTTATATATACTACTGTGGTGCTTTTATAAAGCAGAAACTCATCAACTAAGACTGAGAGATGAGCCAGGCATGGTGGTACATGTCTGTAATCCTATCACTCAAGATGCTGAGGAAGGAGGATCTAGAGTTCAAGGCCAGGCTGGAGAGATGGCCCAGCAGTTAAAGAACTTGCCTATGAAGCCTGGAAATCCGGGTTTGATTCCCTAGTACCCATTCAAATCCAGATGTGCAAAGTGATGCACACATCTGGAGGTCGTGTGCAGAGTTGTGAGGCCCTAGTGTGACCATTCTCTCCCTCCACCCCCCTTGCTTGTAAATAATTTTTTTTTTTTGGCTTTAGCAGCCGGGCATGGTGGTACATGTCTTTAATCCCAGCACTTGGGTGGCAGAGGTAGGAGGATCGCCATGAGTTCAAGGCCACCCTGAGACTACATAGTTAATTCCAGGTTAGCCTGGGCCAGAGTGAAGACCCTACCTCGAAAAACCAAAAAAAAAAAAGAATTAGGGAGCTGGAGAAATAGATTATCAATTAAGGTGCTTACCTGCGAAGCCTAAGAGAAAAAGAGCCAGGCATGGTGGCATACACCTTTAATACCAGCATTCAGGAGGCCAAGGTAGGAGAATCACTGTGAGTTCGAGGCCAGCCTGAGTCATTGGCTTTTCTTATAAAAAGTAATACAAATTTCAAAGAAAATTAGAAAATATTACAAACAATAAGAAAACAAATATTTATCACCAGGCATGGTGGCACATGCCTTTAATCCTAACACTTGGGAGGCAGAAGTACAAGGATCACCATGAATTCAGGGCCACCCTGAGACTACATAGTAAATTCCAGGTCAGCCTGGACTAAAGTGAGATCCTACCTCGAAAAGGCAAAAAAAAAAAAAAAAAAAAAGAAAGAAAGAAAGAAAGAAAGAAAGAAAGAAAGAAAGAAAGAAAAAAAAAAAAAAAGAAATAACTAAATGCCTTTGGGATTTTTTTTATTGAGAACTTCATTAATCGTAGACAATAAACCATGGTAATTCCCTCCTTCCCCCCACTTTCCCTTTTGAAACTCCACTTTCCATCATATCCCCTCCATCTCTCAATCAGTCTCTTTTTATTTTGATGTCATGATCTTTTCCTCCTATTATGATGGTCTTGTGTAGGTAGTTAGGCACTGTGAGGTCATGGATATCCAGGCCATTTTGTCTGGAGGAGCACATTGTAAGGAGTCCAACCCTGTCTTTGGCTCTTACACTCTTTCTGCTGCCTCTTTTGCAATGGACCCTGAGCCTTGGAAGATGTGATAGAGATATTTCAGTTCTGAGCACTCCTGTCCCTTCTTCTCAGCACCATGGTGCCTACTGAGTCATCCCAAGATCACCTGCATTTGAAAAGAGAAGCATCGCTAACCAAAAGTGAGAATAGCATTAATATATGGGTATGAACATTAAGAGAAGTCCTGACCAAGCAATTTGGTGAACATAGTATATACATTTAGCCAGACACCAGCACACATTACACCCCTAAGGCTCATGACTACCCCTGTTGTAGGTTTTCAGTATTAGGGATATATTCCCTCCCATGGAGTGGGCCTTCAGTCCAATTAGAGAGTGGTTGGTTTCCCCCATAACAGTCATGCCACTCTTGCACCCATTGGCTCATTTGGCATGGCTGGCCAAATTTAAGGCTTTCAGTGTCCATTATTGAGTATCACCACTGGTGATTTTTCTCTTTTCCATTGAACTGCATACAGCATAGCTTTTTCCAGCTTTTGTTCAGCTGGTCTATATGGAGGAGGTTTTCAGCTCAGGTCCAGCAGGATTTCTCAGTGACCTTGCAGCCCAAGCATGTGGAGTCTTCAATAATAGGGTCTTATAATCTTTTCCTGGTGGGAAACCAAGAGCCTCGGCAATAACCTGTAATGTTTTGAGGGTATTTGTGACCTCCCTGCTTACAACTCCCTGGAAGGTATCCCATCCCTGGCACTGAAAATTTGCTAGTAACAATCTATGGCTTCTGAGTATTCCATTGTCCAAAAAAGTAGGTTTCCATATGACTTACTTATATCCTCTTAGATTTTGATTAGCCCTCCCTCCACCTTTCCTTTACTCAATCTCTTCCCCTGACCTCATTTAGGCCTTTTCACCCCCATTAATTTCTTCTTCTACTTGCATATATAAAATACCATCCTATTATGTTCCCCCTCCCTTTCTATTCCCTTTATATCGCCTTTCAAGCTTACTGGCTTCTGCTATTGAGTTTTATTCCTACTCACATACAAGTCCAATCATTTGTAGCTAGGATCCACATATGAGAGAGAACATGTGATGTGTAGCTTTCTGGCCTGGGTTAGCTCACTAAGTATAATCCTTTCCAGATCCATCCATTTTCCTGCAAATTTCATAATTTCATTTTTCATTACTGCTGAGTAGAACTCCATTGTGTAAATGTACCTCATCTTCATTATCCACTCATCAGTTGAGGGACATCTAGGCTGGTTCCATATCCTACCTATTGTGAATGGAGCAGCAATAAACATGGTTGAACAAATATCTCTAAGGTAGTGAGAGGACTTCTTAGGATATATGCCTAGGAGTGGTATAGCTGGATCATATGGTAAATCTACTTTTAGCTGTCTCAGAAACCTCTACACTGATTTCCACAGTGGCTGGACCAGATTGCATGTCCACCAACACCTCTTTTTCCACATCTCTGCCAGCATTTATGGCCATTTGTTTTCATGATGGTAGCCAATCTGACAGGAGTGAGATGGAATCTCAACAGTTTCAATCTACATTTCCCTGATGGCTAGGGATGTAGAACTTTTTTTAGATGTTTATATGCCAGCTGTATTTTTTCTTTTGAGAACTCTCTATTTAGTTCCATTAGCCCCTTTTTGGGGGGGGTGGAAGAGTCAGAGAGAGAGAGAGAAAAAGGGACAGATAGAGAATGGGCACGCCAGCAGCCTCTCAGCTGCTGTGAACAAACTCCAGATGTGTCCACCCCTTGTGGGAAAGTGCAGCATTGCACCCTTGTATCACTTTACATTGGGCTAAAAGTAGGACCTGGAGAATCGAACTGGCATTCTTAGGCTTAGGAGGCAGATGCCTTAACCCCTAAGCCATCTCTCCAGGCCATTAGCCCATTTTTTAATTGGCCTGTTTGGTTTCTTATTAGTTTTTTTAGTTCCTTGTATATACTAGATATTAATCCTCTGTCAGATGTATAGCTGGCAAAGATTTTCTCCCATTATGTAGGTTGCCTTTTGCTTTATTCAGTGTCCTTCGCTGTATAAAAGCTTTGTAATTTCATGAGGTTCCAGTGGTTGATCTGTAATTTTATTTCCTGAACATTTGCGGGTATACTCAGAAAGTCTTTGCCAAGTCCAATATATTGAAGGGTTCCCCCTACTTTTTCCTCTAGCAGTTTCAGGTCTGATATTAAGGTCTTTGATCCATTTGGACTTAATTCTTGTGTATGGAGAGAGATAAGGATCTATATTCATCCTTCTACAGATACATATCCAGTTTTTCCTGCACCATTTGCTAAAGAGGCTGTCTTTTATCCAATGAGTATTTTTGGTATTTTTGTCGAAGATCAGGTGGCCATACCTACCTGGACTTACATCTGGGTCCTCTATTCTGTTTCATTGATATACATGTCTGTTTTTGTGCCTGTACTGTGCTATTTTTGTTACTATGGCTCTGTAATGTAGGTTAAAATCAGGTATGGTGATACCACCAGCCTTAATTTTGGTTGCTTAAAATTGTTTGAGGGCCAGGCATGGTGGCACACACCTTTAATCCCAGCACTCGGGAGGCAGAGGTAGGAGGATTGCCATGAGTTCAAGGCCACCCTGAGACTACATTCCAGGTCAGCCTGGGCTATAATGAGACCCTACCTCGAAAAACAAAACAAAACAAAAAAAACTGTTTTAGATATTCAAGTTTTTTGTGCTTCCAAATGAATTTGGGGATTTTTTTTTTCTATTTCTGTGAAGAATGCCATTGGAATTTAGATGGGGATTGCATTAAATGTGTAGATGGCTTTTGGTAAGATTGCCATTTTCACAATATTGATTCTTCCAATCCAAGAACAAGGGATGTCTTTCCATTTCCTGGTGTCTTTTGCAATTTCTTGCTTGTGTGTTTTAAAGGTTTCATTGTAGAGATCCTTCACTTCCTTAGTTAGATTTATTCCAGGATTATTTATTTATATTTGGTTTCTCAAGGTAGGGTCTTGAGCTGGCCCAAGCTGACCTGGAATTCAATAAGTAGTCTCAGGGTGGCCGCGAACTCATGGCAGTTCTCCTACCTCTGCCTCTCAAGTGCTGGGATTAAAGGCATTTGCCACCATGCCCAGCTACTATTTATTTTATTTTATTTTTTATTTATTTATTTATTTATTTATTTATTTATTTATTTATTTATTTATTTTTGGTTTTTCAAGGTAGGGTTTCACTCTAGCTCAGGCTGACTTGGAATTCACTATGTAGTCTCAGGGTGGCTGCGAAGTCATGGCAATCCTCCTACCTCTGCCTCTCAAGTGCTGGGATTAAAGGCGTGTGCCACCACGCCCAGCTATTTATTTATTTTTTGATTCAATTTTTGAGTGGGAGTGATTCTCTGATTTCATCCTCTGTTTTTGTTAGGATATAGGAAGCTATTGATTTCTCTCTGTTTATTTTGTATTCTGCTACATGGCTATAGGTGTTTATCAGCTCTAACAGTTTGCTTGTAGAGTTTTTAGGATCCTTTATGTATAGAATCATATAATCTGCAAATAATGATATCTTGATCTCTTCCTTTCCAATTTATATCCTTTTTATGAATGTCTCTTGCCTTACTGCTATGTCTAAGACTTCCAGTACTATATTTTTAAAAAAGTGGGGACAGTGGACACCCTTGTCTTATTCCTGATTTTATTGGAAAAGCTTCAAGTTTTTCTCCATTTAGTATTATGTTGGCTGTGGGTTTGTCATAAATAGCCTTTATTATGTTGAGATATGTTCCTTCTAGTCCCAGTTTCTGTAGGATTATCATGAGGGATGTTGGATTTTGTCAAATGTTTCTTCTGCATCTAATGAGATGATCATGTGATTTTTTTCTTCAGTCCATTTACATAATGTATTACGTTTATTGATTTGCATATGTTGAACAATCCCTGCATTTCTGGAATAAAGCCTACTTGGTCAGGGTAAATGATCTTTCTGATATACTCTTGAATTCTGTTTGCCAATATGTTGTTGAATTTTTGCATTTATATTCATGAGGGAGAATGGTCTGTCATTTGCTTTTTTTGTTCTATCTTTGTCTGGTTTTGGTATCAAGGTGATGCTGGCTTCGTAGAAGGAGTTTGGTAGGATTCCTTCCTTTTCTATTTTATGAAAAAATTTGAGAAGTATTGGTATTAGTTCTTCCATGAAGGTCTGATAAAATTGAACAGTGAATCCATCTGGGCCTGGACTTTTTTTAGTTGGGAGATTTTTTTATAACTTCTTGGATCTCCATAGTTGTTATAGGTCTGTTTAAGGAGTTAATCTCATCTTGATTTAATTTTGGTAGGTCATATAAATCAAGGAAATCTTTTCTTTCACATTTTCAAATTTAGTGGAGTATATGTTCTTATAGTATGTCCCTATGATATATTTTTTAATTTCTCTGGTATCTGTTGTGATGGTACCTTTTTCATCTCTAATTTTATTAATTTGTGTCTCTTCTCTCTTTTGGTCAGATTTGCTAAGGGTTTATCAATATTGTTTATCCTTTCAAAGAATCAACTCTTTGTTTCGTTGATTCTTTGAATTGTGTTTTTGGTTTCTATTTCATTAATTTCTGCCCTAATCTTTATTATTTATTCCCGTCTACTGATTTTGGTTTACCTTGTTCTTCTTTTTCCAAGGCCTTAAAGTGAAGCATTAAGTTGTTTAATTGTAACCTTTCTAATTTCTTTTTTTTTAAATATTTTATTTTATTTATTTATTTATTTGAGAGTGAGAGAGATACAGAAATAGGCAGGTAGAGAGAGAGAGAGAGAGAGAGAATGGGTGCGCCAGGGCCTCCAGCCACTGCAAACGAACTCCAGATGCATGCACCCCCTTGTGCATCTGGCTTATGTGGGTCCTGGAGAATCGAGCTTCGAACTGGGGTCCTTAGGCTTCATATGCAAGCGTTTAACCACTAAGCCATCTCTCCAGCCCTAATTTCTTAATATAGGCACTTAAAGCTATAAATTTTCCTCTTAGAACTGCCTTCATTGTGTCCCAAAGCTTTTGGTATGTTGTGTTCTCATTATCATTTGACTCCATGATTATTTTGATTTCCTTCTTCATTTCATTGACCCATTCATCATTTAGTAGTGTATTGTTTAGTTTCCATGATTTTGTGTATGCTTCTATAGCTTTTCTTGCTATTGATTTGTAGTTTAATCCCATAATGATCATATAAAGTGTAAGGAATTATTTCAGTTTTCCTGTATTTGTTAAGATTTGCTTTGTGTCCTAATATATGGTCTCTTTTAGAGAATGTTCCTTGTGCTGCTGAAAAGAATGTGTATTCTTCAGCATTTGGATCAAATGTCCTGTATATATCTTTTAGGTCCATTTGTTCTATGTCCTCATTTAATCCAGAAGCATTTCTGTGGTTTTTTTTTTTTTTTTTTTTTTTTTTTTTGCTAGGATGACCTTTGAGTTGGTGAGAGGGGGATGTTGAAGTCACCCACTACCAAGTCTGTTTGGTGTTACCTGTGACCTTAGTTCTAATAGTGTTTGTTTGATGAAATTGGGAGCCCCCATGTTAGGTGCATATATGTTTAGGATTGTAATGTCTTCCTGGTGGAGTGTTCCTTTAACCAATAGAAAGTGACCTTTCTTATCTTTCCTAACTAATGTTGGTCTGAAGTCTACCCTGTCAGATATTAGGATAGCAACCCCTGCTTGTTTTCTAGGCCCATTTGCTTGAAACACCGTTTTCCAACCTTTCACCTTAAAATAGTGTCCATCCTTTGTAGAAAGGTGAGTTTCTTGCAGGCAGCACATTGAAGGATCCTGTTTCTTAACCCATTCTGCAAACTTATATCTTTTGGTTGGGGCATTGAGACCATTGATATTAAGAGTTATTATTGAAAGGTGTGCATTTATTTTTGCCACTTTCTACTGGTTTTACCTTTGCTCTCTTGTATTAACTAGTATTTGAGCATGGTTTTTTTTTTTTTCCAGGTTCCTTATATGTGTTTTTCTTTCTCTTCAGCATGGAGGATCCTTTCAAGTATTTTCTGTAGAGCTGGTTTTGTCTTCAAATACTCCTTTAGCCTGCTTTTTTTTTTTTTTTTTTTTTGTGTGTGTGTGTGTGTGTGTGTGTGTGTGTGTGTGTGTGTAATGTCCTTATTTCTCCGTCTATTTGAATGGATAGCTTTGCAGGACAAAGTAACCTTGGTTGACAGTTGTGATCTTTCAGAACTTGGAATACATCTTTCCAAGCCCTTCTGGCTTTTAAAGTTTGTGTTGAGCAATTTGCTGTGATCCTTATGTGCTTGCCTTTGTATGTGACTTGCTTTTTCTCTCTAACTGCTTTCAATATATTTTCTTTGGTTTGTGTGTTTGGTAGTTTAATTATAATATGGAGAGGAGAGTTTCTTTCCAGGTTTTGTCTGTTTGGTGTTCTAAAGGCTTTCTATATCTGCATTGGTATCTCTTTCCCAATTTGGGGGAAGTTTTTTTCTTTGATTTTGTTGAAAACGTCTACTATGCCTTTGGAGTAAAATTCTTTTCCTTCTACTATACCCTGAATTCTTATGTTTGATCTTTTCATAGCATCCTGTATATCTTGAAATTCCCATTGATACCTTCCTATTAATTTGTCTTTCTCTTTGTTGGATCTGCCACCTGGACTTCTAGTTTAGATATTCTGTTCTCTCCTTCATCCATTCTACTGGCGAGATTTTCCACAGAGTTTATTTCACTGTGTTTCTCATTGCTTATATTTCTGACTGGTTTTTCTTTATTATTTCCATTTCCTTACTTATGTCTTGTTTTGACCTCCTTATTTCATTAAATTGGTTTCCTGTGTCGTCTTTGATTCCTTTGATTTCCTCTTTGATTTCTTTGAGGATATTTATAATCATTCTTTTGAAATCTTTCTCAGGCCTTTGTTCTAAATCCTTTTCACTGGAGGTCATTTCTGATGGATTAATACTTTTTGGTGGATTTATATTGTCTCGATTTTTTGTGTTTCTTGTATTTATAATGCAGAGTGTTTTTGCATCTTGGATTAATTGAATGCTTGGATATATTAGTCTATATGATGTTATATATCTTTAGGGTAGGAGCTTAAGGTGCTAGGTGTGGCTCTTAAGATTCTCAGAGTAACCACAAAAGTGACCCTACCCTAGGTGTTGGGTTTGCCTGCTATGAGAGTATTATAGTAGGCTGGGTGGAACAAAATATAGGCAAATTGTACAATTTAAATAAACACTATACACATTCAATGAAAACGGCACAGAGTATTTATACAAGAGTAGGTATTATGACAAACAGATCCTCTAATAAAGTTACAGGCCATAAGGATGTGTCTTGCCCCACACCCTTAATCTTATCAACTGGGAGGCTGAGATTTCTGGTCTGTAGAGGGTTCCAAGGTCAGGTTGCAACCAAGTGAGACCCTTCCCCAATGAACAACAGAAGAGGAGGCAAAGGCACAATAAATCAGGAAGCAACAATGACAAGCCCAAAATATAGCTTATTTAAGAATGGCCATCCATCAGATTTAACACATAATTTACCCTAACATGGAAGGTGCAATTAGCACTTCTGGTAAGCCTATCTCACCACCACCACCCCTTTTTTTTTTTTTCTTTTCTTTTCTTTTCTTTTCTTTTCTTTTTTTCTTTCTTTCTTTCTTTCTTTCTTTCTTTCTTTCTTTCTTTCTTTCTTTCTTTCTCTTTTGTTTTTGGTTTTTTGAGGTAGGGTCTCACTGTAGCTCAGGCTGACCTGGAATTCACTATGTAGTCTCAGGGTGGCCTCGAACTCATGGTGATCCTCCTTCCTCTGCCTCCCACATGCTGGGATTAAAGGCATGTGCTACCATGCCCAGCTATATCAGGCTTTTTTGGTGAGTACTGACCTGGTGTAATCCTAGTTACCTTTGGTATGGATTTGGTCTCAGCTATGCTGCAAGGCCACTTGGGTCCCTCTTTGCTGTGCTGTGGGCTCAGGTTCGCTGGCTGTGTCGGTGGGTCACTGCTCTGATCCCCTGTGCTGGGTGCTGTGTAGGTGGCCTCCCTTCCCCAGGTCTCTGGTGCTTGCTGGCACTGGAGCTCATGATGGGGAGAGGGAAGACTGTCAATGGTGGTTGAAGTTTTCCCCACTGGTCCTCTAGATCCTCTTCCCCACAAGCTGCTCCACTGGTCCCTGCTGTCCTCCCTTCACATTTCTTGAGTTTAAGACGAGGCTGTTTTGAGTGGTAAATTCCCTCACCTGGCTTTCCTGCAGCTCAGGCCAAGCCTGGCTGCCACAGCTGGGTAGACAAGTTGCTGGTGCTGCTGGAACCACTTTTGCCTGCTTCTATGGACTCCTACTTCTCTGCCATTGTTGATAATTTTTTATGCACCTTCACTTTTTAGTAGAAGATTGTATTTTGGTGTTTTTTTTTTTTTTTTTTTTTTTTTTTTTTTTTGGCTTTTTCTACCCTAGGCTGCTTTGTTGTGGTTCGTACTCTACCATCTTAACTGGAAGTTGGGATGTTTTTAATTTAGGTCTTTTAGTAGATGTGTATATTTTTTGTCCTCTCAAAATGGAAAACTTGAAAAGGCAGGCATGGTTACTCACATGTATAAGCCCAGCACTGAGGAGACTAAAGCAGGAGAATCATAAGTTTAAGGCCAAATAGTGTACAAAGTGAGACCCTATCTCAAAGGAAAAACTACATTATTTTTTTTATTTTTATTGACAACTTCTTTAATTGTAGACAATATCCTGTGTTATTTCCCTCCCTCCCCCCACTTTCCCCTTTGAAACTTCACTGTCCATCATATCCCCTCCCCCTCCCAATCAGTCTCTCTTTTCAGTTTGATGTCATGATCTTTTCCTCCTATTATGATGGTCTTATGTAGGTAGTGTCAGGCACTGTGAGGTCATGGACATCCAGGCCATTTTGTGTCTGGAGGAGCACGTTTTAAGGAGTCCTACTCTTCCTTTGGCTCTTACATTCTTTCCGCCCCCTCTTCCGCAATGGACCCTGAGCCTTGGAAGGTGGGTTTGAGATGTTTCAGTGCTGAGCACTCCTTTGTCACTTCTTCTCAGCACCATGGGTCCTTCTGAATCATCCCCAGGTTGCCACCATCTGAAAAGAGAAGCTTCTCTAACCAAAAGTGAGAGTAGCATTAATGTATGGGTGTGGACATTAAGAGAAGTGCTTACTGGGCAGTTTGGTGAGCATAGTATATACATTTAGCGAGACTCCAGCAGACAATACACCCTTAGGGCTCATGACTACCCCTGTCGTACGTTTTCAGTATCAGGGATGTGTTCCCTCCCATGAAACGGGCATTTTTTTTTTTAACTGCCAAAATTAAGAGCATCTTTCTTTCCTGAGCTAACCTTTATAGTTTGATTTACTAATGCTTTTAAAATTATATTGAGAAGGAAATATCACGGAAGTATGAGACAGAAACTAGAGCTGGGATGGAGAGTAGTAGAGTGCTTGCCTAGTATGCACAAAGTGCTGTGTCTGATACCTACCAAAACACATACACACAACACACACACACACACACACCCCACAGAGGAGGCAAGAGACTTTTATAGGTTGACTGTCCCTGTTTGTGTAGGTGTGTGTGTTTTAAAGAAAATCTAATGTCATTGGATAAATAGATAAAAAAATTGATAAAGGGCTGGAGAGATGGTTTAGCAGTTATGGTGCTTGCTTGTGAAGCCTAAGGACCAAAATTCAATTCCCCAGTACCCATGTAAGCCAGATGTACAAAGTGGCACCTGCATCTGGAGTTCATTTGCAGTGGCTGGAGGCCCGGGCTCACTCACTGTTTCTTCTTTCTCCTCTCTCTCTCTCTCTCTCTCTCTCTCTCTCTCTCTCTCTCTCTCTGTGTGTATCTATCCGCCTCTCTCTCTCAAATAAATAAAATATTTAAAAATGTGATAATATTAAAAAGTGTGAGCTGGGCGTGGTGGCACATGCCTTTAATCCCAGCACTCGGGAGGCAGAGGTAGGAGAATCACTGTGAGTTTGAGGCCACCCTGAGAATACATAGTGAATTCCAGGTCAGCCTGAGCTAGAGTAAGACCCAACCTTAGAAAATCAAAAAATAAAAAATAAAATAAAAATGTGGAATATTATCCAGTCTTAAAAAGAAGGCTACTTGGAATAACACAAGTTGAACCTGAAGGACATTATGGTAAGTGAAATAAGCTAGGCATAAAATGAACAAACACTATATAACATAACTTACATGTAGAATCTAAAACAGAGTAACTTATAGAGGTAGAGAATAGAATGATGATTGCTAGTGGCTGGGGTAGGGTGGGGAGTGGGGAGATGTTGGTCAGAGGAAGTTTTTGTTATTGCTAGGCAAGGTGAATAAGATTTGGAAACCTAATGTATTGCATGTGATTATAGTCAATAACGTATGGTGGCACACATGCCTATAATCCAATGCTCAGGAAGTTGAAGCAGGAGCATTGCAAATTTCAGGCTACCCAGACTACATAGTAAGAACCTGTCTCTAAACAAACTAACAGAACAAACAAAACAAATACTAGTTTATGTTTCAGATTTGTTAAGAACCTAGACTTTAAATATTTTTACCACAAATACACACAATGATAAATATGTAAATGACAGATGCTTATTAGCTTGATTGTGACGATCACTTCACAGTGCAAGCATATATCAAAACATCGTATACACCTAATTTAACATAAGTTTCAGTGAACCTGAGAAAGAAAACATATGTACCAAACAGAACACCATGGTTAAAGGTGAAAATCTTGAATCATCTAAAGTGGCCAAGTATGCTTAGACAATGCTTTGAGTTAGACATACAATCAGTATTTTATAAAAGTGAAATGAATTCATTTATGAATGGGCATTTAAACCATATTTGGGAGTGGCCATTTTTTCATAGCATTTTTCATAGGTTATTTATTATAGAATATATGGAATTTGATTATTGCTTCACTATTGATTTCTGAAAATCTTGATTTTTTTCTCTGCGCTACAGTTTCATACTTTGTAAAATGAGTATATTGAAGGGTTAATATATTCTAACTGCCTTGGGGAGTTTGGGGGGGACTAAGAGCTTTTCATGTATCAGTGGGGTATACTTAACTTAGTGAATTTTTTATCCAAAAGCCTGTTCTGAACAGGACATTGGTTGTATTCATAATTGTTTCTTTTGCCTATAGTCTAAGCTCACCTTAACCCCATGGGTTGGCCTTCGGAAAATCAATGTGTCTTACTGGTGCTGGGAAGATATGTCTCCATTTACAAATAGTTTACTGCAGTGGATGCCATCTGAGCCCAGTGATGCTGGCTTCTGCGGAATCTTGTCAGAGCCCAGTACTCGGGGATTGAAGGCTGCAACCTGCATCAACCCACTCAATGGCAGTGTTTGTGAAAGGCCTGGTAAGGACATGGATGAATAAGGTGCTGCAAGAAGTTTACTGGTAAAGAAAATATAATAAGCATAGTTAAGTAATAAGATGTATAAAATAGTCATGCGAACAAATATAATCAGTACACTACAGTCAGTATAATAAGTAGTTGATTGATTTCAGGTATAATCCCAAATCCTAAATGTAGAGGAAAATAATCTGTGTCTCTGACTTTCAGCCATACACTAAGCCACACATAAGATTAGTAGAAGGACCGAATATTCTACGTAATGTTGAGATTGACTGGTTTATTGTCCACAAAAGTGTGGCAAATTGTTCTGAAAAGCATATTTCTTGATGTTGGCAAGAGAAATGCTATGGAAGAAAAAACAAAAATGGAAAATAAAACCAAAGAAAAAATGAAGACAGGATTCAGAAAGCTTGTATTAGAAGGGGGAGGGGGTGATGGCAAGTTCAGTGACAGCAGTCAGTCAGAGCCAACCCCAAGCTATGGCAGAGTACTGCTCTCAGGGTTAAGTGTAGGCTCCATGCAGGCAGGTCCAGAGCAGCACTGGAAGTATGTACATGGGGATTCAGAGGTAAGAGTTAGGATGGTGGATTATTGTAGGAGACTGGATTCCATTTAACACTAGGTGCAATTTTAGGAATGTACTGGAATTTGCCTGAGTATATTGAGGCATAGGAAAAATTCATAAGGAGTCACCTTAAAAGCAGGATTTCTAAACTTCTATAGTAGGGAGCTTTTCAGCCTTTTTAAAATCCTAAATGCCTTGGTAAATTCAGTGAGTGTTGAGGTCATTCATCCCTAAAATCACAAGCATAAGGTTTTGCAAATCCCAATGGGTTCTAAAACCCCTTATGTTCTAAGGAGTTAAGACCTTATGTTTTTGGAATGATCTTATTTCCCCATCTGTATCCTCAATCCTTCTGAAAAGAAAGTCCAATTGCCTTCAAATGAGTAAGTATACTTGATCAAACAGTATATAATGACTCCAGAGTTTTCTGTTTCCTTCTCTGCATAGAACTGAATTGATTTCATGGCACACTGATGGGTTCCACACCATATTGAAAAGTCTTTATCTTTAACTGACCACAGTGTCCCTTTTGGGTTTAATTCTCAGCGAACCACAGTGCCAAGCAGTGCCGGACACCGTGTGCCCTACGGACAGCATGTGGCGAGTGCACCAGTAGCAGCTCCGAGTGCATGTGGTGCAGCAACATGAAGCAGTGTGTGGACTCCAATGCCTATGTGGCCTCCTTCCCTTTTGGCCAGTGCATGGAGTGGTATACAATGAGCAGTTGCCCTCGTAAGTAAAAAGGCAATCTGGGGAGGTGTAGGTTGGGGGGTGGGGTGGGAGACTTGCCATGAAGTGGTATTCTTTGAACATTCATGGGGAAAGTTGCATTTGAACTTTTGCCTAAGACTGTCCAGAGGCTTCATTAAGCTTATCTTGCCTGATAAAAATGGGCTCTGAGACTCAGGTACAATGATAGATGTAAATCAGTCAAATAAGTCTAGGATAGATCAGAGTACAGCAATAAGTTTTCAACTTTAGCATCATATTGTTCGGTGTATGTAATAAGGTTTTCCCAGTAGAGAACTTCTGCTTTCAACATCCTGAGATTGAGATAAATGAGAGGTCCATGTTATATACTGGTCAAAGTATTGGGCTATTTAAATCCATTATTGTAATTTTTTTTTTTTTTTTTTTTTTTTTTTTGTTTTTTGGTAGGGTCTCACTCTGGTCCAGGCTGACCTGGAATTCACTATGTAGTCTCAGGGTGGCCTCGAACTCTCGGCGATCCTCCTACCTCTGCCTCCCGAGTGCTGGGATTAAAGGCGTGCGCCACCACGCCCGGCCATTATTGTAATTTTTTAATGTAAGATAATGGTTTTCACTCACAGAAAGCAAATGGTGTGTTAAAGAAAGGGCAGCAAAAAAAATCAATAATTTCAAATCTACTTGTGATAGTGAATTTACAGCTTGTGTTTTTTATAGCTGAAAATTGTTCAGGTTACTGTACCTGCAGTCATTGCTTGGAGCAGCCAGGCTGTGGCTGGTGTACTGATCCCAGCAATACTGGAAAAGGAAAATGCATTGAGGGCAGCTATAAAGGACCAGTGAAGATGCCTTCACAGGCCTCTACAGGAAATGCCTATCCACAGCCCCTTCTGAATTCCAGCATGTGTCTAGAGGACAACAGATATAACTGGTCTTTCATTCACTGTCCAGGTAAGATATCTGTGTATCCAAATCTCTCACTACCTCCTTACAAAGAATAAAACCTTGAAAGCAACAATGCTTATATAGATTTTCTTTAAGAAAAAACAGTGTAGGTACTGGAGCGGTTAAGGCTCTTGCCTACAAAGCCTAACGATCCAAGTTTGATTTCCCAGTACCCACGTAAAACCAGATTCATGCATGCACCTGGAATTTGTTTACAATGGCTAAGAGGCCCTGGCATGCCCATTCTCTCCCTCTCTCTCTCTCTCTCTCTCTCTCTCTTTCTCTCTGCTTGCAAATAAATAATAATAAAAGAAGTAACATTTTTAGGAGAAAGTTTCATGTGAAAAATATATTTTTTTTTTTCAGTTTGATTCCTTTTTTTTTTTTTTTTTTTTTTTTTTTTTTTTTTTTATAAATATTTATTGACAACAAAACATACTTACATACCAAAGGTGCGTATTTTTCCCTCCCCTCCCCCCTTCCCCTTTAGAACTCCACTCTCCATCATATCCCCTCCCTCTCTCCATTAGTCTCTTTTTTTAATATGATGTCATCCTCTTTTACTTCTACTATGAGGGTCTTGCGGAGGTATTAGGCACAGCAAGGTCATGGATCTCAAGGCCAATTTCTGTCTGGGCAGTTGCATTGAAGGGAGTCGTACCCTTCCTTTGGCTCTTCCATTCTATCCGCCCCCTCTTCCGCAATGATCCCTGAGCCTTGGAGGGTGTGACAGAGATGTTTCAGTGCTGGGCACTTCTCCATCCCTTCTTCTCAGCACTATGTTGCCTTTTGGATCATCCCAGTGGTCATCGCCATCTGAAAAGAGAAGCTTCTCTAACCAGAAGTGAGAGTAGCATTAATATGTGAATATGAGCATTAAGTGTAGTATTTTCCGGGCAGCTTGGTGGGAATAGTATATACATTTAGATAAGGGCATGCTTTATACCCCTAAGGCTTATGACCTTGCCTACCATAGACTTTACTTAGTTTTTTCAGTACCAGGTATGTATTCCCTCCCGTGAGAGGGCCTTTAGTCAATTATAGAGCAGTTGGTTACCCCACGGTAGACATGCCACTATTGCACCCGTTCAGTCTTTGGGCCTGTCTGGCCAAATTTGAATATTCAGCGTCCACTGTTTTCACTGCTGATGACTTCTGTCTCCCATACTCTGCATGCAGTGCAGCTTTTTCCAGCTTTCAGTTGGCTGGTCTACAGGAGAAGGTTTTCTGCTCAGCACCAGCTTGCTTTCTCAGTGACCTTGCCTCTCAGGCAAGAGATGTCTTCAGCAATAGGGTCTTACTGTCTGTTTCTCAGGGAAAACCAAGGGCTTTGGCAAAAGCCTTTAATGTTTTGGAGGCTACCGGGACCTCCTTGGCCAACAACTCACTGGAAGGTATCCCAACCCAGGTACTGAAAATTTTCTAGTAACAGTCTACAGCTTCTAGATGTACCATTATTCAAAACAGTAGTTTTACATAAGTCTTATTCACAATCTTTTGAAATTAGATTGACCCTCCTTGCCCTTCTTTTATGTATTCTCTACCCATGGCCTTGGTTAGGCCATTCCCCTCCTTGTAATCAGTCCTTCCACTTACATATGTGCAATACCATACACTTCAGTCCTTCCCTTTCCTCCGTCCCTTATAGCCTTTTACCAGCTTACTGGTTTCTGGCACCAATTTTTGGTTCCAGTTCACACACAAGTCTGTCTATTTGTAGCTAGGATCCACATATGAGAGAGAACATGTGACGTTTGGCTTTCTGAGCCTGGGTTACCTCACTTAGTATAATCCTTTCCAGATCCATCCATTTCCCTGCAAATTTCATAATTTCATTTTTCTTTACTGCTGAGTAGAACTCCATTGTGTAAATGTACCACATCTTTATTATCCATTCATTTGTGGTGGGACATCTAGGCTGCTTCCATTTCCTAGCTATTGTGAATAGAGCGGCAATAAACATGGTTTTGCAAGTATCTCTAAGGAAGTGAGAAGAGTCTTCTGGATATATGCCTAGGAGTGCTATAGCTGGATCATATGGTAAATCTATTTCTAGCTGTCTCAAAAACCTCCACACTGATTTCCACAATGGTTGGACTAGGTTACATTCCCACCAACAGTGTAGAAGTGTTCCTCTTTTTCCGCATCCACGCCAACACTTATTGTCCTTTGTTTTCTTGATGGAAGCCATTCTGACAGGAGTGAAATGGAATCTCAAAGTGGTTTTAATTTGCATTTCCCTGATGGCTAAGGATGTGGAGCATTTTTTCAGATGTTTATATGCCATCTGAATTTCATCTTCTGTGAATTCTCTATTTAGTTCCATAGCCCATTTTTAACTGGGTTGTTTGAATTCTTATTATTCTGTTTTTGAGTTCTTTGTATATTCTGGATATTAATCCTCTGTCAGATGTATAGCTGGCAAAGATTTTCTCCCATTCTGTAGGTTGTCTTTTTGCTCTACTCACAGTGTCCTTTGCTGTACAAAAGCTTTGTAATTTCATAAGGTCCCATTGGTTGATTAGTGTTTTTATTCGCTGAGCAATTGGGGTTATATTCAGAAAGTCCTTACCTATGCCAATATGTTGAAGGGTTTCCCCTACTTTTTCCTCTAGCAGGTTCAGAGTTTCAGGTCTGATATCAAGGTCCCTGATCCATTTGGATTTGACTCTTGTGCATGGAGAAAGACAAGGATCTATGTTTATCCTTTTACATACCGATGTCCAGTTTTCCCAACACCACTTGTTAAAGAGACTATCTTTTCTCAATTAATATTTTTGGCATTTTTGTCAAAAATCAGGTGGCTGTAGCTGCTTGGATTAATATTTGGGTCTTCTATTCTGTTCCATTGATCTACCTGTCTGTCCTTGTGCCAGTACCATGCTGTTTTTGTTACTATGGCTTTGTAATATAACTATAAAATCGGGTATGGTTATACCACCTGCCTGATTTTTGTTTCAAAAAATTGTTTTGGCTATTCGAGGTTTTTTGTGTTTCAGATGAATTTTAGGATTGTTTTTTCTATTTCCGTGAAGAAAGCTATTGGGATTTTAATAGGGATCGCATTAAATGTATAGATTGCTTTTGGTAAGATTGACATTTTCACAATATTGATTCTTCCAATCCAGGAGCATGGGATGTCTTTCCATTTCCTTGTGTCTTCTGTAATTTGTCGCTGAGTTTTTTTAAAGTTCTCATTGTAGAGATCCTTCACTTCCTTGGTTAAGTTTATTCCAAGGTATTTTATTTTTTTGAGGCAATTGTGAATGGGAGAGATTCCTGATTTCATCCTCTCTGCACGTTTGTTGTTAGTATATAGAAAAGCTACTGATTTCTGTGTGTTTATTTTGTATCCTGCTACATTGCTAAAAGTGTTTATCAGCTCTAACAGTTTGCTGGTAGAGACTTTAGGGTCTGTTAGGTATGTGAAAAATATTTTAAACATCAGTCAATAAACATTGAGGACCAGATCTGGGTGTGGTGGCACACGCCTTTAATCCCAGCACTCAGGAGGTAGAAGTAGGAAGATTGCCACGAGTTCAAGGCCACCCTGAGACTACACAGTGAATTCCAGGTCAGCCTGGGCTAGAGCAAGACCCTACCTCAAAAAACCAAAAAGTAAATAAATAAAAAAACTGAAGACCAAAGAGTTATTTTTTAAATATATTTTTAAATTTTTTAAATTATTTATTTTTGGAGAGAGACACAGAGAGAGATAGAGAGGGAGAGGGAGACAGAGATGGGCGCACCAGCAGTCTCTCAGCTGCTGTGAACGAAATCCAGATGCGTGCACCCCCCCCTTGTGGGCAAGTGCGGCATTGCGCCCTTGCGTCACTGCATCTGGCTAAATGTGGGACCTGGAGATTGGAACCAGCGTTCTTAGGCTTAGCAGGCAGGTGCCTTAACCGCTAAGCCATCTCTCCAGCCCCAAAGAGTTATTTTAATCATTTTCATTATAAAATGTTTGAGAATATTATAAATGTATATAAAATTAAAACTGAAATTCCTTTTCTTAATCTAGTTCTGACAATGTGATATAGATCTCTCCAGACATACATCTGTTTGTCTATCTGTCAATCATCTGTCATAGTTTTTTTTTGGGGGGGTTCAAAATAGGGTGTCACTCTAGCCCAGGCTGACCTAGAATTCACTGTGTAGTCTCAGGGTGGCCTTGAACTCATGACGCTCCTCTTACCTCTGCCTCCGAAGTGCTGGGATTAAAGACGTGTGCCACCATGCTCAGCTATATATTTTTTAAATTTTGTTTTTGTTTTTGTTGTTTTTGAGGTAGGAACTCTCAGTCTAGCCTAGGCTGACCTGAAATTCACTTTGTAGGCTTAGGGTGGCTTCAAACTCACAGTGATCCTCCTGCCTCTCCCTCCTGAGTGCTGGGAATGGGGGCATGTGCCACTACATCGTCTTTTTAAATTTTAATTTGTGTATGTGAGTATGGACATGTGCATACCATTATGAAAGTGTGGAGGTCAGAGGACCACTATTGGGGTCAGTCCTTGCCTTTCCACCTCATATGAGGCAGAGTTTTTCTTTCTCAGTTCTCATTCTGCTGTTTTTTGCTCTCACCAAGAGCTTTCTGGGAAATTCTCCAGGCTCTAGATTACAGAAGTCAACTACAGTTTCAGGCTTTTTACATGGGGTCTGCGGATTAAACTTGGGTATTTTGGCTTGAGTGACAAGCACTCTTTCCATTGAGCTGTTTTCCTATCCCTAATTTTTTTTTTTGAGGTGGGGTCTCACGCTAACGCATGCTGGCCTGGAATTCACTGTGTAGTCTCAGGCTGGCCTTGAACTCACAGCATTCCTCCTCCTACCTCAGCCTCCCAAGTGCTGGAATTAAAGGCATGTGTCACCATGCCTGGAGAATGAATATTTAGTTAGTTAGTTAATTTGTTGGGGGGTGGGGGTGATTTTTTTTTGAGTCAGGGTCTCATTATAGCCCAGGCTGACCTGCTGTCCTGGAACTCACTGTGTAACCTGAGGCTAGCCTAAAATTCACAGCAATCCTCCTCCCTCAGCTTCCCTGAATGCATGCACCATCATGCCTTGTTCAATTTATATTTAAATATTTTTTATTGGAGAGAGAGGCTGTGTGTGTGTATGGGCACACCAGGGCCTAGAAAATGTTCAAGGCTATAGAAATTTATCAGGATAATGCAAAACTGCCTCTAGTTGGTCAACTAAGCCAGATCCACAGAATCACAGATTTTGCTTACAAGTTGCTTCAGCTTGCATACTATGTGAATGTCCTACTCCTGAGTCCTGTAGTATATAGCCAGGCTTTAATATGCCTTTCTAGTTGCAACATCCTACTCCAGGAGCAACAGTAATTTGGCCTCTGGAAGTATTCATAGATAAAGATGCTTATTTTTCTAATAATGGAAAACATAAAACATTAAATATTAAATTATTAGAAGCTGGGTATATATAGTTCAATGTTAAAACTATTATGACTCAGAAATCCTTTTGCCTTTTAAAGTTTTCTTTGTGGCCTGGGGAGATAGCTCAGTGGTTACAAATCTTGTCAACCTGGGTTTAATTCCTCAGTACCCTCATAAAGCCAGATATACAAAGTGGTGCATGCATCTGCACATGGTTTGCAGCAGCAAGAGGCCTTGGCATACCTATTCTCATTTTCTCTCTCTCTGAAATAAAAATATTTTTTAAGAATGAAAATAGCCAGGCGTGGTGGCTTACACCTTTAATTCCAGCACTCAGGAGGCAGAGGTAAGAGGATTACAGTGAGCTTAAGGCCAGCCTGGGACTACAGTATGAATTCTAGGTCAGCCTGGGCTCGAGAGAGACCCTACCTCGAAGAAAACAAAACAAAACAAAAAGTGAGAGAAAAACTTTTCTTTGTAATAGATCAAATAATATAAAATAATTTTGACCTAACTTAAATCAAAATTGAATATTAATGTGAATAAGACTGTAAAGCTATAGTAGAAAAATACTGAAAAGAAAGATACCAAGCATGAACCATGTTTTCTGGGTGGTGGGATTAAAATTTATTTTCACCTTCTCTATAGTTTTCAAATATACTCCCATGAGCATAAGTTTTTACAATTAATAACCAAAACTACTTTTTTTTTTTTGGTTTTTCAAGGTAGGGTCTCACTCTGGCCCAGGCTGACCTGGAATTAACTATGCAATCTCAGGGTGGCCTTGAACTCACAGCGATCCTCCTACCTCTGCCTCCCCCTCCCGAGTGCTGGGATTAAAAGTGTGCGCCACCACACCCGGCTTTTGTTTTTGTTTTTGAGGTAGGGTCTCTAGTCAAGGCTGACCTGGAATTCACTACGTAGTCATAGGCTGGCCTCAAACTCCCATTGATTCTCCTGGGTGCTATGAATAAAGGCATGCACCATCACACCCCAGCCAGAAACTACTTTTATATTGCTATGATAACATTTCTGAGTTTTAGGACTAATTTATTTTTGATCCCTTGATCTTATACTTTTTTTGGGGGGGGGGAGTTTCAAGGTAGGGTCTCACTCTAACCTCAGGCTGACCTGGAATTCACTATGTAGTCTCAGGGTGTCCTCGAACTCATGGCAATCCTCTTACCTCTGCCTCCCGAGTGCTGGGATTAAAGCTTATACTACTTTTTAGTAAACTATTTTTTTTTTATTTTAGAGAGAGAGAGAAACACAGAGAGAGTGAGAGAGAATTGGCGCACCAGGACTTCAGCCAGTGAAATTGAACTCCAGACACTTGTGCCACCTACTGGGCATGTGAAACTTTGAGCTTGCCTATCTTTGTGCATCTGGCTTACATGGGATCTGGAGAGTCAAACATGGGTCTTTAGGCTTCACAGGCAAGCACCTTAACCACTAAGCCATCTCTCCAGCCTTAATTTTGTTTTTTAATTTGACTAGTCCTGAACTTGTCACATAGCCAAGGATGACCTTGTATGCCTAATCTTCCCAAGTACTGGAATTACCATTGTGCACTATGCACAGCTTTTCAGTTTGTTTTGTTTTTGAGATAAGACACTCTCTCTCTCTCTCTCTCTCTCTCTCTCTCTCTCTCTTTGGTCTGTTTGTTTGTTTTTCAAAGTCGGATCTCACTCTAGTACAGGGTGACCTGGAATTCACTATGTAGTCTTAGGGTGGCCTCAAACTCACAATGATCTTCCTACCTCTGCTTCCTGAGTGCTGGGATTAAAGGCTTTGCCACCACACCCAGCCAAGATAAGACTGTTTATGTTACCCAGGCTGTCCTGAAATCCCTGGGCTCAAGCAAGACAGGTCCACAGAATAAGACATTATGTCTGCCTCAGCCTCCCAAGTAGTCAGGCTACTTACTGTGCCTGATTAGTTTTGATGATTTAATATTTAGAAGTCGTACCAAACTTAGAGATAGATGCAGAAAAATACTATGAAAATCAGTTCACCTGGTTCTGCAATAGGAAAAGCCCCTTGAAATTCTTTTTGCCTTTCAGCTTGCCAGTGCAATGGCCACAGCAAATGTATCAACCAGAGCATTTGTGAGAAGTGTGAGAACCTTACCACAGGCAAGCACTGTGAGACCTGCATATCTGGCTTCTATGGCGATCCCACCAATGGAGGCAAATGTCAGCGTAAGTCACACTGGTCAGGTGGAACTCATTACTTCTGTTTGACTTGGCTAGGAGGGGCAGAGAGACTTGATTTATTTATTTATTTATTTGGTACTGCATTCCTTATTGAGGCATATTTTCATGAGTTTAGCTGAGCTATTAGAGAGCTAAGCTGTTGGGTTTTGGAGCAGCTGGTTAAAGCAACAAACTTAACAGTGAAACAGTTATGCCTTTAAACACATTTAGCCCATGATATAAACAAGGGTCTCAAACCAAAGTAAGTTCTATTTTCTTCCAAGGAACAGAGCACCAGCCCAAGAGTCAAGTGATCAGTGTGGTATGGAGTAGTCTCACTGTGGAGCAATCTTTGTCAGTAGCATTGTGGGCTTTGTGGTTGTAGGGTGGGTGAGAGAGAAAAGCTCACAAGTGAGAAGCACTAGACACTGAGTCTGAGTGAACCAAGTATCCAGTTTTCCTCCTTCCCATGTGAAGAAGAAGACACAGCCTTTGGTAAGAGACACATGAGAATGAAGTTTCATTTGGAAAGCATCACGGTCTAAGGAGCCAGTCCTGGACTCCACCTCTCCGAGAGATTGCAACACTTAATTGTGTCCCAGTCAGCTGTGGGGAGGGTAGCTGGCCTTCTGAGGCCACCAGGTAAAGCCTTTGCAGTGGCCTGTGGTTAGGCCTGCAAAACCACATGCAGGTTTATTTTGTTTGGTTTGGTTTTGGCTTTGGGAAAACATACAGATTTTTTAAAATTTATATTTTGAGAATTCTATACATTTATGTAATATATTTTGATCATTCATACCCCCCATTACCTTCTCTTACTCTTCCCACTCAACCCCTTCTTCCCAACTTCCATGGTGTTGTTTTTTCCCCCTTTTCTGAATTAAATTAGGGTTGCTTGTATGAACATGGGTGAGGAATTACTTATTGGAGTATGACTACACCACTAAAGAATATGAATCCCTTTCTTTCCTCAACAGTTGCTAATAGCTCCTCTGGAAGAAGTGAGGTCTCATGAGCCCCTCCCCCCATCCATGATGAAATGATGACAGGTTCAATATTGTGCAGGAAGCTACATCTGCTGAAAGTTCTTGACTGTAATGGCCATGTTGTTTTCAGAAGACTGCATTAGAGAATTGGCGCACCAGGACTTCAGCCAGTGAAATTGAACTCCAGACACTTGTGCCACCTACTGGGCATGTGAAACTTTGAGCTTGCCTATCTTTGTGCATCTGGCTTACATGGGATCTGGAGAGTCAAACATGGGTCTTTAGGCTTCACAGGCAAGCACCTTAACCACTAAGCCATCTCTCCAGCCTTAATTTTGTTTTTTAATTTGACTAGTCCTGAACTTGTCACATAGCCAAGGATGACCTTGTATGCCTAATCTTCCCAAGTGCTGGAATTACCATTGTGCACTATGCACAGCTTTTCAGTTTGTTTTGTTTTTGAGATAAGACACTCTCTCTCTCTCTCTCTCTCTCTCTCTCTCTCTCTCTCTTTGGTCTGTTTGTTTGTTTTTCAAAGTCGGATCTCACTCTAGTACAGGGTGACCTGGAATTCACTATGTAGTCTTAGGGTGGCCTCAAACTCACAATGATCTTCCTACCTCTGCTTCCTGAGTGCTGGGATTAAAGGCTTTGCCACCACACCCAGCCAAGATAAGACTGTTTATGTTACCCAGGCTGTCCTGAAATCCCTGGGCTCAAGCAAGACAGGTCCACAGAATAAGACATTATGTCTGCCTCAGCCTCCCAAGTAGTCAGGCTACTTACTGTGCCTGATTAGTTTTGATGATTTAATATTTAGAAGTCGTACCAAACTTAGAGATAGATGCAGAAAAATACTATGAAAATCAGTTCACCTGGTTCTGCAATAGGAAAAGCCCCTTGAAATTCTTTGCCTTTCAGCTTGCCAGTGCAATGGCCACAGCAAATGTATCAACCAGAGCATTTGTGAGAAGTGTGAGAACCTTACCACAGGCAAGCACTGTGAGACCTGCATATCTGGCTTCTATGGCGATCCCACCAATGGAGGCAAATGTCAGCGTAAGTCACACTGGTCAGGTGGAACTCATTACTTCTGTTTGACTTGGCTAGGAGGGGCAGAGAGACTTGATTTATTTATTTATTTATTTGGTACTGCATTCCTTATTGAGGCATATTTTCATGAGTTTAGCTGAGCTATTAGAGAGCTAAGCTGTTGGGTTTTGGAGCAGCTGGTTAAAGCAACAAACTTAAACAGTGAAACAGTTATGCCTTTAAACACATTTAGCCCATGATATAAACAAGGGTCTCAAACCAAAGTAAGTTCTATTTTCTTCCAAGGAACAGAGCACCAGCCCAAGAGTCAAGTGATCAGTGTGGTATGGAGTAGTCTCACTGTGGAGCAATCTTTGTCAGTAGCATTGTGGGCTTTGTGGTTGTAGGGTGGGTGAGAGAGAAAAGCTCACAAGTGAGAAGCACTAGACACTGAGTCTGAGTGAACCAAGTATCCAGTTTTCCTCCTTCCCATGTGAAGAAGAAGACACAGCCTTTGGTAAGAGACACATGAGAATGAAGTTTCATTTGGAAAGCATCACGGTCTAAGGAGCCAGTCCTGGACTCCACCTCTCCGAGAGATTGCAACACTTAATTGTGTCCCAGTCAGCTGTGGGGAGGGTAGCTGGCCTTCTGAGGCCACCAGGTAAAGCCTTTGCAGTGGCCTGTGGTTAGGCCTGCAAAACCACATGCAGGTTTATTTTGTTTGGTTTGGTTTTGGCTTTGGGAAAACATACAGATTTTTTAAAATTTATATTTTGAGAATTCTATACATTTATGTAATATATTTTGATCATTCATACCCCCCATTACCTTCTCTTACTCTTCCCACTCAACCCCTTCTTCCCAACTTCCATGGTGTTGTTTTTTTCCCCTTTTTCTGAATTAAATTAGGGTTGCTTGTATGAACATGGGTGAGGAATTACTTATTGGAGTATGACTACACCACTAAAGAATATGAATCCCTTTCTTTCCTCAACAGTTGCTAATAGCTCCTCTGGAAGAAGTGAGGTCTCATGAGCCCCTCCCCCCATCCATGATGAAATGATGACAGGTTCAATATTGTGCAGGAAGCTACATCTGCTGAAAGTTCTTGACTGTAATGGCCATGTTGTTTTCAGAAGACTGCATTCTATAAGCATTCCTTCCCATCCTTCAGCTTGTAGAATATTTCCACTACCTCCATTTTTCTACTCCCTTTTCTGTGATGTTCTTTGAGCCTTGGAGGGAGTGATACAGATGTTCCATTTAGGGCTGAGTCCACTATAGTTATTTATTCTCAGAACTTTTGGTTTTTTGAGGTAGGGTCTCCCTCTAGCCCAGGCTGACCTGAAATTCACTATGTAGTCTCAGGGTGGCCTTGAACTCATGACGATCCTCCTACCTTTGCCTTCTGAGTGCTGTGATCAAAGGCATGTGCCACCATGCCCAGCCTATTCTCAGAACTTTTACCAGCTGTGTGTCTCCACATTAATCTCTGCCCACTGCAAAAAGAAACTTCTCGGAAGCTAAGAGCAGTACTAGTTTATGTATTATAATATTTATAAACATAAATATTTAAAAAGCAGTTTGACTACCTGTTTGTTTAGCACAACAACAGTAGTAGGTTCACTATGACCTCTGCGGACAGGTTTTACAGTATCATGCATGAATTCCCTCCTGTATAGCAGCTCTTAAATCCAAACAGAAAATAACCACTATTGCACTAGTGAGCACATCTTGCCTCGCTGGTCAGATATGGAGCATAGAGGATCCACAGTTGATGACTTTTCTTCACAGCAACATGCATAGCACCTTCTAGCACTATGAAAGTTATTTATTTTTTGAGACAGGATCTCATGTAACTCAGGTTAGCCTTAAACTTGATTTGTAGCTGAGGATGAACCTAACCTTCTGATCTTCCTGCTTCTATCTCCCAAATGTTAGGATTACAGATGTGTGCCACCATGCCCAGCTTCCAACACAGATTCCTCTCAATATACCTTGTGTATTTTAAAGATTTAAATATTCTTCTATTCCCCTGTTCAAATCAGATCAAGGCCTGGAAGCCATAGGACACTATTGTTAAAATATTATATTTTTTGTTTATTTTGTGTTTGTTTGTTCAAGGTAGGATCTCACTCTAACCCAGGTTGAACAGGAACTCTGTAGTTCCAGGCTGGTCTAAAATTCATGGCAATCCTCTTATCTCTGCCTTCTGAGTGCTGAGATTAAAGGTGTGCACCACCACACCCAGCCATGTTATATTTTTTTTAAAACAATAAATCATGTCAATGATTTTTTTTTTTTTTTTTTTGCTCTAGTTTCCAACTGAAAAATGTATTGTGTACTAGAGTTGAAAGTCCCTGGGTCTGGCTTAGCAGTTAAAGCTTGCCAGTCTAGGTTCAGCCGTCCAGCACCCACATAAGGCCAGATCTCCCCCCCTCCCAAAAAATGGTAGAAAGACCTAGTGTTCATTTGCAGTGGCAAGAGACTGTGATGAACATGTTAGTGTGTGTGCCATGCACACACACATATAAATTTTTTTAAGTCCCCTTAAAGTTCTGAGCAAGGAAAATAATTAGGGAAAGAAATCTCTATCTGTTCTTCAGGTCATACTTCTCTATTCCTTACTGTGGCCCTTCAGAATTGATCCCATGCCAAGCAAAAAGGTGGTTTTCAGCCAGAAGTGGTAGCTCACACCTTTAATCCCAGCCCTCGGGAGGCAGAGGTAGGAAGATCGCTGTGAGTTTGAGGCCAGTCTGGGACTACAGAGTGAATTCCAGGTCAGCCTGGGCTACCTCGAAAAAAAACAAAACAAAACAAAGTCATTTTCTAGCTGAGTGTCCCCAAACTCTTTGTTGAGATTAAAGCAGTTAGAATATACTTTAACATATAGTCAACACTCAGTAAATGTGATCATTACCCTTCTAGTGTCATTCTCCACTACTTTTTTTTTTTTCTGGTTTTTCGAGGTAGGGTTTCACTCTGGTCCAGGCTGACCTGGAATTCACTATGTAGTCTCAGGATGGCCTCGAACTCATGGCAATCCTCCTACCTCTGCCTCCCAAGTGCTGGGATTAAAGGCACACGCCACCATGCCCGGCTCCACTACTCTTAAGTAAAATATCTTGCTCAGATTATAAGATATTCACTAAAAATAATTCCTATGCTTTGTGAACACATTTCATCTGTTAATTATCAGAATACCTAACATTGCTCAGTAGTAAAAGTGTTCAAGGCTTGTTACATATAACCACTCAAGAACCAGGTGTCTTTATTTTCTCAAGATCAAGTAACTTGTCCATAGTGTGATGTAACCAAGTTGAGAACCACATCCAGTATGTGCTTATTTGAACTAACCAGAGTGTACTTTCAGGTGACCTTCCCCATGCCTGCAGATGCCATGTAGAAAAATCACATTTCCAAACCAGGCATGGTGGCACATGCTTTTAATCCCAGCACTTGGGAGGCAGAAGTAGAAGGATCGCTGTGAGTTCGAGGCCACCCTGAGACTACATAGCAAATTCCAGATCAGCCTGAGCTAGAGTGAGACCCTACCTTGAAAAATGAAAAGGGGGAAAAAAGGGGATATTTCTCATTTCTCGGTGTTTAAAGGCACTTGCTTGCAAGCCTTCTGGCTTAAGTTCAAATCTCCGTCACCCATATAAAGCTGGACATAAAGTGGCTCATGAATCTGTAATCCCAACACACCTACAGCATTGGGAGGCAGAGTCAAGAAACTCCAGAACATCACAGGTCAGCTTGACTGGTACATAAAGCAGTAAAACAACAGATGCTGTCTCAAAGAAGGAAGGGAAAGACAAAGTCGTCCTTATGTTTCTCTCTCGTAATTGCAACCTTTAGCCAAAGATAATAGTCCTAGGTGTCATGCATATATTACCCCCTTTGATCCTCCCAATAACTCTATAGATAGGGCCTGTTACTATTTTTATCATATAGACAAGGAAACAGATCAGAAGGGTTAAGTAACATGTCCACAATAACAGAAGAGCTATATGGAGGACCCTGGTTTCAAATACAAGAAAACTGACTTCAGGCCTCTGATTTTCATTAATACATTGTTCCATCCCCATACTCAACAGAGTAAGAATTGAACTCATTGGCTTCATTCCAATCCTTTTGCTAATCATCAGCATTCATTCTAATAATCTCAGTACTGTTTTGTTCTAAAGGTTTCTTTGAGTTATTTTTTTTCACAGGATTTTTTTTTTAAGTACACTTTTCTCCAGACTTTCATTTATTCACAGAAAAATGGGGCATTAAGTACAAGTTCCTGAGTTCAGTTCTCAGCACACCTCCTCCCCCACACATAAAAAGGAAAAGACTGCCGGGCTTGGTGGCACACACCTTTAATCCCAGCACTTGGGAGGCAGAGGTAGAAGGATCGCCATGAGTTTGAGGCCACCCTGAGACTACATAGTTAATTCCAGGTCAGCTGGGTCATAGTGAGACTCTACCTCGGAAAAAAAAAAAAAAGGAAAAGAAACTTCTCAAATGGCCCCATAGAAAAGATTCCTCAGCTGGGGCAAAGAACAATCCGACCAACCTTCTCCCAGAGGGTAGACACCACCCAGATTGAATCCACAGGATGAGGATCCAGCACCTGACATGCTAGAAATACTGTATGTTGAATGAAACATAATACTGAAAAAGGGAGTCTATCAAAAAGATGGAAATAATGATTGCTGCAGGTGGCAGCAGAAACTAGCTTTCTCTTTCTTCCTGATCTTTAATATTGGTTCCTTTACATATTAGAAATAAATCATTAGCTGAAAAATTGTGACTGTTACCCACTGACTGCTCTCTTATTTTTGTTTCTTTCCTAATGAACCCAGTTCAAACAAAATTTTCTTGAGAAAAGTCTCTGGTAATAGTAATCTTTTAAGTGTTGTGACCAACATTCTATTTCCTTCTCCCCAGCATGCAAGTGTAATGGGCACGCATCACTGTGCAATACCAACACGGGCAAATGCTTCTGCACCACCAAAGGTGTCAAGGGAGATGAGTGCCAGCTGTGAGTACCACCCACTTTGTACCACCAGGGAGGACCAGGGGCATAAAACTGCCTGAATCCTGAGAGTGACTCTTTCCCTGCACCTACATGCCATGGGCCCCATAGATTAGTATGGGAGTTTGCCCCATTTTCTTTAGCCACACTGAGGGGTCATTAATAGCAATTCTTTAGTGGCTCTTTAAATCACTTTTTAAAAACATATTTTAGTAATGCTGACATTTCCTGCCTGCTGATTTGAATTAGTCATATTGACTTCAGCAATGACTTGATTTTTATCATGTCAGGAGATGATACTCTTTCTTGAAGGATAAAGTTGGAAGAGCTGATATTCCAGTGAAGGTATTTATTTGGTATTTTGGTTGCCCGATAGCAGAGATGATCTTGATTTTAACCCATCCATCTCTGTTCTGTCACTTTCCTTGGCAAAGTGAATTGTCTTCTAGGGAAAGACTTGAAGTCTTGGTTGATGAGGATGTAGATTTAGCACAGGCAGACAGGTACAAGGCCTGGCTCTGCCTCCACTGAGCCTCAGTTTTCCTGTCTGTAGAGTGGCTAGCAGTTACTATTTTTAGTATCCTGGTAAGTTGAAATGGGAGATTTTCCTCAAGTTAACATCTACCTGTCAGCCTCACTGGGATGAGCACCTAGGTTTATTCATTCTCGCAAGATGGAGCTTAATGGGCTAGAGAGATAACTCAGTGGTAAAGGCATTTGCCTGCAAAGCCTAATGACCCAGGTTTGATCCTCTGGTACCCACATAAAGCCAAGTGCATCTGGAGTTCATTTACAGTGGCTATAGGCCCTGGTGCACCCATTCAGTCTCTCTCCTTGCCAGTAAGTAAGTAAGTAAGTAAGTAAGTAAGTAAGTAAGTAAGTAAATAAATAAATAAATAAAATATTTTAAAAAGAAGAAGCGTAAGAGAATATGAAAACATTGAGCTGTATTAGCAAATATCTCATTGGTAACTTTGTTTTACTTAAACAACAACAATAATAATAAAAAAATAGAGAGAGAGTCTGTGGAGACATTGATAGTATTATTGAGCAGGGTAGTAGTCCATGTAAACTCTCTTAGTTTACTTCAGTGAATATGGCTACTAGTTTTATGTTGCCTTACAGCCAATACATGAAGAAATGTCTAATTAAAGATTGAATTTAGCTTTTCATTCCGGTTCCTTTTAACAAAAATATGATAGAGCAAAATTAATCACGTTGTCCTCTGTTAGGGTCAAAGTAAGGACCTGAGGTGGCATCCATTAAGATTTTTCAAATCTACAAGAGATTGTTCTGTAAGCAAGTGCCAGCTTAGAGCTGGGAAAAGTGTTTTCCCTCCTTCATGCTTTAGAGCTATTGTGCTTGCCTACTTAGCTTTGTGAAGTGGAAGACTGGATTATGCTAATGTTTGTAGATGATGTCTATGGGAGATTAATAATTCTTTTTAATTGGTTAATTAGTATGTGCATATGTGGGTGCACACAACACACATGTACCACTTTGTGCCTCTCTTTACATGGGTGCTAAGGTATCAAATCTGGACTGACAGCTTTGCAACAAGAACCTTTAACTGCTGAGTGATCTCCCCAACCCCAATAATTTTTATTTTTATTTTGTTTTGGTTTTGTCAAGGTAGGGTTTCACTCTAGCCCAAGCTGACCTAGAACTCTCTCAGTAGTCCCAGGCTGGCCTCAAACTCACAACAATCCTCCTACCTCTGCCTTCCAAGTGCTAGAATTAAAGATGTGAGCTACAATGCTTGGCTTCCAATAATTTTTTTTAACTAGAACTTATTTTATGTTTCATATGGTAAACACTTGTTGAAGAGAATTCTTTTTATTTATGAGAGAGAGAGAGAATTGGTGCACTAGGGCCTCTAGCCAGTGCAATCAAACTCCAGACGCATGCACCATCTTGTGCTCATGTGTGACCTTGTGCATCTGGCCTACATGGGATCTGAGGAGCTGAACCTGGGTTCTTATGCTTTGCAGGCAAGTGCTTTAACCACATCTCTCCAGCACAAGAATTCCTTTTTTAAGTGATTCTTGGTATTTCCTTTTCTCTTGTTTGTGTTTAAAGAACAGAATCAGTATATACAGGGATAGTAGTATAGAAGTGAGAAATGAATGACAAATGTTTTAACTGCACTTTTAGAAAAATAAATAGTCAGGCTGGAGAGATGGCTTAGCGGTTAAGGTGTTTGCCTACAAAACCAAAGGATCCCAGTTCAACTCTAAAGGACCCTATCACATAAGACAGATGCACAAGAGAGCGCATGGGTCTGGAGTTTGTTTACAATGGCTGGAGGCCCTAGCATGCCCATTCCCTCCATCCCTCCGTACTCTCCTCCCTCCCTTTCTCTCTTTCTCTCTTTGCCTCTTTCTCTCACTCAAATAAATAAAGAAAGAAAGAAAGAAAAGAAAAAGAAAAAGAAGTAGTCCACACAAAATTGAAAATGTGGTTTGCATTATAAGTAGAATTTAAATTTATTACATTTCTATATATCTTAAGTCCTTTGGCAAATGTTTCTCTATTGTTTTCAGTAGGGTTGGTGGTGTAAACTGCTGGGCAGAAAAATTCATACAAATGTTTCTTGATCTGTCTGATATGAATAATGGGGGAGTTTAAATAAAAGGATTTTCTGTATTTTAAGAAAAAAATATAGGTTCTATTTTTGAAATATCAATAGAAAATAATTTCTTTTTTTTTTCCCTCCTAGATGTGAGGTAGAAAATCGATACCAGGGAAACCCTCTCAAAGGAACATGTTATTGTAAGTGTTTTTGTAATTTCTGCCTCTAGGAGCAGAGTAGTTCAGCAAATTACATTTTCCTTTAACATAGTTTCAGAATGGTAAGTGCTTATGGAATATAGCAGACACCCATAGAGGTGTTTCCTAACTTGATAAATAATCTTTATGCTATTTTAATTATGGTCGTGGTTTATGTTAGTATGTCCATAGCAGATAACAGGGGACAATACAAGGACGAGCATCACTGGCTTTCCTTATTGCTGTTCCCTTCTACCCTTACTTCATTTGCCATTATAGATTAGTAACAGAATTCTTAAATATTTTCATTTATTATTTATCTAAGGGCTAGAGAGGGAGAGAGAAAAAGAGATAAAGAGGGGGTACTATGAATGGGCATGGTAGGATCTTTGCCACTGCAAACACACCAGTTTGTGCATCTGGCTTCACATGGTTACTGGGAAACTAAACTTGGGCTGGCAGGCTTTGCAAGTGCCTTTAACCACTGAGCCATCTCTCTAACCTGAGAATTTTTGTTGTTGTTGTTGTTGTTTTGTTTGTTTGTTTGTTTTTTTTTTTTTTTGAGGTAGGGTTTCACTCTATTCCAGGCTGACCTGGAATTCACTATATATTCTCAGAATGGCCTCCAACTCATGGTGATCCTCCTACCTGTGCCTCTCAAGTGCTGGGATTAAAGGCATGTGCCACCACGCCCCGCTCTGAGAGTTCTTAAAAAATTTCATCATTCTCTGTGGAGCTGATTTGTATTAACCATTTTTTTTGAACAAGTATATAAAATACCAAATGATTATCTTGGCAGTATAGGTGAATCTAGCAAGGTCATCAGATTTATGGGTAAATGCATTTTCTGTATTTGTGAGAATCCACATAGTAGGGTGGATTATGAAACCAGAGAAAAGGAGTTAATGCTTAATATATACAATGAAATTACATGTATAACTTGTAGAAGAAACAGGAGAAAAACATCTATACCTTAAGTAGGGAGAAGACTTCATAGATCATTTTCTGTAGCCTAGACCAGTCTTGAATTTACAGTCCTTACTGAGCTTCCTGAGTAGCTACAATCACAGACTTGGGTCACCAGGTCCAATGAGTTCTTAGACATGATTCTAAAAATAATTCATCAAGTAAAATGTTGGGTAATTTAAAAAATTGAGGCTAGCCAGGCGTGGAGGTGCACGCCTTTAATCCCAGCACTAGGGAGGCAGAGGTAGGAGGAGTGCCATGAGTTTGAGGCCACCCTGAGACTACATAGTGAATTCCAGGTCAGCCTGGGCTAGAGTGAGACCCTACCTCAAAAAACAAAACAACAAAAAAAATGAGGCTAGATATGTAGCTCAGTGATAGAATGCTTGCCTAGCATGCACAAGGTTCTGGATTTGATCCAAGAACCACAAAATAAAACATTCAAAAACATTTTAAGCTGGGCATGGTAGCTCATGCCTTTAATCCCAGCACTTGGGAGGCAGAGGTAGGAGAATCACAGTGAATTTGAGGCCACACTAAGGCTACATAGTGAATTGCAGGTCAGCCTGGGCTAGAACAAGACCCTACTTGGAAAAAATAATAATAATAACACTTAAAAATGAACTGGCACATGCTTGTAATCCTGGTACTTGACTTGTTGAAGCAGATGATCATGAGTTTGACACCAATCTGGACAATGTAGTGATAACTTCCTCAAAAATAAAACACAACAATGGGCTGGAGAGATGGCTTTG
This sequence comes from Orientallactaga sibirica, assembly GCA_036365145.1. NCBI lineage: Eukaryota > Metazoa > Chordata > Mammalia > Rodentia > Dipodidae > Orientallactaga > Orientallactaga sibirica. The sequence goes on along the minus strand of JAEOAD010000011.1, from coordinate 38,498,376 downwards.
TGGTTAAGGCACTTGACCTGCAAAGCCAAAGGATCCTGGTTCAACTCTCCAGGACCTACGTTAGCCAGATGAACAAGGGGACGCATGCATCTTGAGTTGGTTTGCAGTGGCTGGAGGCTCTGGCGTGCCCATTCTCTCTGTGTGTGTGTCTCTCTCTCCCCAACTTTCTCCCTCTCAAATAAAGAAATTATATATATATAAAATACAGAACATCAAATTGAACAAAAGAGGTTATATACATCCATCCATCCAATAAGCATAGATAACTTGTATATTATTAGTTACTACATTCATTGCTGTGAACAAACATCAGACAAGAAGCAGCTTAATGGGGCTGGAGAAATAACTTAGTGGTTAAGGCATTTGCCTGTGAAGCCAAAGGATCCTAGTTCAATTCTGCAGGACCCACATAAGCCAGATGCAGGAGGGGTACATGCATCTGGAGTTCATTTGCAGTGACTAGAGGCCTAGTGTGTCCATTCCCTGTCTGCCTCTCTTCTCTCTCTTTCTCTCTCTCTCTCCCTCCCTCCCACCCCCCTTGCTAATAAATAAATAAAATTTTTAAAAAATTAAAATGATACAAAACAACAAAAAAATATTAAGAAAAAAAGAAGAAGAAGCAGCTTAAGAAAGAGAAAGTGAACTGGCGTTGTGGCACACACCTTTAATCCCAGCACTTGGGAGGCAAAGGTAGGAGGATCACCATGAGTTCTAGGCCACCCTGAGACTATATAGTGAATTCCAGGTCAGCCTGAGGTAGAGTGAGACTCTACCTCCAAAAACCAAAAGAGAGAGAGAGAGAGAGAGGCTGAGCTGGTGGGTGTGTGCAGTGCGGAGTGAAAGGTAATGAGACCGGAGAAGATAAACTGCTCTTCGTACTTCTGTCAAGCCTCAGCTGAATCCACAGAGGAATTGGGGAGAAGAGCAAGAGTGCTGTTTCCATACTATTGCTCATAATCAGCACCAGGGAGTAGGAGACAGACCCTGAGGATACTCAACACCTACCAACTCATATATCTAGAGGTTCCTAAAGAGCTCATCACTGAAGTAGAGAGGGCTGGAAAGATTATAAGAACCACAGGTGGAGACATCATATCCAGAGGCATTCCCTCCCCCCAAAAAATAACTGACTACTATTCCCACAATGCATAAGCCACACCCCATGGGGAATACCTGCAACCCCACTGAGGATTGTCCCCAACAGAGGGAAAAGAGGGTACCAATACATGATGTATCTATACGAAACTTCTTTTTTTTTAATTTTTTATATTTTATTTATTTGAGATCAAGAAAGAGGCATAGAGAGAATGGGTACTCCAGGGCCTCCAGCCACTGCAAACGAATTCCAGATGGATGCACCCCCTTATGCATCTGGCTTACATGGGTCCTGGAGAGTTGAATTGGGAACCTTTAGCTTTGCAGGCAAACACCTTAGCTGCTAAGCCATCTCTCCAGCCCATGAAATATCTTCTTAATAATAAACATTAAAAAAGGTAGGAAGAAAGAAAGAAAGAGAGAGAGAGAGAAAGAGAGAGAAAGAAGGAAAGAAATCCAAATCTAGGGGCTGGAGAGATGGCTCAGTGGTTAAGGCACTTGCTGCAAAGCCTAACAACCTGGGTTTGATTCCCCACTACCCATGTAGGGACAGATACGCAAAGAGGCACATGCATTAGGAAGCCCTGATGTGCCCATTCCCTCTCTCTGTCTCTCTTCTCTCTATGCATATAAATAAATGAAACATAGCTGGACGTGGTGGCGCACGCCTTTAATCCCAGCACTCGGGAAGCAGAGGTAGGAGGATCGCCGAGAGTTCGAGGCCACCCTGAGACTACATAGTGAATTCCAGGTCAGCCTGAGCCAGAGTGAGACCCTACCTCGAAAAACCAAAAAAATAAATAAAATAAAAATAAATAAATGAAACATATAAAAAAGAAAGAAGGCTTTATTTTAGTTTACAGTTCCAGAGATATAGTCCATCAATGCAAGGAGGGATGGTCAGGAACAGGAGGCTGGCTGTTCGCATTGAATCCACAAACAAGAAGCAGAGAATGGATAAGAAGTGGAGCCAGGCTATAAAACTTCAAGGCTCACTTCCCCTGACTGACCACTTCCCCCAGTAAGGCTTCATCTCCTAAAGGTTCTACAACTTTCCTGAATAGGACCGTCAGCTGAGGACCAAGAGTTAAACACATGAGCCTAAAGCATTCAAAACTCAATAGAATTTAGTATATTTAAAACCATAGTGAGATAATGATTTGGAATAACTAGAATCAAAAGCTAGTACTGTGGTTCAGTAGAAGAAAACTAATATTAGCTACCTCTGCATTCAACCTGTTGTAATTTGGTTAAACACATGAAAAACACCTGGCCTTAGCAGACAGAAAAGGGGTGGAGCATTTTAATATCCAATTCCATAATTACTGATAATATCCTTTGGTACCATACAGAAACTAGAGAACTGCTTGTTTCTTCTTTTTAATTGATTTTTCACTATTTTATTTTCTTGTGGGTAAAACAATAGCACCAAGTTTAACAAAAATGTTGAGAAACTAGAAGATGCATATATGGAATGTTAAGATGTTACATTTTGAAAAACCATTTGACAAATTTATTTAAATAAAGTGAGTTTATCAGTTATTCCTCATTTCTTCCCACTCCCCCCAATAAAATCATGGGAATCATCCATTTTATTTTGTTTCTATGAATTTTACTACTCTGAGGATGTCAGGTTCACATTGCTGGCAGAAATCATCCAGCCAAGATCAGCTTGTGGGACAAAAAGGGTTTATTTTGGCTTACATACTCGAGGGGAATTTCTATGGTGGTAGGGGGAAACGATGGCATGAGCAGAGAGTGGACATCACCTCCTGGCCAATATCAGGTGGACAACATGAACAGGAGAGTGTACCAAACATTGGCAAGGGGGAGCTGGCTATAACACCTATAAGCCCACCCCCAACTAATACACTGCCTCCAGGAGGCATTAATTCCCAAATCTCCATCAGCTGGGAACTAGCATTCAGAACCCTAAGTTTATGGAGGACACCTGAATAGAATCATAGTATTTGTCTTTTTGTGACTGATTTTTTATCTTTCATATAGTGTTGTCAAGGTTAATCCACATTATAAAAAGTAGTGTATGTCAGAATTTCCTTTCTTTTAGGCCTGGGATATAGCTGAGTGGTATATTGCTGGCCTAGCATGCAAAGGCCCTGGGTTCAATCCTTAACATCACAAACTATTTTAAAATTCTTTTTATAGGTTAATTAATATTGCATCATGCCTATAATTTTTGGTTTATTCATTTACCTGTCAGTGGGATACGTAGGTTGCTTCCACCTTTTTGCTATTATAAATAATATTGTTGCTGGGTATGGTGGTGCGCACACCTTTAGTCCCAGCACCTGGGAGGCAGAAGTAGGAGGATTGCCAAGAGTTCAAGACCACCCTGAGACTACATAGTGAATTCCAGGTCTGCCCGAAAACAAACAAACAAAATAAATAATACTGTTATGAAAATGGGTATGCATAATGGGTAAGAGGATTGTCATGAGTTTGAGGCCATCCTGAGACTACATAGTAAGTTCCAGGTCTGCCTGGGCTACCTTGAAAAAACAAACAAAAACAAATAATAAAACCCAAAAGACAAAAACTTGGGAATAGGTAAGTTAATGTCCTTTCCTAGCTAGTGAGGAACTGCCATACTGAGATACTGAGTTTATAAGAAAAGTAATTTTGTACTTGCAGAGACCTGTTCTATTTTATTTTATATTAAAATTTAAAAAAAAATTGAGACAGGGTCTCATTCTAGTCCAGGTTGACCTAGAACTCACTTTGTAGCTCAAGCTAGTCATACTCATGGCACTCCTCCTACTTTAGCTTCCCCAGCACTAGAATCTGTTTTTGTTTTTTTGGTTTTTGGTTTTCTGAGGTAGGGTTTCACTCTAGTCCAGGCTGACCTGGAATTCACTAAGTAGTCTCAGGGTCAGAATCTATTTTTAAATGTATATTTCTTTCTTTCCAGATACTCTTCTTATTGACTATCAGTTCACTTTTAGCCTGTCGCAAGAAGATGACCGCTATTACACAGCTATCAATTTTGTGGCTACTCCTGATGAAGTAAGCTTTTTTTAAAGTTGTCTTATTTATGTTAATTTGTATGTATTCTTTTCTTGGTCAGCCTGGACCAGCAGTCTCAAAGTGTAATATGCAAAGTAATCTTCAGAGGCATAGGAAAGAAATGTTAAGAATCTGCGTTTTATTTATTTCCACCCAGAAGGCAAGAACAGTGTAAAGATTTACCAGGATATGATGCACAGATTGGTATTGATTGTACATACTTAGTCTCCTGTCAGCTCATCATAGCCCATAGTTAGCTTGCAAGGGGACTACATCAGCAATACACAGGAGGTCAAATGTAAGAACCCAGATGGTTCTCTCCGGTGGCCCAGATGCTTAAAAATTAAGGCGTCAGGGGGATGGCTCAGATGGTAACGTGCATGCAGTGCTTCCACACACACACATTTTAAAAATGTTCCATTTGGAAGACATTTTATAATACAGTCTGAATCCAGCAGTATATTGTGTTGGAGAGAATGGCTTAGTGGGTGAAGGAGCTTGATTGCAAAGCCTAGTGGCCCAGATTCAATTCCTCAGTACCAGTGTAAAGCCAGATACACAAAGTGGTGCATGCATCTGTAGTTCATTTGCAGTGGTAAGAGGCCCTGCCATACTCATTCATATTCATTCTCTCCCTACCCCCTTTTTCTCCTATTTTTTAAAAAGAAGTATATAAATTTTAGTTATAAATCTGTGGAAATTAGAGCACTGAATCCACTGTCTTCCTGGTAAGTGGGAACTCTAGGCATTTGGAAAAGGTGTTTGGCTGCTGAGGACTTTGCTCTTCTAACTCAGGTCAGAAGGTGTAACTTCTGGGGCTGGACAGATGGCTTAGTGGTTAAGTGCTTGCTTGTGAAACCTAAGGACCTTGGTTCAAGGCTCTATTCCCCGGTACCCACGTAAACCAGATGCACAAGGTGGCGCATGCATCTGGAGTTCATTTGCAGTGGCTGGAGCCCTGGTGCACCCATTCTCTCTCTCTCTCCCTCTCTCTCTCTCTCATTCTGTCACTTTCAAATAAATAAACAAAAAAATTTTTAAAAACGTAACTTCTTATGATAGTTTGTATGTGTGTGTGGTTTGCATGTGTACATGTGCAAGTGGAGGATGGAGGTTAATGCTGAGTGTCTTCTTCACTCATTTTTCACCTTACTGTTTTGTTTGTTTTCTTTTCTTTTGAGAGAGAGGGAGAGGCAGAGAGAGAGAGAATGGATGCACCAACGGTCTCTTAGCCGCCATGAACGAGTTACAGACATGTGTGCCCTCTTGTGGGCAAGTGGCATTGTGTGGTTGCGTCACTATGCCTGGCTAAATGAGTGACCTGTAGAATCGAATGTGTGTTCTTGGACTTCGCAAGCAGGCACCTTAACCACTAAGCCATCTCTCTAGCCCCCATCTTACTGTTTTTGAGATAAGGTCTCCCATTGAACCTAGAGTTTACCAACTTAGCTAGGCCTTGGTATCCTCCTGTGTGCACACTCTGTTGCACCCACCTTTTATGTAGAAGCTTGGGATCCAAACTCAGGTGTTCATGCTTGCATGGCACAGGCTACACTGATTGAGCCATCTGCCAAGACCCCAAGCATTTTTTTTTTTTAATCTCGGCATTTGGGAGGCTGAGGTAGGAGTATTGCCATGAATTTGATGTCAGCTAGGGGCTACAGAGTAAGTTAGCATGAGACCCTGCCTCAAAACAAAACAAAAGATACCTTTTTCATGGAGTTAGGCATTTGATAAAACACTGAATTCCATATAATTTATGGGACAGAAATGAAATTTTGTCTGCAAGTTATTATTTGTTAATGAAAATTGACAAGAAATTTTGCTAAGTCTTCTGTAAGCATGAGTTTCTCTTAGGGCATTGTGAAATATTCTGTGGTTATAATAGTTAGAAATAATAAAATCTAATTGCCTTATTTTAAAATGTGAAAACTGCTATAATTAACTCTCGAATTTGTGACTTTCATCAGCAAAACAGGGATTTGGACATGTTTATCAATGCCTCCAAAAACTTCAACCTCAATATCACCTGGGCTGCTAGCTTCTCAGGTAAGACATATCTAAAGAAAATAATGCAAGTAGAGATGATGGATAAAGAAATACAGGAGTTGGAAAAGGAGGCCCTAGAGACATTTAGATGAGTTTAAAATCACTTTTGCCACTTATTAGCTATGAGACCTTGAACAAGTATCTTAGACTCCTCCCTAGACTTTAGGATTTTTCATATGGAAAGTGAGCATTAAATGAGGTTTACACCTGCCATTGCCTGCCATGGTTCGGGTTCAGTAGGTGACTACCACCCCTATCTATACTCATATCCTTGCTGTAACCACTAGACGGTCATCATCTACATCAGTGCCTCAGAAGTGAAAAGTTAAATAACTCATACTTTTAAGAAAGGAAAATATTTTAAGTACAATGAGATTGTTAGTAGGTATAGTAGAGAACTGGCTAACCTACTATGTTGGGAATTAAACAAGTTCTAAAAGCACAGCTTGCCGGGTGTGGTGATGCACACCTTTAGTCCTAGCACTTGGGAGGCAGAGATAGGAGGATCTCTGTGAGTTTGAGGCCACCCTGAGGCTACATAGTGAATTTCAGGTCAGCCTGGGCCAGGCTCCAATGAAACCTACCTTAAAAAAACCAGTAATAATAATAATAATAATAATAATAATAATAATAATAATAAAAAAAAAAGCATACCTTTTGGTTTCTCACTGTGATTCACTAAAAATCTAATGACCTGGTGTATTATTTGAGACAGATAACTACTCCATAACTTGATAACCAGCAAATAGACATAGGTTTGAATTTACCTGCATTGTGCTGTTGGGCAAGTTACCTAAGCTTTCAGATCCAATTTCTTCCTCTATGAAATGGGTTAGTAAAAATGCCTTGTGGGCTGGAGAGATGGCTTAGCGGTTAAGGTGCTTGCCTGCAAAGCCTAAGAATTCATGTTCAAATCTCCAGATCCCATGTAAGCCAGATGCACAGTGATGCAAGCACACAATGTTGCAGATGCACACGAGGAGGTGCACACATCTGGAGTTTGTTCGCATCAGTTGAAGGCCCTGGTGCACCCATTCTCTCTCTCTCTCTTTCTCAAAATAAGTTTTAAAAATACCTTGCTATATATTGAAAAAATTAACTACAATAATTAAGTACTCAGTATAGTACTTGAAATTTAACTCATCTATGAGGCAACGTTATTTTTGTTTTTCTTTGTATAAATGCCTGTTCCCAGCCAAGGGAGACTGTAGAACAGGGAATCTAGGAGTAAATGGAGTTATGCTAGTAGTGGGAAGGAGGGAGGACTGGGTGACCTTTTGACCACCTTCCTTCCTGTTGGGACTGGAGGACATTGTTAGCTAAGAAGTGAGGGGTGAAACATTGAACAGAGGCCTGGAGGATTGTTGCACAGATGTGAAGAAAATATTGCAAAGGGTTCTGAATGCTGATGCCAGTTAATAGGATCTAGTATCACTTTCATAACTGCGTGTTGCCAGGTACATTGAGGGGAGTTGGAGAGGTTCCTGGTGAAACCATTCTGGTTTGGGACACAAGTTTGTGAATCAGTTTACCCAACTTCAAATCCCAATCCATTTCTTATTGGCTGTCTGACCTGAGGCAAGTTACTTAACTTCTTGGAACCTCAGTATGGTATATTGTGAGGATTAGAGATTGAGCTTTTAAAGTCTATTCAGGGGACACTATAAATGTTCAGTAAATTATTAACCTCATTACTAATGAAGGCAGGTTCTGTCACATGCAAAAAATTTTTCTTTTCATTCTTTTTTTTTTTTTTTACTAGCTGGAACTCAGGCTGGAGAAGAGATGCCTGTTGTTTCAAAAACCAACATCAAGGAGTACAAAGATAGTTTCTCTAATGAGAAGTTTGATTTTCGGAACCATCCAAATATCACTTTCTTTGTTTATGTTAGTAATTTCACCTGGCCCATTAAAATTCAGGTAAGGAGTGGGTTTTGGCCTCATTCTTACAAAGATAGTGAAATCTCCTTAGTAGAGACTAAATTCACTAATTTGGAACTTATAGTAAATGAATCTTGCTTTGCCTTTGTAAAGGGTACTTAGCACATGAATGCTGTTCTACAGGTGACATATGTGACTTGTGAAGGAAGTTTCAAGGCACTTTATTTTGAGAGAGCACACAAGAGATAGAGAATTGGTACTGCAGGGCCTCAGCCACTGTAGTTGAACTCCAGACACTTGTGGCCACTTAGTGGGCATGTACAACCTTGTGCTTGCTTCACCTATGTGCATCTGGCTTATGTGGGGTCTAGATAGTCAAACATGGGTCCTTGGGCTTCACAGGCAAGCACCTTAACCACCAAGCCATCTCGCCAGCCCTCAAGGCACTTCTGAAAGGAAGTTGGAAGTTGGGCGTGTTGGTGCATGCTTGTAATCACAGGATTTGTGAGATTGAGGCAAGAGGATCACCAAGAGTATGAGGATTGCCTGGGCACCATATAATGTGTGTGTACACTTGTGTGCATGTCAGGAGCTAGTCTCAAAAATGGAGGAGGGTGTTCTGTGTTGCAGCATATGGTCTTTTCAGCAATAAGGTCTTACCTTTACCTCAGGTGGTAATTAAGTGCTTTGACAGAAGCCTGTCTTGTTTTGGGAACCTCATAGGTCTCTCCGATCAACAGCTCAATGTGGGTAGCAACCAATTTTTGGTACTGGGAGTTACAGGCCAGAGCCAAATATTTTGAGGTTAGGCTTCATCCCACCTCTCCAGGGCCCTTCTTTCCAGATTCTACCCCCATACTCCTGTTGAAGTTAAATCTTTTAGTTGACCTGTAAGGAGAAAGGTTCTATGGTACAAGTTCAGTATAGGTTTAGTTTTGTGTTTTTTTCCAATCTCCCCGCCCCCCCAAAATAAAAAAACCCTTCCATCCCTATTGTCTGGGACTTGAGTTGTTTGTCAGGTATGCCAGCAACTGAAGCTGTTCCAGGTTAGGAACCACAGATAGTAAGCACATGTGGTGTCTTTCCGTGATTGTATGTGCTTGCTGAGTATGATCTGTTCCAAGTCCATCCATTTTCCTACAAATTTCATTGTACCATTTTTTTTCTTACTGCTGAGTAGAATCCCATTGTGTAAATGTACCACAGCTTCATTATCCATTCGTCCAATAATGGGCACCTGGGTTGATTCCAATTCTTAGCTATTATGAATTGAACAGCTAGCCAGGCATGGATAATGCACGCCTTTAATCCTAGCACTTGGGAAGCAGAGGTAGGAGGATCGCCATGAGTTTGAAGCCACGCTGAGACTACATAGTGAATTCCAGGTCAGTTTGGACTAGAGCAAGACCCTACCATGAAAAACCATAAATAAATAAATAAATAAATAAATAAATAAATAAATAAATAAAATGAATTGAGCAGCTATAAACATGATTGAGCAAATATCTCTGCAGTGAAACATGGAGCCTTTAGGGTAAATGCCCAGTAAGGGAATAACTGGGTCTGTTGGTAGTTCCATATTCACCTTTTTCAGGAGTGTCCATATTGATTTCCATAGTGGTTGTACAAGTTTGCATTCCCACCAACAGTGAATTGAAGGTTCCTCTTCCCTCATATCCTCGCCAACATTTATTGTCATTTGATCTTTTAGTTTTTTAATTTTTAATTTTGGGGTTTTTTTTTTTGAGATAGGGTTCCACTTGAGCTCAGGCTGACCTGGAATTCACTATGTAGATGCGGGGTGGCCTCGCACTCAAGGCAATACTCCTACCTCTGCCTCCCAAGTGCTGGGATTAAAGGCGTGTGACACCGTGCCCAGCTTCATTTGATCTTTTAATAATTGCCATCCTGACTGGAAATCTAGATGCATGCGCCCCCTTGTGATCAAGTGCGGCATTTTGCCCTTGCATCACTTTGCATCTGGCTAAACATGGGACCTGGAGATTGGAACCAGCGTTCTTAGGCTTAGGAGGCAGGTGCCTTAATCCCCTAAGCCATCTCTCCAGCCCTAAAAAATTTTTAAATGTAAAAAAAACATGCTGATTGAGGGGCTGGTGGGATGGCTTAGCGGTTAAAGTGTTTGCCTGCAAAGCCAAAGGACAGATGCACAAGGGGGCACATGTGTCTAGAGTTCATTTGCAGTGGCTGGAGGCCCTGGCATGCCCATTCATTTGATCTTTTAAATAAAGAAATAAGTAATATTTTTAAAAAATTGTTTAATGTGACTAATCACCACTGAGTTGTACACTTAAAAATGATTAAATTGGGGCTGGAGAGATGGCTTAGTGTTTAAGGCGAAGCCTAAGGACCCACGTTCAGCTTTCCAGATCCCACATAAGCCAGACACAAAAGATGAGGCAAGCACAAGTCCGCACCTGCCTACTAGGTGGCACAAGCATCTGGAGTTCAATTGCAATGGCTAAGGCCCTGGTGCACCAATTCTCTTGCTCTTTCTTTCTTTCTCTCTCTAAAATAAAAAAAAAAATAATTTTTAAAAATTATTAAATTGGGCTGGAGAGATGGCTTAACAGTTAAGGCACATGCCTGTGAAGCCTAAGGTCCCCAGTTCTATTCTCCAGGTCCCACGTAAGCCAGATGCACGTGGTTGGCGCATGTGTCTGGAGTTCATTTACAGCAGCTAGAGGCCCTGGCGCGCCCATTCTCCCTCTCTCCCTCTCTCTGTCTTAATAAATAAATAAATAAATATTTTTTAGAAAAGATTAAATTGGACGTTGGTAGAATGTTTGCCTAGCACAGGTAAAGTCTTGGGTTCAATCCCCAGCATCACATAAAGCCCTCATGGTGACATACACTGTCTGTAATTCCAGCACTTGAGAAGTGACATCATCCAGCTGGAGTTACATGAGACCCTATCTCAGATAAACTAAAAATTGAGCCAACCATGGTGGCACACGTGTTTGCTCCCAGCACTCGGGAGGCAGAGGTAGGAGGATTGCTGTGAATCTGAAGCCACCCTGCAACTACATAGTGAATTCCAGGTCAGCTTGGGCTAGAGTAAGACCCTTCCTCACAAAAACAAAAAGAAAAAAAAAAAAGACAACCTTTAAAAAAATAAATAATAGCTGGGCGTGGTGGCACATGCCTTTAATCTCAGCACTTGGGAGGCTGTGAGTTTGAGGCCACCCTGAGACTACATAGTGAATTCCAGGTCAGCCTGAACTAGCTTGAGACCCTACCTCAAAAAAAAAAAATAAAATAAATAAATAAATAAATAAATAAATAAATAATAGGAAGAGCTTAAACAGAACCACTGTGATACTTACCTGTAGTCCTACCTACTTGAGAGGGAGGGGCATAAGGAATTCTTGAGTCTAGGATTTGGAAGTCTGTCTGAGCAACAAATTAAGACACCATCCCCAAAATAAACAAAAGATTAAAATGGCAAAATTTATGTTATATATATATCTTTCTAAAATTATTTATTTATTTATTTATTATTTGAGAGTAACAGAGAGAGAAAATGGGCACACCAGGGCCACTGCAAACAAACTGATGTGTGCCACCTTGAGATGGCATTTGTGGGTACTGGGGAATCGAGGGTCCTGGGCAAGGCCCACTGGCATGCCTATTCTATCTTAACACCATTTAAAATAAGCTTTAGCAGCCGGGCGTCATGTCTTTAATCCCAGCACTCTCTCTGAGTTCAAGGCTCTAGTGAATTCCAGGTCAGCCTGGACTGTCCTCTTTTAAATAAATAAATAAAATAAAATAAGCTTTAGAGCATCTGTCAAATAAATCAAATTGATAAAAGTTTAAGGCCAACCTGGAAGTAAAAGTTTAAGGCCAACCTAATTACAGTGAATTTTTAAAAAGTGAGACCCTATCTCAAAAAAAAAAAGTTTTAAAACATAATGTCAGTTGACTAATCACCAGCTTAGCAGTTGATGCACTTAAAAATTTGATTAACCCATTGGGATGCTGGAGTAAATAACTGGCTGGAGAGATGGCTTAGTTTAAGGCACTTGCCTGCAAAGCCTAGGGACCTGGGTTTTATTCCCAGTACCCACTTAAACCAGATGCACAGATCCCCTCTTTCTTTCTGCTTGTAAATAAATAAAATACAAAAGATGAGAGATGTCTTTACAGTTGAGGCACCTATCTGCAAAGTGGCACCAAGTTCATCTGGAGTTCCATGTGCAAGATGCTAACAGCGCCCTGGTGCACCAGTTCTCTTGCTCTTTCCCATCTTTCTGGGTCTCTAAAATAAAAAATAAACTAAAAAAATTTTTAAAAATTATTAAAGTTAAGGTGCTGGAGAGATTTGAGTTCCCAGTGCCCAATTAAATCCAGATACGCAGGCACATGCCTGTGGAGCCTGTTTGCAAGGAGTGCCCAGTTCTATTCTCCAGGTCCAAATAAATACAATATTAACAATTGATTTCTTCTTTTTATAAAAAAGCAAGATGTTGGGCTGGAGAGATGGCTTGGTAGTTAAGGTGCTTGTCTGGACTCAGTTCATTTGGGTCCAGCAGATGCTGGTGGCAGCATCTGGAATTCATTTGTAGTGACTAGAGGCCCTGACATGCCCATTCTCCCCCCCCCTCACTCTCTCATAAATAAATAAAAATAAATTTTTTTTTAAATCTGAAAAAAAGCAAGATATTTCTTAGATCTAGACAACTATTTCTAAAATTCTTTGAAAAAGGAATAAAATGGAAAGAATCATTTGAAATAAATATAATATTTGCAAAACCAGTGGGATAGAATAATCTTCAGAACCCAGAAGTAAAAATACTTAAGAGATGGCTTATATAATATATCCAGATCCCACAAATATATATACAAGATCGAGCCCACTAGATGGTAAGTAAAACTGAGGCCCTCAAGTTTCTCTTATTTATGAGTCTAAAAAAGTTTTGGAAATTTATATACTGCCACCTTTTGGTAAAAACAGGTTCATCCACACAGGGACCCAGTTCAGTTCCTCAGTACTGATAAAGCCAGATACAAAGTGTGCCCATCAGAAAAGGCCTAGTGAATCTTGTGCATGGGTTGGGTAAAACAAGCTTATTTATGAGTCTAATTTCTAAGCCACCTTTTAGGTCAGGTTCATCCACATGCTGTGTTTGGAATGGGGCCAGCAGCACAAATTTTCTCCCTGCCTTCCTACTCCTTACCCACACCTGTTTCAATTTGTAATTTTATACATTTGTCAGATTATTTTATATAAACTACTTGATTTGGGGTCTAGAGTAGATACTGTTTTCATACAAATCTTGTCCTATTCAAAATCCAGTTGAAACCAAGTTTTACTGCTCATAACTGGAAAATGATTAGTATTTTTTAGATTCCTAGTGAGATCTTGACTTACACAACTAAGATGTCTTCCTCATTTGGAAAGTGGGCTCTGCATACATAAACAGGCTTTTGTGTGGAGATAGCCTTGCTGTTGCCAATGCCAACTTGAAGTTTTTCCCTCCTGGTGCTCTGTTGCTCCACCCTCTGAAAATCACTGACATGGTTTTAGAGTTGTCCTTCTAGAGGGAGCTCTTTGCCACACTTACTTGAAGAAGTGATCATTTTCAGTTTAAGATTCAAACAGTTGTTGATTCCCCCTCCCACCCCCGACTCTTTGCTGCTCCTTGCTTGAACTGGGTCATTAACTTAAATAAGAACACATTCAGAAGTTCTTGGAGAATCAACGATGGCGTGCTCACCATTGAGTGTGCCAAGCTTTCCTTGAAAAGGCAGGTAAGTTCTCTTGAAAATGTGTATTTTTGCTCTTTGTACAAATAACTGCAGTATTTAAACAATATGAGTAGACCTATGGCATTGGGCATTTCTCACTGCCCTTGCCTGAGAGTCTAGAGAAGGCTTTCTGCACTTGGGATGGCATTGCCTGTGCTCTTGTGTGAAGGCTGAGTTGGCGTCTTCTTGAGTGAATGCATCGAGTTTTCAATAAGGGGGGCTCTTTTCTGCTGTATTTCCCCCTGAGTTATAGCTTCTCTGGGTGTAGTATGGCTCGTAAATACACATACACTCACACTTAACAACTGTACTAGTTCAATAAAGACAGAGATGTATTCAAGGCAGAGAGTAGGAAAATAAGTGATGCAATGTAGACCATTCAGTTAAATTTCAGTATGGCTTTTAGTGCTAGCAAAGCTTTTTTACTTTTGAGGCCTTTTTTAAAGCAAAGTAACTGAGGAATTCTAACTCTTTACTTGGAAATTCATGTAAACATTGGTGCTTTAAAAGTGGTAATACTAAACTCCATTTCCTTCATTGAACTGATCCCAGGGTTCTTTTCCATAATCAGGAACAGATCAAAACCTGTAACTACTGAGGGAATTTGAAGCTAACTATAAAACTCTTTGTAGATGGAGTAAAAAAAAAATCCAGAAACACTCATACTGAAGAGGCAGTATATAGGAGGATGATGGGTGTTGGGACCATTTACGCCTGTTTTTTGGCCAGTTGTGGGTGAGGGCCCTTCCCTAAGCCCTGGCTTTCTAAAAGCTAACGTAGCTGTTCTCCTAGGAAGCAGGAACTCAGCTGACTTCCATCATGCCCACAGTTTGGGAGGGTAGCAGGGTAGGTGTTGAGGATAGAGAAGGGACAGGCAGACATTGTGTTGGAGGCAGGAAAATAGGTGGTGGAGCCAGCTTCTGGCTTTTTACTAACTTTACAACAGAGGTTGTTATTGTAACACAGAACTAATATTAAAGCCCTCTCCATGCTGGGTGTTTCCTGTAAAAGACCAGTATTCACAAGGGAAGGTAGTACAGAATTTGCTTTCAGAACTTTTAGAGCAATGTTTATGGGTGCTAACAGGATTACTATATCCAGCAGAGAATGTGTGAAAATTATTCTTAGATTAAATAACAGCTTTATTGACATAAAATCCACATACCATACAACTCACCCATTTAAAGTACAGAGTTCATTGATTTTTAATATACTCATAGGGTTGTATAGCCATTATCATATTCCATTCAATGTGTATACCACACTTCGTTTATCTATTTATTTGTTCATGGAAATTTGCTTTGTTTTCAGTTTTGAGCTATTATGAATAATGTCAGATATGTATATATTTATTTATTCATTTATTTGCAATGCTAATAAGTGAACCCATGCCTTACTCTTGCTAGACAAGTCCTCTTCCACGAGCTAAACCCCAACTCTAAGATATACATTTAATATTTATAACAAATTGTGTGTATTTAATATTTATAACAAATTGTGTATATATATATGTATGTATTTCCCAGCTTAAATTATCGGTACCTCGAGGTTTTTAAGAATTCTTAAAAAAAGAATTCTAAGATCATGATAAATTGAAAACAAAACTATAGGGCTGGGAAGATGGCTCAGCAGTTACAGGTGCATACTTGCAAAGCCTACTGGCCCAGGTTCAATTCTCAAGCCACACACATAAGCCTGAGGCAAAAAATGGCAAAAGCATCGGTGTCTTTGCAGGGCTAAGAGGCCTCAGCGCATGCATGTGCACACGCACACATACACATATAAAATAAATAACATTTTTTAAAAAGAAAGAAAAGTATAGATGTGGTGGCACATATCTCTAATCCCAGTACTTGAGAACTTGAGGTAGGAGGATTACCATGAGTTCAAGGCCAGCCTGGACTACAGAGTGAGTTTCAAGTCAGCCTGGGCCTTGCCTCCAAAAAAAAAAGTTTTAATTTAAAGAGAAGAGCAGGCGTGGTGGCACACACCTTTAATCCCAGCACTTGGGAGGCAGAGGTTGGAGGATTCCCATGAGTTCAAGGCCACCCTGAGACTACATAGTGAATTCCAGGTCAGCCTAGAGTGAGACCCTACCTCAAAAAAAAAGAAAGAAAGAAAAAAGGAAAAAAATACCTATTTTTAAAAATCAATATTCTCTCTCTCTACCTGCCTATTTCTGCATATATATATCTCTCTCAAATAAATAAAAATTTAAATATATATATAGGTTTTGCAAGGTAGGGTCTCACTCTGGTCCAGGCTGACAAAAATATATTTTTTTAAAAGGGCTGTTGAGATGGCTTAGCGGTTAAGGTGCTTGCCTGCAAAGCCAAAGGACCCAGGTTCAACTCCCCAGGACCCACATAAGCTAAATGCACAAGGGGGCGCACACATCTGGAGTTCGTTTGCAGTGGCTGGAGGCCCTGGTGTGTCCCGTCTCTCTTTCTCAAATAAAAATTTTAAAAAATTTAAAAAAATAAATGAGGGCAGGAGAGACAGCTCAGTGGTTACAGTGCTTGCCTGCAAATCCTAACAACCTAGGTTTGATTCCTCAGTACCCATATAAAGCCAGATGCACAAGGTGATACATGTATTTGGAGTTTGTTTGGAGTAGCAAGTGGCCCTGGTGCATCCATGCTTACTCTCTCTCTCCTCCCCATCTCTCTCTCTCTCTCTCTCTCTCAAATAAGTATTTAAAATGAATAGGGACCAGGAAGATGACTGAGCAATTACAGGAGCTTATTTGCAAAGCTTTCTGGCCTGGGTCTAATTCCCAAGCCATCCATGCAAGCTAGACACAAATTGAGCAAGTGTCTGGTGCTTGGTTGTAGTGCCAAGAGGCCCTGGCATATCCATACACACACACACACACACAAAATATTTTTTTAATGAATGAACTGGGTTGGAGAAATGGCTTAGAGGTTAAGGCACTTGCCTGCAAAGCCTAAGGATGCAGGTTTGATTCCCTAGAACTCACATAAGCCAGAGGTACATGTTGCTGCATACATCTGGAGTTCATTTGCAGTGGTTAGAGGCCCTGGCATGCTCATTCTCTCTCTCTCATTCATCAAATAAATAAATAGTATTTTTAAAGAAATGAATGAATGAATAAAACAAGGTGGGTGCATTAGTGGATACCTATAATCCAGCACTTCAGAAGTGGAGCAGGAGGATCAGGAATTCAGATTGGGGCCATCCTGTGCTACACGAGACCCTTTTTCTAAGTTAAATAATTTTTTTTCCAATGTAGGGTCTCACTTTAGCCTAGGCTGGCCTGGAATTCACTATGTAGTCTTAGGGTGGCCTTGAACACACAGCGATCTGCCTCCCAAGTGCTGGGATTAAAGGCATGCGCCACCACACCCGGCTCGAAATGAATTCATTTTAAAATACTGTACTCAAAGCCTTTCTTTGTTTCACACTATAAGGTTCTTATCTTGTGGTTTTCATTATCTAAAAAGATGTCCTTCTTAAAAGCCTCCTTTCCTGCTTTTCACCTATGTTCTGTGCTTCTTTGAGATAGGATCTCACTGTGTAGCCATGAACTCTACACAGATTATTCTGTCTCAGTCTACTGATAAGTGTAAGGATTAGAGGTGTGGGCATCCCAGCCCAGTTCTTATCTCTACTATCATTGTCTTCCTTGGTTCCACCTGGACCTTGTTTTCCTGTAAAATCTATGCCAGCTGGGAATACCATCATGGCTGAGACCTCTTTCCTGTGATCTCCACAGCCAGGAGCCTCTCTGTGCTAGTGTGGGAGGTGAGCCCAGATGTTCCTTAGAGCTGTGAGAGGGGAGAGAGTGCCCAAAATTCTCTTGAGTGTAAATTAGGAGCAACCATACTAGATCTGATTCTTAAGGAACATGAGGTAGGCAAGTGGGATTGTTTATATTAAGACAATTTATTTCAGATACTGCCTGGAATTCAGCAGAACTAAGGGTGCTTGTGAGCAAGAAACTGAGTTGGGCTGGAGATGTGCCTCATAAAAGTGGCATGATCCCAGCACTCAGCAGGCAGAGGTAGGAAGATCACCATGTGTACAAGGCCACTCTGAGATTACATAGTGAATTCTATATCAGTCCGGGCTAGAGCGACACCCTACCTTGAAAAACCAAAATAATAATAATAATAAAGTGGCATGGGGGCTGGAGAGATGGCTTAGCAGTTAAGGCATTTGCCTGCAAAGCTGAAGGACCTCGGTTCGATTCCCCAGGACCCATGTAAGCCAGATGCACAAGGTGGCGCATGTGTCTGGAGTTCATTTGCAGTGGCTGGAGGCCCTGGCACGCCCATTCTCCTTGCCTCCCTCCCTTCCCCCCCCCCCAAATAAATAAATTAAATTAAAAGTGGCATGGAGCCAGGTGTGTTGGAGCACACCTTTAATCCCAGCAGTCAGGAGGCAGAGGTGGGAGGATTGTTATGCGTTTTAGGCCACCCTGAGACTACATAGGGAATTCCAGGTCAGCCTGAGCTAAAGTGAGACCCTGCCTCGGGAAAAAAAAATTGGCATGGTGGTGCATGCCCATAATAATACTCAAGAGGTGAAAGCAAGAGGATTAGAAGTTCAAGGTCATCCTCAGCTACATAGGAGGTTCAAGGCCAGCCTGGGTTACAGAGTCTTGTCTGAAAAAAAAAAAAAAATAAGCAAAGAGGTAATGAAACTGTCATAGAGACTCCATTTTTCTCAAAGGTTCAACTGAGGAATGTGACCTTTCATCTGAAAACCACAGCGAGTCACTGTAATGTTTTCAGCAAAAAAGTGACCATAGATCAGTGTTTTATAACAACCTCTGGTGACAGCTGTGGGTGTGGATTAAAAGGAACCCAGCCAGCACCTGGAAGTGCAGGCTGGATTCTTAAGGATTCACTTAATGACCCTCAGGAAACTCCCATAGCCACTTCTCTGCACCTGTTGCCTACAGTCATGTACTTGTTTGTTCACCACTATACACAGATTTGCTTACTAGCAAGGAATGTATTTTTCAGTGTCCTCAAGATAAACTATGTTACATAGAGTCATTACAAATGTGTACTGGATTAGGCATAGTTGTTGGTACAAGAGTTCAGGATACATACCAGAACTTCTTTTATAGCACTTTTAACTTTTGTTTTGAGACAGTGTCAAGTAGCCCTTTCTGGTCTGGAACTCACTGTGAGGTTATCCTTGAATTCATGATCTTCCTGTCTCTACCTCCCAATGCTGGGATGACAGGTGTGCACCACTATGCCCAGCTAGAGTTTTTAACTTCTATAAAGGTGCTGACAGTTTTTTTTTTTCCTTCTGAGTGTATCAAAACAAACATAGTAAATGCAAAATATACCTTTTTTAGCCGCTTTAAGATACCTTCTACCTTTACTAAAGGGCCCACTAAAAAATACAGAAAGTCCTGTCAGTATAACAACAATTTTTTTTCAAAATTTTTTTGCTTATTTTTATTTATTTGAGAGCAACAGAGAGAGAGAGGGAGAGAATGGGCTCACCAGGGCCTCCAGCCACTGCAAACGAACCCCAGATGCATGCGTCATCTTGTGTATCTGGCTTACATGGGTACTGGGGAGTTGAGCCTTGAACCGGGGTCCTTGAGTTTCACAGGCAAGCGCTTAACCGCTAAGCCATCTCTCCAGCCCTCAATAACAATTTTTAAAAATGGAAAATTGAGAGGGCAAAGGAAGAGACCCTTAGGCCAGGGACACGGAGCACAGCTTATAACACTACTCCTGGTTACAGGATCCTCCTGTGGTAGACCCTGGTCATCTGGGTCAGGACCCTTACTTCTGGGGTGTGCTCAGCTTTGCATGCCTGAGATTTTGCCCAGCAGACCAGAGATGAAGATCTCAATGGGTTTGTAAGAGACAACCAGCAGCAACTTGAACCTGGCAGCCCAGGTATCATCATTCTTCCTGTCCAGGAACTCATCTATGTCAGTCTCTAGCTCTGAGATCTCCTCTTCCTGGCAATCATAGAGGCACATAAGCTGTTCCAAGGTCCACTCCTCTATGTTGAGGAGCTTTTGCTTCCATAGTTCTTTGCAATCATACTTGACATTGGCCTTCTTATGGCAACTTATCCCTATCCTGTACCCTCCTCTGACTTCCTGCAGCCCTGGGAGAGGGGGATACTCTGAAAGTAGATGCAGGGCTTTGGGCCACCAAAATACAAATATAAAAGTGCTGGAGAGATGACTTAGGGGTTAAGGCATTTGCCTGCAAAGCCAAACAATCCCAGTTTGACTCTCCAGGACCCACGTAAGCCAGATGCACAAGGGGATGCATACACCTGGAGTTCGTCTGCAGTGGCTGGAGGCCTTGGCGTGCCCATTCTCTCTCTCTCTCTCTGTGCCTTTCTCTCAAATAAATAAATAAATTACAAAAAAATTGAAAAAGGGCAGAGAGAAAGGGAGATATGGCTGAATGGTTAATGTGCTTGCCTGCAAAGCCAAAGGACCTAGGTTCAATTCCCTAGGATCCATGTAAGCCAGATGCACAAGGTGGCTTGTACGTCTCAAGTTCATTTGTAGTGGCTGGAAGCCCTGGCATACCCATTCTCTCTTTCTCTGCTTTTTTCTTTCTCTCTTCCAAGCAAATAAATAAAAATTAATATTTTTTAAAGGGCCAGGAGGCTGGAGAGATAGTTCAGCACTTATCAACACTAGCTTGCAAAGCCTGAAGGCCCAGATTGATTTTCCATTACTCATGTAAAGCTGGATGCACGAAGTGACATATGCATCTGGAGTTTGTTTGTAGTGGCAAGAAGCCCTGGTGTACCCATACATATATTTGTATTCCCTCTCTCTCTCTCTATCTTTCTCTCTCTGTAGCTTACTCTCTAACTCTCAAATAAGTATATGAATTTTTTTTAAATAAATAAAACCCTTTGTTTGATGGATGGGGAAATACAGGTCTATAATATCCCCAAAATGTGGGGCTAGCTTCCTCTCAATTTCTCAGCATTTGTCTACCACATCCAGAGGGATACCAGCGTAAATACTTCTTAGATAATTTACCCTAGATGACAGGTAAATAGAAATCAGGTTGTAGAAAGTGGGGGCATATAAACTTTTATGTCCAAGGGGGTGGAAATACATACCTATTGTTGAAATGGAAAGAATGACATTGGCGTTGTAAGTTTTATTTCTAAATTATAATGAGATTTTCTTCTTTGTATTATAGATTATAGAAGTAGGGTGTGGTGATGCATAGGTGTAATCCTAGCAGATAGCAGCTGAAGATCTGAGGCCCAGAAGTTCAAGGTCATCCTCAGCTGTGTAGCAAGCTTGAGGCCAATTTGGGATCATAAGACCCTGTCTCAAAAACAATTTTTTAAAAGTATTTCTTTGTTTCCTTGCATTTTTTAATAAGAGAGACAGAGCAAGAGAGAAACAGAGAATTGGCATGCCAGGGCCTCCAGCCACTGCAGTAAAACTACAGACACGTGCACCATCTTGTGTGCATGTGTGACCTTGCGTCACCTTGTGAGATATGGAGAGTAGAACACAGGTCTTTAGGCTTCGTAGGCAAGTGACTTAACCTCCAGCCCTAAAAGTTTTCTTTTAATATTTTATTCAT
Organism: Orientallactaga sibirica; assembly: GCA_036365145.1. NCBI lineage: Eukaryota > Metazoa > Chordata > Mammalia > Rodentia > Dipodidae > Orientallactaga > Orientallactaga sibirica. Next base: position 38,476,987 of record JAEOAD010000011.1, on the reverse strand, counting down.
TCACTTTTATTTTTATATATTTATTTGAGAGCAACAGAGAAAGATTTTTAAAAGGGTAGGGAAGACTGCAGAGGTATTCAGTTGGGAAAGTGTTTGCCTTGCAAGCATGAGGACCTGATTTCAACCCCCACATTAAAAAGAAAAAAAGTGGGGGCTGAAAAAAAGTGGGGGGCTGGAGAGATGGCTTAGCGGTTAAGGTCCCTGCCTGCTAAGCCTAAGAACGCCGGTTCCAATCTCCAGGTCCCACGTTTAGCCAGATGCAAAGTGATGCAAGGGCGCAATGCTGCACTTGCCCACAAGGGGGCGCACGCATCTGGAGGTCATTCACAGCCGTTGAGAGGCTGCTGGCACGCCCATTCTTCTGTCTTCCTCTCCCTCTCTCAAAAAAAAATATTAAAAAGAAAAAAAAGGGGCTAGGGAGATGGCTTAGTGGTTAAGGTATTTGAGGGCCTAGCTAAAGGACCCAGGTTTGATTTCCCAGGACCCACATAAAGCCAGATGCGCAAGGTGGCACATGCGTCTGCAGTTTGTTTGCAGTGGCTAGAGGCCCTTGCATACCTATTCTCTATCTGCCTCTCTCTCAAATAAATAAAATATTTTTTTAAAAAAAGAAAACAGGCTGGGTAGTGTGGTAGTGTGCTTGTAATCTCAGATCCATGGAGGCAGAGACACGCAGATTCCTGGAGCTTGATGACCAGCCAATCTAGTCTAACTCATAAACTCAAGGCCAATGACAAACCCTGCATCTAAAACAAAGGGAGTAATGTTCCTGAGGAATGATAGCTGAGCTTGTCTTCTAGTCTCCATACTCATTTTTAAAAGGAAAAGAAAAGAAAAGCCGGGTGTAGTGGCACACACTTTTAATCCCAGCACTCAGGAGGCAGAGGTAGGAGGATTGCCATGAGTTCGAGGCCACCCTGAGACTACATAGTTAATTCCAGGTCAACCTGGACCAGAGTGAGACCCTACCTCAAAAAACCAAATAAATTAATTAATATAAAAAAATGTTTCTTTACAATTTTCATCACAAGTGATGGTTAGGGGAAACTCCAAATTCCATACCTCAAAAATACCTAGTTGTTTAAATAGGTAGTATTGAAACCTTATTTATGGAATGTCAAAAAATTTAAAAAATGCAAATAGCAGAAGTCTCCCTTCTTTTTGTGAGTTTGGCTGTAAAAGGCGTGCAAGAGATGGGTAATCCCTGCACTCGGGAGGCAGAAGTAGAAGGATCTCTATGAGTTAGAGGCCAGCCTGAGACTATAGAATGAGTCAGGTCTGTCTGGGCTAGTGTGAGACACTGCCTCTAAAACAAAAAACCCAAAAAAAGAAAGAATGCATGAAAGCTAGAGTGCATCTCAGTGGTTGAGAATTTGTGAAGTGGAATGACCTTCAGTACCACAGGAAAGGGTGGAATTAGGAAACTTAGATGCTAATCATTGACTCCTTGATTTTTGTCATACGTATTGTTTCTAGTGGAACAGCTATTACCTTGTTCAGTAGTTCTTTCGTTTGTAGTATAGGTTGAGTACCCCTAATCTGAAATCCAAAAATAATGATCAAAAGTTTCTGATTAACCAGGCATGATGACACATACCTATGATTTTAGCACTGGAAGACTAAGGCAGCACTGTGAGTTCAAGGCTAGCCAGGGCCATGAGATAAGTAAATTAAATAATTTGGAGCACATCATATTTCAGACTTTCAGATTAGGGATGCTCAACCAATAAAGTCTAGGCAAATATTCTTTTTTTGGTTTTTCGAGGTAGGGTCTTACTCCAGCCCAGGCTAACCTGGAATTAACTATATAGTCTCAGGGTGGCCTCGAACTCACGGCAATCCTCCTACCTCTGCCTCCTTAGTGCTGGGATTAAAGGCGTGCGCCACCACACCTGGCTTAGGCAAATACTCTGAAACCCAAAAACATGAACTTTGAAATCCCTTCCTTACTCCCAGCTTTCTGGATAAAGGATTCTCAGCTTCACCATTGTCTTCACAAGGGCACCTGAAAACACACAGCCAATTGCCTAACATCAGGCCAGTTGTGTGTATTAGTATGTGATAACAAGTTCGTAATTATATTTAATAATTCTGATATACACAGCACATCTTAGGTTAACTTAAAAAACAATGCCAGGGCTGGAGAGATGGCTTAGCGGCTAAGGCGCCTGCCTGCTAAGCCTAAGAACGCTGGTTCCAATGTCCAGCGGTTCCAATCCCCAGGTCCCACGTTTAGCCAGATGCAAAGTGAGGCAAGGGCACAATGCCACACTTACCCACAAGGGGGCGCACACATCTGGATTTCGTTCACAGCAGCTGAAAGACTGCTGGCGCGCCCATCTCTGTCTCCCTCTCCCTCTCTATCTCTGTCTCTCTCTCCAAAAATAAAAAAAAAAAAACAATGCCATAGCTTAGTTTGCAATCTTTACTGTACACAAATAATTTTGCCTCTTTCTGTCAGTGGTGCCTTAAATTTTTTCATATTCTTGGTATAAAGACTTCTAACTGTATAGTAAAATTATTAGTATTCCAACTGATAACCTCTTGATTGTCAGTGTAGCAAAACTTGAGGCACAATTTTAAAAATACCCCAAGTACACAAATGTTGAAGAAGTGAAAGGCACAAAATAAAACTGTGCACCTTGAGGAGATACTGTATCTGGCAGAGTGTGGAGGGAGTGTGAAGAAACAAGCAGATTGACTTGATTCCATTGCAGTTTCAGGGTAGCAGTGAGGGGTCTTCAGGCTCTGACCACAGGAACTTCAGATCTAAGGTGAAGTGCATAGTGGAGCTTTGAGGGAAGTTGTGCAGATACCTTAGAATACTGCTTTTGGGCCATAGATCCTCAGGAGGCTGAGGTAGGAAGTCATTGCTGTGAATACTAGGCCAGCTTGGACTACAGAGACAGTTCTGGGTTAGCCTGGAACCCTGCCTCAAAAAAAAAAATACTATTTTTGGATTGCTAACTAAGCAAGAAAAGCAAATAAAAGGGTAAGAACAGGGTAAGCCACTTTACCTAAGTGAAAAAGGTTCCACTGATCCCTTTAACATGAAGTCTCAGCTCCACTCTTGAAGAGGAGGCTGAGTCAGTGGTATGTTTTGTAGTCTGTGTAACCCATCATCTGTTTTTCTGCTGCAGATTGCCTTCTCCCAGCATAGCAATTTTATGGACCTGGTACAGTTCTTCGTGACTTTCTTCAGGTAACTTCCCTCATACCAAGTGTACATGTTCCTTTGATAGTCCATTAATTCCAATATACTTTATAAAAGTGTTTCTAGAAAGTTGCATGTCAATTACAATAATGTAAATTCAGTCTACCCTAATAAAATGAAAACATTTAGTTTGTATGTTAGGGATTTGTGGGGGACAGCTCTCTATAATTTATACTGATTTACAGGTAATTTGGCTCCTTGTATGGGAAGAATTTTAGATTAAAACAATATTCATGCCGGGCGTGGTGGCGCACGCCTTTAATCCCAGCACTCGGGAGGCAGAGGTAGGAGGATCGTGGAGTGTTCGAGGCCACCCTGAGACTACATAGTTAATTCCAGGTCAGCCTGGACCAGAGTGAAACCCTACCTTGCAAAACCAAAAAAAACAAAACAAAACAAAACAAAAAAACAATATTCATAATAGTAACTACTATGAGCTACATATGCTTTTTCTTATTCAAAGGATGACCTCAAGGCTTAAAAGCTAAAGGTGATTTTTCTTAAGACCTTGAAAGAACATGGCTGATAGGTATTGGGGAGAAGAGGTTAGATAGGAGGGATAATGTTTAAGGTCTTATATCACAGTAGGATGTTTGCAGTTGAGGATAATTGATTAAGCTTTTCAAAATAGCTAGTAGAGAAGTTTCTCCATGTTCCTAATAAAAAGAAATTATACAGATTTGAGATAATATATGTCAGTTACTTTGATCTTATTTTCACATTTTACATATATATGAAAGTGTTACATATACCCCATAAATATATACAATTTGCTATGTGTCAACTTTTACATTTATTTATTTATTTATTTATTTATTTATTTATTTATTTATTTATTCATTTTTGGTTTTTCGAGGTAGGGTCTCACTCTTCTAGCCCAAGCTGACCTAGAATTCACTCTGTAGATCCCAGGATGGCTTCAAACTCAAGCGATCCTCCTACCTCTGCCTCCCAAGGGCTGGGATTAAAGGCGTGTGCCACCACTCCCTGCTCAACTTTTAAATATATACTAAAAATAAGGGCTGGAGAGATTGCTTTGCAGTTAAGGTATTTGCCTGTGAAGCCCAAGGACCCAGGTTCAAGTCCCCAGGACCCATGTAAGCCTGATGCACAAGGGGCACATGCATCTGGAGTTTGCAGTGACTGGAGGCCCTGACACACCATTTCTCTATATCTGAACCCCCTCTCAAAATGGATAAATTTTTGTTAAAAAATTAAAAACTAATTAAAGCTATAATTTTTTTAAAAGCTGGGCATACTAGAAAGTTATTTATTTGTACTTATTCAGTAGATTTTTTTCCTAGTGACAGTATGGCATTAGCTTTATACAGTGCTAACACTAAGCCACATAGGCAGCTGTGATTACTGTTATTGCTCTTATTTAAGAACTGAAGAAACTGAAGCTTACAGTGACATGCAGTCCATAGCAGGACTATAACACCTGACTCCCAGCCCCCCAAGAGTAGGACCATGTCTATTTCTCTTGGTTCCTAGCCTGCTGTTCCACGTAGAAACTTTTATGTGTCTCTTAGTTAAAGGATGTGTTTGACCATGTGTGTATTCATTCCACACACATGTTGTATATCAAATAAATGATGCTGTGAATAATGACCCAAAAAAATTACAGAAATATTCAGAAAACCTAAATATCTACTTTAGTAAATTATCACAAAGTGAAATTTATGTATGTAACCACTACTCAGAACAAGAGATATAATATTACCAGTACTCAGATCTGTGGTTCTCAAACTCCAGACACATGCACCACTTTGTGTATATGGCTTTACATGGATTCTGGGGAATTGAACCCAAGTCATTAGGCTTTGCAGGCAGGCTTCTCAACTGCTGAGCTTTCTCTCCAGCCCTAATTTTTTAATTGCAAGATTGATTTAGTACCAATCAATCAATGCAATCTGCTTTTACTACATAAAAGAAGAAAATAATATGACCATATTAATGAATGGAGGGAAGAATTTCATATCCATTAATTAAAAAATAAAAAACTCTAGGGGACTGAAGAGATGGCTTAGCAGTTAAGGCACTTGCCTGCAAAACCAGAGGACCTAGGTTTGATTCCCCAGGACCCATATAAGCCAGAGGCACCTGAAGTTCATTTGCAGCAGCTGGAGGCCCTGGTGCACCCATTCACTCCCTCTCTCTCTCTTGCTTCCTCCCTCCCTCTCAAATAAATAAATAAAAATAAATTTAAATCCATAAAAAACTAAGAATAGAAAGAAACTTATTTACTGACTTTAATAATGGAGCTAGGAAAGGTGGCCCAGGCCTGTTATGCCTGCACTTAAGAGGCAAAAGCAGAGGAGGGTCAGGAGTTAAAGGTTATCCTCTGGTACATAGAGTTCAAGGTCAGTCTGGCCTGCAAAAATAGGAGGGTCACTGTGAGTTCAAGGCCACCCTGAGACTACCAAGTGAATTCCAGGTCAGCGTGGGCTAAAATGAGACCCTACCTTGAAAAAAAATCTGATAAAGGAAATATATAAAGTTAGCAGCAAACCACCGTTTGTTTTGTTTTGTTTTGTTTTGTTTTGTTTTGTTTTGTTTTGTTTTAAACCACATTCCTAATGGGAACAAGATAAAGATGTCTACTATCACATCTTATCACACAATGATGTTGTTATGCTGTGCTGTGCTTTGTTATGCTTTGGTAGGTTTATTTGGTTTTGAGACAGGGATTTGCTATATATAGCTCTGGCTAGCCTGGTTGCTTACTATGTTACCCCAAACTGGCCTTACAGTTGAAGTAATCCTTTCTCAGCCTCCTGAGTACTGGGAGTACAGGCATGTGCCACCACACCTGGCTTCTATCTGGTGTTGTAATAGAGATTTCAACCAATACAACAAGATAAGAAAAGTAAATAAGAGGATTACAAAGGATAGAAGTCTTCATCACTCGCTATGATTGTATTATAGAAATTCAAGAGAATCTACAGAAGTTTCTTGACATAAGGACAACATGAAATATCATTTCTGTGCTATACACATTTTTTCCAGCTCTTAACCATACAGGCAGATGCAGCTGTGAAATGATAGTTGTTTCCCATAGTAAGCCATCAAGGGTTTCCTCCCTTGTGTACCTTGAAAGAGAAATAAATCCCTTCCTAGATAATTCCTGATAGACCTACCTGTCTGCTGTGAGCTGAAGAAGTTGGGTTGAGAGAGTTATTAACAGATTCCTAACCTGCCCTTTTTTTTAATTGATGTTTTGGTCCCCTCTCCTGTAGCGGTGCTGATTGTGGGCTAGATGATGACAAACCACTCTCCTTTCTTGCAGTTGCTTCCTCTCATTGCTCCTGGTGGCTGCTGTTGTTTGGAAGATCAAACAAAGTTGTTGGGCCTCCAGGCGTAGAGAGGTAAGCATCCATGGATCAAAATTAGACTTTCCAGAAAACTGTTTTCTTTTACTTTTCTTTTAGGTGAATCACTTTTACCTGTTTAATGATAATTGTTAGGTAGACACATTCACAGTGAGAAGAGTGATGCTCCTCCTGAAATACATGCTTCTGCTGTGTACCACTAGCAGACTTTGATTAGTACTACATAAAGTCATTCTTGTCTGATCCTAATGACAGTTTTACTACATAAAAGTATTTCACACTGGCTGTGGCATGCCTATAATCCTAGCACATGGGAGGTAGAGGCAGAAGGATCCAGAGTTTCAGGCCATCCTCTCCTCCCTGAGTTCCAGTCCAGCCTAGGCTGAGTGAGGTGTTATCTAAAACAAGCAAGCAAACAAACAAAAAAAGCAAACAAAACACAGAGGAAGCTTAGCAACTTTAAACACCCATCAGAGAATTATATCCATCCATAACTCCTTACATCCAGAGCCTCTGCTTATCTCTGTTCTACAGAAATTCACATTTATTTGTGTTTTCTGCTAATATCTCTTTTAATAAAGAGTTCTGTCACTTACTGTCAACTATTTAACAGTGTCACATTTTTGTGTTGCTTTATGAATAACTGGTTCAAGTTTCAATAGGAAGCATTACCTGACCTTAAGAACAGAAATGTGAAAAGGCTACATCATTTTATCTATTCAGTAAGCAGTCCATAGTATTCTATCCACCACTACCTTGGTTTTTCTTTCTAACAGGATGAGGAATGAATTAGTGTAATTCCTAATGTTACCTGATGCCTGGTTGTCTCAGCTGTCACTAGCATCCTTGTGAATTTGATTTGCTTGATTAGGGAGGATGAGATTTTTTAAAAAATATTTTTATAACACTTTATTTATTAGAGAGAGAGAGAAAGAAGCAGGCAAAGAGAAAGTGGGTGTGCCAGGGCCTCCAGCCACTGCAAACAAACTCCAAACACATGCACCACTTGTGCATCTGGCTTATGTGGAAATCAAACCTGGGTCCTTAGGCTTCACAGGAAAGTGCCTTAACTGCCAAGCCATCTCTCCAGCCCTAGATTTTGTTGTTGTTGTTGTTGTTGTTTTTCTTAGTAGGATCTCACTCTATCAGACTGATCTGGAATTCACTATGTAGTCTCAGGATGACCTCAAACCCAGTGATCTTCCTACCTCTGCCTCCCAAGTGCTGGGATTAAAGGTGTGTACCACCACACCTGGCTTAGATATTTTTAATATCTAGTATTCACTAATAAAATCCCAGTATTCAACACATTAATGCTTACTGTTTTATTCATTAGCAACTTCTTCGGGAGATGCAACAGATGGCCAGCCGTCCCTTTGCCTCTGTCAATGTTGCTTTGGAAACAGATGAAGAGCCTCCTGATCTTATAGGGGGAAGTATAAAGGTGAGAATGTGATTTAAAGTATAACCTACAACAGCTTCTCAAAGTTCAGGCTCCTGAATCTGGCAAACTAGAGGAGCAGGTGCTTTATTTTACTACCTCTAATTATTCTTTCTTTTGTAACAACTAGCTAAACATTGAGATTGTAAGATATTTTTTGGCTTTAATTTTCCAGTTATTCATTCGTGTCTTTTAGCAGTTTTGTGTTCAGGATATTTTGACATATAAATTATGTGTTTGATAATCTTTTAAGTGTTCCCTTCCATAATGCTTTAAAGGTTTTTATTTGAAAAGAGCTAAACTGAACCATTGTTCCTTATAGTTATATTTTAGGGGATTTATTTTTTATTTTTATTTATTTGCAAGAAAGAGAGAGTGGGGGGTGGCAGGAACGTGCCAAAACCTCTTGCCACTGAAATAGACTCTAGACACATGTGCCATTTTGTGCATCTGGCTTTATGTGAGTACTGGCGAATTGAACCCAGGCTAGCAGGCTTTCCAAGCAGGTACTTTTAACTGCTAATTTATCTCTCCAGTCCTTTTTAGAGATTTTTTTAAGCTGCAAAATAATTATGTTCTATGGAAAATAAATATTTTGAGTCCCTCTAAAATGATAAATTGGTAAGACTCTCTCTTGACAAGATGATGAAATATTTCAGATTTTTCTGGAAAAGCAGTTATATATACTAAATCAGATACTTGTTGAATGGGATGGAGATATGCCTTAGCAGTTAGATGCTTGCTGCAAAGCCTAAGGATCCAGATTCATTTCCCCAGTACCAAAACAAGCCAGATGCACAAGGTGGCACATGCATTTGGAGTTTGTTTGCAGTGGCTGGAGGCCCTGGCATGCCCATTCTCCCTTCATCCCCCCTCCCCTCCCCACTCTCATATAAATAAATAAATAATTTTTTTTTTAAAAAAGATACTTGTTGAAGCATTACTGAGCTCATAGGAAGTAAGTAAAATCTCCACATACTACTCTTCCTTCCCTCTTCCAACAAAGAACAAATCATGAACCAAAACCACAACCATGAGATGTCCAGTATGGTGTCAGGGCTAGGGAGAGAGCTCAGCAGGTAAAGTGCTTGCAAGCATAAGGAAGGTCCTGAGTTAGATCTCTAGAACCCATAAGAGAGGAGAGGAGAGGAGAGAAGGGGAGGGGGCGGGGCGGGGTGGAGCGACATGTGGTAGCTGTCTCCTGCTTAGAATCCCAGAGCTAGGGAGGTGGGGAGGCGTGTGAATCACTGAGGTTCACTGGTCAGCCAGTCTAATTAAGCTTAAGACCAGTGAGAGAGACTGTCTCAAAAAGAAAGTGAATGGCTCCTGAGGAATGACACTAAAGGTTGTCCCCTGGCCTACACACACACACACACACACACACATCATGCATGTATGCACACATGAGAATAAACATTGAGAGTCAGAAACAAACAGGAAGAAAAGACAGGGAAGGTGGGAGAGCCACTGGGGAGATGGCTCAGTAGATAAGGGATAAGAACACTTGAAGCACAAGTATGAGAGCCTGAGGCAGCATGAATTTGATCCCTAGCACCCATGTATAAAGCTGGGCATGGCCACACATACCTGTAGCCCCAGTCATGTGGGTAGCAAAGACCAGAAAATCACTGGGGCTCTCTAGTCAGCCAGTCTAACTGAAAATAACAGTTCTGGGTGCAGAGAGAGACTTCATCTCAGGGAAATAAAGTGAAAGAGTGATAGGGGAGTACACATGATGTTCTCTGGAGGAGGGTGGGAAGGAGAGGAAGAGAGACAGAGGGAAGGGTAAAATGGTATTGTTATTCCTTTAAAAAATTAAAGCTAGTAGGCTATAGAGATGGCACAGCACTTAGGGTACTTGACTTCAAAATCTAATGACTTGAGTTCAGTTCCCCAGTACCCATGTAAAGCCAGATACACAGAGTGGCACATGGCATCTGGAGTAAATTTGCAGTAGCTGAAGACCCTGGTGTGTCCATTCATTCTCTCTGTCCTTGTCTGTCCATCTCTCTCTCTCTCTCTTTCTCTTTTTCTCTCTATATCTCTATCTCTGCTTGCAAATAAACAAATAAAAATATTTTTTTTTAAATTAAAACTTGGAAGCCGGGCGTGGTGGCTCACGCCTTTAATCCCAGCACTCAGGAGGCAGAGGTAGGAGGATTGCTAAGAGTTCGAGGCCACCCTGAGACTACATAGTTAATTCCAGGTCAGCCTGGACCAGAGTGAGACCCTACCTCGGAAAAAAAAAAAAAAATTAAAACTTGAACTGTAGATATGGTTTAGCAGTTAAGGCACTTGCCTGAAAAGCCTAAGGACCCAGGTTCAACCCCCCAGGACCCACATAAGCCAGATGCACAAGGTGGCCACATGTATCTGGAGTTTATTTGCAGTGGCTGGAGCCCTGGTGTGCTCATTCTCTCTCTCTCTCTCTCTCTCTCTCTCAAATAAATAAATAAATGAATAAAAATTTTAAAAAACAATTATTTAGGGCTGGAGAGATGGCTTAGCGGTTAAGGTGCCTGCCTGCTAAGCCTAAGAACGCCAGTTCCAATCTCCAGGTCCCACGTTTAGCCAGATGCAAAGTGACGCAAGGGCACAATGCCACACTTGACCACAAGGGGGTGCACACATCTGGATTTCGTTCGCAGCAGCTGAGAGACTGCTGGTGCACCCATCTCTATCTGTCTCCCTCTCCCTCTGTGTCTCTCTCCAAAAATAAATAAAATAATAAAAATAAATTTAAAAAATTCTTTAAAATATTATTAAGCCAGGTATGCCTTTAATCCAAGCGCTCGGGAGGCAGAGGTAAGAGGATCACTGTGAGTTCAAGGCCACCCTGAGACTACATAGTGGATTCCAGGTCAGCCTGGACTAGAGTGAAACCCTACCTCAGGGGGAAAAAAATACAGTGGTTATTTCCAGGGGCTTGGGAAAGAGGAGAATTAGAAAGTGGTGTTTAATGAGTAGTACAGCTTCAGTTTTCCCAGATAAAAAGTTCTGGAGTTGGATAGTGGTGATCTTTGTGCAATGTGAATTACTTAATACCACTGAACTGTACACCTTTAGAAGATTAAATGGCAAATTTCACATCTATGTTACCATAGTTGTTTTGTTTTTAATTGTGAATGCCTGCACATAAAGCTCATTGGTAGGGTGCTTACCTAACATGCATTAGGCTCTTAGGTTTGGTCCCTAGCAACCTAACCCCCAAACAAAGAACATAACAGAAAAAGAAACTATCACTTACAAAGGAATGACATATGGACAGACGACTTCTTAGTATATTCAAAGTCAGAACAATTTTTTAAAATATTTATTTGAGAGAAAGAGGCAGATAGAGAGAATGGGCATGCCAGGTCCTCTAGCCACTGCATAGGAACTCCAAACACATGTACCACCTTGTGCATCTGGCTTTACGTGAGTACTAGAGAATCAAACCTGGGTCCTTAGGCTTCACAGGCAAGCACCTTAACCACTAAGCCCCCATTAAGAATGTTTTCATAGTACTAAAAGAGAACTTCAACCTGGAATAGTGTGTAGTAAGTGTCTTAGATATAGGCTGGAGACAAAGCTCAGTTGGTAAATGCTAGTCTACCATGCCTGAGGCACTGGGTTCAGTCCTCAGCACTTCATAAACGAGGCATCATAACACATGCCTATAATCCCAACAGTAGCATGTAGGTGTATCAGAAATTCAAGATCATCCTCAGCTAGCCTGAGATACTTGAGACTTTGTCTCCAAAATAATTTTTTAAAGACAAGGAAGCGATTTGGGAATGTGTGTGGCTCCATGGGCAGAGTGCTTGCTTAGCATGCAGGAAGAACTCTGGGTTGGCTCCCCAACACCACATAAACCAGGTGTGATAGCACATACCTATAATCCCAGCACCTGGGAGGTGGAGGGTGAGGATCAGAAATTCAAGGACATTTTGGACTACATAACCAGTTTGAGGCCATCTTGGACTACATGAAACCCTGCCTCCTACCCCTCCCCCCAAGAAAGAACAAGGATGAGCTAGACATGTTGCTCACCTGTAACACTGGCACTCAGAAGTGGAGGCAGGAGGAGTGCTGTGAAAGAATGGTGAGCCTATGCCACCATTCCCGGCCAGCCCTTGCTATATGAGATTCTGTCTCAAAGAAAAACAATGTGCATGTCAGCAGCAGCATATGATTCCTTAGTTCTTCCCTGAAGTGCTTGCTTGACTTTATTCTAAGAAACCACCCTTGCTTTATCTTGCTTTGGTTTTAGAGGTGGTGGAAATAAACCCCAGAGAGCCATGCACATAATGTGCAAGTCCTGTACCACTGAACTGTACCCTCATCTAATATCATTAAACTAGCATATCCCAGGCTTGGTCTTTGGCATCCTGTCATTTTTTTTTACTTTGTTTGTTTGTTTGTTTGTTTGTTTGTTTGTTTGTTTGTTTGTTTGTTTTGAGGTAGGGTCTTGCTCTAGCCCAGGCTGACCAGGGCCTCCAACTGCTGCAAACAAACTCCAGAGGCATGTGCCACTTTGTGCATCTGGCTTTATGTGGGTTCTAGGAAACTGGACCCAGGTCATTAGGGTTTTCGGGCAAGTGCCTTAACCTCTAAGCCATCTCTTTAGCCTCATTCATCCAATTGTATACTCGATGTCCTCAATGGAATATCTTAACAGATAACTCAGACTTAACATGTCCAGCTGAGCTCTGAATAGTATTCCCCAGACCTACTTCTGTAGCATATCTTCCCTAGTCAGTACATATCACCCCTATCATTCTTTTTGCTCAGGCCACTCACATTTCCTCTTATTCTCTCATTCCGATAACCAGGCTTTCAACAAATCTGCTTTCTTCCCCATTTCTTGTCATGGTTGCCTCCTTGATCTAAGCCACTGTCATTTGGATTCTTGAAATTGCCTCATAACTGAATTCTTGACCTCTGCCATTTCACCAATCCAGTCATTTCCTGAGCTCTAGTCAGAGGGAAATCAAATTGAAGAAGTTGATGCCATGAGTATGTTAGGCAGAATGCTAAGAACTACCCCCACAATTCTTGTCCATTAGTTCTTCAGTAAAACACCACTCCAGGTATGGCTATGAAGGGATTTTGCAGATATAATAAAAGTCCCAAAGTTGCTGACCTTACGATATGGAGACAAGAGAGGGTAATGGGAGGGAAAATGTTAAAAACATATTATATAGATATATGAAATTATTAAATAAATACATTTTTAAAAGACAAAATTTTGAAGATAGTTTCTCTAACTAGTGGCAGAAGAGGGAGCCAGGTAGATTAAGAAGCATAGTTTGAGGTGGAGAAGGCCATGTGGGAGGGAATGTGAGTAAGAGAAGAGTGGCCCTTGACTGACAGCCATCAAGAAAATTGCCTTAGACCCACAGCCATAAGCAATTGGATTCTGCCAAGTCAGATTGAGTTTTGAAATAGATTATCACCCAGAGCCTCCAGATAAAGAGCCATACCCTTGTCATGTCATAGTGAAAGAATAATCCACAACTGATAAGATATATTTCATCAGAGTACCCTACAGAGTTTGCATGGATTTCTGATATATACAACTGTAAGAAAATGAATGAAGCCCAGCGTGGTGGCGCATGCCTCTAATCCCAGCACTAGGGAGGCAGAGGTAGGAGGATAGCTGTGAGTTTGAGGCCACCCTGAGAATACATAGTGAATTCCAGGTCAGCCTGGGCTAGAGTGAAACCCTACCTCAAAAAAAAGCAAAAAGAAAATGAATGAGTGTTGAATGATTGTTCTTTTTAGACAGCTAAATTTTCTACACAGCAATTGAAAATAACATAAGGAATATTTTGCAAATCAAATCTAAAGGCTCCAACAGAAAATGAAGATGTTTTGGGTGCGTGTGTGCACATGCACACGAGTATACATACAGCACACAGGTCAGGTCAGAGGACAACTTTGGGGTGTTGGTCCTCACCTTCCACCTTGTGGTTTACCCCTGCTTACATGAGACTAGCTGGCCCCAAAACTGGAATTCTGGCTCCTCCTCCCAACTTGCCCAAGGACATGCACAGGGATTACAGATCCATGTACAACTACATCCACTTCATACATGTTCTAGGTACCTGAATTCTAGTCATCAGGCATGCACAGGAGCACTTTGAACCTTTGAGCCATGTCCCTAACCCTTTTTATTTTTTTTATTTATTAGAGAAATAGAAAGAGGAAGGGGCAGATAGAGAGAATGGACACACCAGGGCCTCCAGCTACTGCAAACAAATTCCAGACACATGCACCATCTTATGCATCTGACTTATGTGGGTACTGGGGAATCAAACCTGGATCCTTAGGCTTTGCAACAGGTGCCTTAACTACTAAGCCACCTCTGCAGCCCACCCTTTTTATTTATTTATTTTTTGTTTATTTATTTATTTATTTATTTGAGAGGGACAGACAGAGAGGCACAGAGAGAGAGAGAGAGAGAATGGGTGCACCAGGGACTCCAGCCACTACAAACGAACTCCAGACACATGCACCACCTTGTGCATCTGGCTTACATGGGTACTGGGGAGTTGAGCCTTGAACCAGGGTCCTTAGGCTTCACAGGCAAGCACTTAGCCACTAAACCATCTCTCCAGTCCCCACTTCTTATTTTTTGTTTTGTTTTGTTTTTTGTTTTTTGGTTTTTTGGTTTTTTGCAAGGTAGGGTCTCACTCTGGTCCAGGCTGACCTGGAATTAACTATGTAGTCTCAGGGTGGCCTTGAACTCTTGGCAATCCTCCTACCTCTGCCTCCCGAGTGCTGGGATTAAAGGCATGCGCCACCACGCCCGGCCCAACCTCTTTTTTTTTGGTTTTTTTTTTTTTTTTTTTTTTTTTTTTTGGTTTTTTTCAAGGTAGGGTTTCACTTTAGCTCAGGTTGACCTGGAATTCACTGTGTAGTCTCAGGGTAGCCTCAAACTCATGGCAATCCTCCTACCTCTGCCTCCAGAGTGCTGGGATTAAAGGCGTGCACCACCATGCCCAGCTTCTTTTTATTTTTTGAGACCAGGGTGGTCTTGAATTCTCTATATAGCTGAAGATGACCTAGATCTTCTGATCTTCCTACCTCTACTTTCTGAGTGCTAGGATTATAGGTGTGCCCCATCATACCCTTATTTATATGGGGCTGGATTCAAACCTAGGACTTCATATGTGCACTATACAAATTGAGTTACATTCCTGGCTCTAAAGACACATTTCCCAGAGCCCAAAACATCTGAAGAGGAGCTGGGGAATCCCTTTGGTTATCCATCTACCTTGACATGTTTTTGCATCTAATCGACTTATCTACTTAGTGACTGAAGGATATATTAAGTAAACTAGAATTTAAAAAACAAGTGTCACAGGTTAGAGAATTAGCTCAGTGGTTAAAGTTGCTTGCTTGCAAAGCCTAATGACCTGGGTTCGATTCCCCAGGACCCATGTAAAGCCAGATGCACAAAGTGGCACATGTGTCTGGAGCTCTTTTGTGGTGGCAGGAGGCCCTGGTATACCCATTCATATTCTCTCTCTCTCTCTCTCTGTCTGTCTCAAACAAACAAATAAATGTATTTTTTAAAGAATTTTAAAAACCAGGCATGGTGGTGCATGCCTTTAATCCCAGCACTCAGGAGGCAGAGGTAGGGGAATCACTGAGAGTTTGAGGCCACCCTGAGATTACATAGTGAATTCCAGCTAAGCCTGGGCTACAGTAAGAACCTACCTTGAAAAACCAAAAATAAAAAAAAAAAAAAAGAAAGAAAGAAAAAAAAGAATTTAAAAATATAAACAACTGTCAGGCCAGGAAAATGGCTCAGTGGGTAAGAGTATTGGCTGTGCAAGCATGAGTTCAGTCCCTAGCACCCCATAAAAGTCAGTTGTGTCTGTGCAGGCCTCTAGTCCAAGTACTAGGGAAACAGAGACAAAAGGATCATTGGGGCTCTCTTTAGTCAGCCAGTCTAGCCAATAAATAAATAAGAACTCCAAGTTCAGAGAAAGACCTTGTCTCAAAGAAATAAGGCAAAAGAGCTTTAGAGGGACTGGAGGGATGGCTTACCAGTTAAGGTGTTTGCCTGCAAAGCCAAAGGACTCAGGTTTGATTCCCCATGACCCTTGTAAGCCAGATGCATAAGGTGACATGTTTGTCTGGAATGCATTTGCAGTGCCTAGAGGCCCTGGTGTACCCATTCTCTTCCTTTCTTTCTTTCTTCTTCCCTCCCTCCCTCCCTCCCTATCTGCCCCTGTCTTAAATAAATAAATAATTAAATAAATAAATAATGTTTGGGTTTTTTTTTTTTTTTTTTTTTTTGAGGTAGGGTCTCACTATGGCCCAGGCTGACCTGGAATTCACTTATGTAGTCTCAGGGTGGCCTCAAATTCACAGCAATCCTCCTACTTCTGCCTCCTAAATGCTGGGATTAAAGGCATGCACCACTACACATGGCTTTTTTTTTTTTTTTAAAGCACTAGAAGACACCTGATGTCTTCCTCTGGCCAGGGTGCACACATCTGCACATACACACTGCATATACCATATATACCACGCACACCCAAAAAAAATTTAAAGTCTTCATAAAGTCAGGGTCCATCCAAGCTAAGGTGCAGATCTGATGAATTACCAAACACACACTGTATTTCCTATGACCTACCACTGTGAGATAGGATTTCAAGTGGAGTAAAAGTCCTGACTCCCCCTTCCCCCCAAAGATCTTACTGACATGGCCTTTTCCTGCAGCTCAGGCAGCCCTTTGGACAGAAGATGTGGACACCTCCATGGAAGGTAGCCCTCTCAAAGCATGTGCAGCAAGCACTGTTCACTGTGTCATTTTCATTGTCTCCAAAACTGCTGCTGCTTCTCAGGACCTCAAGTTGGTGAGGCTGAAAGCACCAGACTGTGACATGTATAGTTGGAGTAAAGTAATTCTTGGTTTTCTTCCAGACTGTTCCTAAACCCATTGCCCTGGAGCCGTGTTTTGGCAACAAAGCTGCTGTGCTCTCTGTGTTTGTTAGGCTTCCTCGAGGCCTGGGTGGAATCCCTCCCCCTGGTCAGTCAGGTAAGCATATATTAGTCTGTGAAGGAGCTAAGCTTCAGGTACTTTTAGGTACAAAGAGACCTGTGTGTAAGCGAAATGAGGAATACTGCAATCTCACATAGTGCAAGGTAATTCCATTTCATTTACATTCCCAAACTGTGTTCCTGAAGGGTTGCCATTCCCCTCCAGGAGTGAAAGTGTAAACTCTCCTCCACTGACAGCTTACTTGGCCTCGAGGCAGAGGATGCTGCACATCTGCTGCCCTCAATTTCTGATCACCTTTGGCTCAAATACTTCCTCCTGCCTTTTTCCCCCTTGTTCTTACTATAAATTTAGGCTCTCTCACCTTTTATTTGTTTCTTCTGATCATTTTCTCCCTGTCCTTGGCATCTAGCCTGCTCCTCAAAGCTGGTCATGCCAGCCCTACTCTATTTTTGCTTTTTTTACTTTTGATTTGTATGGTTTTTTTGATATGGGGTCTTGCTGTATAGCCCGGCTGGACTAGAATATACTTCATAGCACAGGCTGGTCTCAGATCTGGCAGTCCTCCTACCTAGTCTTCCAAGTGCTGAGATTCAGGTGTAAGCCTAGCTTTTTACTTTGTGTAAATATAAGGCACAGCCAGGCATAGTGGTGCATGCCTTTAATCCCAGCACTGGGGAGGCAGAGGTAGGAGGATCACTGTGAGTTTGAGGCCACCCTGAAATGACATAGTGAATTTCAGGTCAGCCTGGACTAGAACAAGACCCTACAGAAGTAGGAGGATTGTCATGAGGTTGAGGCCACTGTGAGAGTACTGAGTGAATTCCAGGTCAGCCTGGACTATAGTGAAACCCTACCTCAAAAACCCAAAAATAAATAAGTAAATAAATAAATAAATATAAGGCACAAGACAACAATCATAACATAAAGGAATTTTTGAGAATGTACAGTTCTATTTTGCTAATACCAACCAATTTGCATTATTCTGTTTCCTGGCCCTTTCCATCAGTTTATTTGAAATGATTATGCAGATGTTCTTGGTTTGGTGGGTATTTGTTTTTGTGAGACAAGTCTCATGTAGCCCAGACTGGCCTGGTGGAACTATTGTATTGCTGAGAGTAACATTGAACCTCCTGATCATCCTGCTTCCACCTCCAAAGAGTTGAAATTAAATGTGTGCACCACCACTCCCAATTTATTTGGTGCTGGAGTGAAACCCAGAGCATCCTGTATGCTATGCAAGTACTCTATCAACTGAGGTACATCCCCAGCCCTTTTAAATATTTTATTTTTTTATTTTTAAAATATTTTATTATTTATTAGAGACAGAGGGAAAGAGAGAGGGGGAGAGTGACAATGGGTACACCAGGGCCTCTAGCCACTGCAAACAAACTCCAGACGCGTGTGCCCCATTGTGCATCTGGCTTACGTGGGACCTGGAGAATCGAACCGGGATCCTTAGGCTTCGGAGGCATGTGTCTTAACTGCTAAGTCATCTCTCTAGCCCCCCTTTTTTTAATTTAGTTTGAGAGAGATGGAGAGAGAATGGGCGTGCTAAGGCAAACAAACTCCAGACTGGTATGCCCCCTAGTACAGATTACAACATTGCACACTTGCATCACTTTTGTGTCTGGCTAAACATGGGACCTGGAGATTCAAATGTGCATTCTTAGGCTTCGCAGGCAGGCGCCTTAACCGCATCTCTGGAGTCCCCCAGCCCCTTTTTGCATCTAAAGATCATTAACATTTTTAGCTTACTACATAACATTTTACCAGAAAGAGTGCTCCCTAGCCAGGCGTGGTGGTGCATGCCTTTAATTCCAGTACTCGGGAGACAGAGGTATGAAGATCACCGAGAGTTTGAGACCACCCTGAGACTACATAGTTAATTCCAGGTCAGCCTGGACCAGAGTAAGACCGTACCTCGCAAAACCAAAAAAAAAAGAAAGAAAGAAAGAAAAGAAAGAGTGCCCCTGATTCTTGTCCAGCTCTGAGCTCCATATCCCTCAGAAGGGCTTTAGGAAAGCTTGTGGAATGGCAGAGATCTGTGATATTCTTGTGGGGAGACCTTAGAAGAATGGTAAGACCAGGATTTATCATCTTCATCTCACCTGAAAAGGAAAAGAAAAGAAAAGAAAAGAAAAGAAAAGAAAAGAAAAGAAAAGAAAAGAGTGCCCCTGATTCTTGTCCAGCTCTGAGCTCCATATCCCTCAGAAGGGCTTTAGGAAAGCTTGTGGAATGGCAGAGATCTGTGATATTCTTGTGGGGGAGACCTTAGATATGGTAAGACCAGGATTTATCATCTTCATCTCACCTGGGCTTCCCTAGGCTTTTTGAAGGCAGACAAGAGAAGGTGTACATTTACAGCATGTCTGGATTTTCATTTGTAAGCTTCTACCATGAGACACAGCACTTTGCTTGGGTGAGTGGAGAGGAGAGAAAAAATATGTCACTACATTTGCATAAATAAATTCTGAAAGAATATGAAACTGAGTGCTTACCCACGAAGGGGGAAATTAAGGAAAGGAAGTAAAGGGTAGAAGACTTCCATATATGCCTTGTGTTTTACCATGCAAATGTAAGACAGAATTTTAAAATTATTTAAAAGCAAAAAACAAAGTGCCCCTTGACATGTGTCCCTTTTATGGATTCTTCCAAGGTCTCGCTGTGGCCAGCGCTCTGGTGGACATTTCTCAGCAGATGCCAATAGTGTACAAGGAGAAGTCAGGAGCAGTAAGAAACCGGAAGCAGCAGCCCCCTGCACAGCCTGGAACTTGTATTTGATACTGGGCCAGTGACTCTCCCACACAGAAGGGCATGTGGCCTATCAAGCCATCTACAGGAGAGGGTGCAGGCAGGGAAGTGGCCATACAGTATGGAGCAGAAAACTGGAAACCCTAGACGCATCCATCTCATCTGCATGATCACAAGCTTTGTTGATGGTTTCTCCATCTATGTCCAGCATCTAACCTTTTACTTTTGTGTTGGAAGGAAATTATTGTTTTAATTCCAGGTCCAGGAATGAGCTGCTTATTGCTGGAGGAGGCCAGCATAGAGCCAGTGAGAGGATTAGGAATGACACCAGGGGTGACTTATGAAACTCTTCTTGGGACTGTCTCAATTGCAAAAAAAAAAAAAAAAAAAAAGTGTTTACAAGTAGACCTTTGTCCTCAGTTCTCCAACATGGTCTTTTAAACACTAGTCAGATGAACTGTTTTCATCTGAAGCCTGCTAACTTTTTAAAAGATATGCTGATACTCTCTTCCAAGAAATAGCTTTTTTCTAGTTAACATTAATAATGGTCTATCTCTTTGGAATTCATATCAAAGTAGGATAGATGGAGCAATTTTAAAAATCATGGTTGGCAGTGTTAGAATGTAAATGGGTGTGCTATAGCAACCTGATTAATCTTTATCATTTGAAATTCTCTTCCATACTTCCCCTTCCACTCACACACACTAAGTGCCTAGACTTTAAATAGATCTAGCAATTGGAAAGTTAGTAAGCCTATGATTTTACATTAATTACTTTCCTATAACATTTAAGTAGCTACCATCAGCAATATGCTCTTTTCATAAAATCTTATTTGCAGCCAGGAAAGAATTTTCTCACCCCAAGGCACCTTTGACTTGGCAGTAGGGACTAACAAAAGCAGAAGGAACTAACTGTGAAAGCTCCTTTTTTATTGTCTCAGAAAGGACACTGTCAAGATACAGCCCCCAAGCCCACCAGTCCCGGCCTGGTGCCACTTCAGTGATGCTTGATCAACCCTCTGGTTCCTACTCCAGACCACCACAGAGAAATGGACTTACTCATGTCATGTGTCTCCTTTGAGTAGAAAAGACCACCAAGTGCACATAGGATGTCTGCCATCCTGCAGCCTGTCATCCTCAGACTAGTTGGAGTAGACACTAGGAGAGGGATGTCCCCTGCTTTTAGAAAGCACCTGCCCAGAGCCTAGAGAAGAGCCTGGAACCAATTTGCCCTTTCTCCCCAAAGTAGAGCTTGGCTCACTCGTCCTCCTCCCAGACTTGACTGGTGATGACTGGTCATTAAGAGTTGATAAAGATGAAAAGCATAGAATGGAAAGGAAGAGCCCCTCTGCCAAATGGAAAATGACCAAATTTAAGAGGGTGGGACGGTCCCCTGCTCTGCCCACAGGACCCTGGCTGGATGTTGTGTTTCCCCATTTATGGTGCTCTGCATCTGGCATTGTGCAGCAGCCTCACCTCCCAGGTTCCCTCTTGTGCTTCAAAGCTCGCAGCTCTAGCATTACTGTTAGACTAGCTCTTGGGACAGCAGTGCTCCAGCTTGTGACTAGAAGCAGTTATCACTCAAAAGAACAAACACTGCGACATTTCACCTTTAAATGCAGTGCCGCTTAGAGAAGGAGTATTTTCTTTAACCCCACTTTAGGAATAAGCTCCTGGAAAATGTATCTAAAGAAGTTGAACCAGAAAACACTTCTGGTTACACAAAGTGCACAAAGCACTTCTATTGTAAGACTCTCTTCTCAACAAACTTTTTCACATCATTTTTAGAGCAGACAGTTCTAGAAGATTCCCCCAACACACACACACACACACACACACACACACACACACACACACACACACACAGTTAGAAGCCTCCGCCAACCCTACCAGAACACAGCTCCTGCACATCACTGCAGTGGCCTGGCCCTTCATCCCTGTAATCATCAGGAAGCCTCTTATCAAGGAAGATCTTCCTGGCTTGTTCAAAGGACCAAATTATCTTGGCCAAAGAAATCTCTTCTCCCATGTTAGTCCCATGCCTTGAAATAACATGCATCATGACCCCCAACCCCAGCCACCTTGTTACGTCTTTCTTTTCCCGAGAAATAATGCTTATTTTTTAAAAGGAAGAAGCAAGTGAGGTTTAATTCTGCTCCAGGAGTGGAGAAACAGCTGTGTCCCACCTGCTTCCTTACAGCCAGCAGCAAATAGCTTCCTCCGGGTTTGAAGCAGAAGTAAGTGCAGGAAGGAAGTGAAGCCAGTTACCAAGAGGGAGTGGGTTGTCACCTGGTAACTTTGTGTATCACAGGAGAGCTTGTATATAAAAGTCATGAAAACATTGACCTTGAACTTGTACATAACTATATAGTAGTGTCCAGAACGTTGGCATTCAGAGTGTACATAAAACAGAAAAGGTATCATAATGTATTTTTATTAAATGTAACAACATCTGAGTTTCACGTAATGTTTTGGTGCCATATACTGGATATCCAAGCTCTGGGAAGTCCTCTTGCCAGGCCCTGACACCTGAGGCCAAGCACAACATGACACCACCGTGGCTCTGCAAGCTCTTTGTGAATCTTCTGGCAGCCTTTTAGTATTATGGGAGCCAAGGGGGCACCGGTCCGCTCCTGAAATGTCTTGCAGTCTTTAAGTTCAAAGACTATAACCTGTAGGCATCAGGGTTCTCTAGGCTGCATTTTCTGTGACTTTGTCTAAATTATAGGTGACCATTTCTGAGAGCAATAATCTTTTAAGACTGAAAACCAGGGGTGGGGGGAGGGCTCATGTGTTGATGAATAGCTCCATTTCCCAATGAAGATCTCACATCCAGGCCTCCTGTTCCCCTACCTACATAGTCTAGAGAATCCTCTGGGGTTCACCTGTAGAGGTGGGAGGAAATGTGGAGCTAACCTGGAAGAAGACTGTCAGCCAAAAGAAAATACCAGAATGCCTGTAAGGCTTGAAGAGTACAAACAGATATTCATTAGGAAACTGGGCAGGTAAGGTCAGAGCACTCTGGGTAGGAAAAGACATTGACCTGCCAGTGCCTATATTATTCCTTCAACTTAACGGAGTACAGTATGGGAAAGGGGGGGGGGGGATTCACTTCCTTAAAGAATGGTGATGTTTTATGAATACCATTGGCTTTAATCCTTCAAGCCCATGAATTCATCCATTCAACATATTTAGTAAACACTAACCTAAGCTAACACTAAGGCAGTGACCTAGAGGAAAAAGTAGCCCTCTAGAATTACAGCAAAACCCACACCACATCCTGTCATCCCAAGAGATCTTTCCTTAAAGGAAAGACATCTGACATTAAGGGCAGCAAGGCAAAGTCCTTTGTCTCTTGGGTGGGCCGTGGCTTCCCTGAAGAAACCTGGACTGTTTACCCTGATGACCAAACTAGCTCCAGACACAAAGCCCCAAGATGGCTTCTGGGTGGCTGAGCAGAGCCACTGGAGCTCTGTGCCCTGCCTGCAGGGAGACCTCTGGGAGCAGAGAGGAAAACTGGCACCTACTCTCCAAAAGTCAATGATGGAATCAACTCTCAGAAACAGAATCTGTGCACAAACATTTGGAACACTAGTGAAGCCTGTTTCGTTGAACTAATTCTGCCTCTTGAAATGTTTTTGTTTTATAGTTATTTACTGTTTTTTGTTGTTTGGATTCAACTTTAGTTTGTTAATATGTACAATTTAGCATCTATTGCACTCATGTAAATATGGAGTAAGTATTGTAAACTATTTCATTGCTGGGATTGTGGGTGTTATACATACATTTAGGACTGCAATTTTTGGTATTTTTTGTATTGTAAAATAACAGCTAATTTAAGCAGGAACAAGAGAATTAATTAAGGGAGGCCTGTGCATTTTAAACACAAATGTGAAGCACTTGTATATAAATAAAAGTAAATAGTATAATACAAACTTCATTCTGAAATAAAAGTAGATCTGGTAAAAAAAAATGTGGGTTTTTTAAGTGTTTAATTCTAATTTTGGTTTTATTTACATTTTGGTCATTAGAAGAACCTTCAGGAAAAGAAATGTTTTCAGACTGCCTATAAGCTCTTGGCAGTCATGAAGACAAAATGTCAAGCTGATGGGGTACCTCCCAGCCTCTCCAAGGTGAAATTCAGCCCTGCTGAGGAGCCCTAGCTAGCTTGTGAGCTGACATACCAATGTACAGAGATAGCCTGTATGTGGCCACAGAGCTCTGCCCTGTGTGGGGTCCAGGGGCTGAGTTAGGTACCTGGGCAGACCTTGCTGACGGCTCCCCTACCAGCTCCACTTTCTCATTCTCCATGTCCTCATGGGCTCCTAACTGTTTCTTTAGGCTTCCCAAACTCTGCCATGATGCGTGAGTCCAGGTGCATGTCTGGAGGTCAGAGGGCAACTAACTTTTCAGTTGTCATCCTCACTAGTTGGTCTCTGAGTTTCTGGAAAATTCTGTCTCTACCTCCCACCTGTGCTGGGATTACAAAAGCCTGCCACAGCTTCCACATTTGGTCTGAAAATCTGAACTAGGGTATTCAGGCTTGCGTGGCAAATGCTATATCCACCGAACCATCTCCCCAACCCCTCTGCCTGGTTTTCCACCTATAAGAATGAGTGTTGAGGGCCTTGGAGAAATGGCTTAGCGGTTAAGCGCTTGCCTGTGAAGCCTAAGGACCCTGGTTCGAGGCTTGATTCCCCAGAACCCACATAAGCCAGATGCACAAGGTGGTGCATGCATCTGGAGTTCATTTGCTGTGGCTGGAGGCCCTGGTGTGCCCATTCTCTATCTGGTTCTTTCTCTGTCGCTCTTAAATAAATAAAAAATAAACAACAAAGAATGAGTGTTGACAGCTCCCACAGCTCTTCCCAACTTGCTGTGGCTACCTAAAGCTCTGATGGGCTGGTCTATAAGCTTCCACTCTAGCACACTGGTGCCATCATCTGGCCACTGTACTGCCATTGAATGGGGGGGGGGGGGTCATGTATGTGTGTGTGTATTTATTTTGATCCCCAGCACCCATGTAAAAGCCATAAATGGTAGTGCCTATCAGCACTGGGGAGACAGACTACTACACAGGACTTGCTGACTAGTTAGCTGAATCAGTGAGCTCTGAGCTTAGTGAGAAACCCTGTTTCAAAAATAAGGTGGAGGGACTGGAGAGATGGCTTAGTAGTTAAAGGCCTGCAAAGCCAAAGAACCCAGGTTTGATTCCCCAGGTCCCATGTAAGCCAGAAGCACAAGGTGGCACATGCATCTGGAGTTCATTTGCAGTGGCCTAAGGCCCTGGCATGCCCTTTCTCTCTCTCTCTCTCAAATAAATAAAATTAGATAAATTTAAAAAAAAAAAAAAAAAAAAGGTGGAAGACTGATGTGCTAGCACACTTCTTTAATCCCAGCACTCAGGAGGCAGAGGTAAGAGGATCACCGTGAGTTCAAGGCCACCCTGAGTTCAAGGCCACCCTGAGACTACATAGTGAATTCCAGGTTAGCCTGGACTAGAGTGAAACCCTAAAAACAAAAAACAAAAAAAAGTGGAGAACAATGACTGACATTAGCCTCTGGCTGCTACACACATCATGCATGCACACCACACACACATAAAAATATACATTAAACCTGGTCCACCAGCACTTGGGAAGCTGGGGTGGAGGATTACTTCCATTTCAAGGCCAGCCACACCTGGGCTACAAAACAACAAAAACTAGCAGTGGGCTGGGGAGATCACTCAGCAGTTAAAGCACATAAAGACCCAGGTTTGATTACCCAGTACTTACATAAAGCCAGATGCACAAAGTGATGCATGCATCTGGGGTTCGTTTGCAGTGACTGGAGACCCTGGCACACCCATTCTTTCTCTTTTCTATCTCTGCTTGCAAATAAATAAATTAAAATGTTAAAAAATAAAAAGCAACGACAATGCTGTGTTCACCAAACCTGTTAAATTTTGCTGCTGGAACCACTGGTCAACATTTCTCAGGCTCCTTGCAAATTAGGTTTGGGCTAAACTGGGACTTGACTAATGGAATGTTTGAAAAGTGCTAACACCAGTTCCAAACTTAACACATGAAATGCTTTTACCAGGGACCTTCCCTGGAAGCCACAGGTTAAAGATGTTGGAGGAAATCTGAGTCTTTGAGTCACCAGTTAGATGCAAACCACCAGGTAGGCAGTAATTGTACTGGGCTTCACATCACTGAGATGAGAGCTACTGTTACACAAATCTGTACCCTGAAGTACAGTGTATCTGTTACCAAAACAGCAAGCGGTGGGCAAACATGCAGCAGGCAGGGCAGCTGGAGGACTCGATCAGGAGATGGCAAAACACCTGTGAAGGTAGTTCAGTCAATAACTTGGTCTATTGAGTTTTTAGTTTGAGGGAGGAAAGTTGGAAAAGAGCAATGTGTTGTTAGTGGGAATCCAGGGGAAGCATCATGATGGCGGAAGAAGCTGACTCATCTCCATACATCCAGAGTGCAGAGACACCACCAACAGCCAGAGTTCAACTGGCTCTTTGCACACCTTAGGGCTATAATAAAAGATCCAACCCCAGTGACACCTCCAGCAGGCTGCTGGAGACTTAAATAGGAACTTTAACCTCAATCAAAAATCCCTGAGAAAATCGGGCATGGTGGTGCACGCCTTTAATCCCAGCAGTTGGGAGGCAGAGGCAGGAGGATTGCCATGAGTTTGAAGCCACCCTGAGATTACATAGTGAATTCCAGGTCAGTCTGGGCTAGAGTGACACCCAATCTCAAAAACAAAACAAAAAGCCAGGTGTGGTAGCGTATGCCTTTAATCCTAGCACTCTGGAGGCAAAGGTAGGAGGATCGCCGTGAGTTCAAGGCCACCCTGAAACTGAGTTCCAGGTCAGCCTGAGCTAGAGTGAGACCCTACCTCAAAAAAACAAACAACAAAAAAAAAAAGTCCCTGAGCTATACATCTGACAGATGATTAATATCCAGGATATACAAAGAACTCAAAAACTAAGAAATCAATGCCTTTAATCCCAGCACTTGAGAGGCAGAAGTAGGAGGGCCGCCATAAGTTCGAGGCCACCCTGAGACTACACAGTGACTTCCAGGTCAGCCTGGGCTAGAGTGAGATCCTACCTCAAAAAAACAAAAAAAGGGGGGGGGGGCTATGAGGGCTGGAGAGATGGCTTAGCAGTTAAGCAATTGCCTGCAAAGCCAAAGGACCTAGGTTTGGTTCCCCAGGACCCACATAAGCACAAGGTGGCACATGCATCTGGAGTTCATTTGCAGTGGCTAGATGCCCTGGCATGCCCATTCCCTCTCTCTTCCTCTCTCTGCCTCTTTCTCTTTCTCTCTCTCTCTCTCTCAAATAAATAAAATGAAAAATTGGCTATAAAACTATTTTAAATAGAGTTCTCAAAAGAACAAAAAAATGACAATTAATGCTGACAAGGATGCAAAAAAAGAGGAACTGTTCTACACTGCTGGTAAGGATGTAATCTGGTCCAGCCATTGTGGAAATCAGCTAAAAACAGATTTATCATATGACCTAGCTATATCACTCCTAGGCATATATCCTAAGGACTCATTGCACTACCTTAGAGATACTGGCACATTCATGTTTAATGCCACTCTACTCACAATAGCTAGGAAATGGAACCAGCCTAGTTGTCCCTCAACTGATGAGTGGATAATGAAGATGTGGTTCATTTACACAGTGGAGTTCTATTCAGTGGTAAAGGAAAATGAAATTTGCAGGGAAATGGGTGGATCTGGACAAGATTATACTCAGTGAGATAACCCAGGCCCAGAAAGCCAAATGTCACATGTTGTCCCTCATATGTGGATCCTAGGTACAAATGTTTAGACTTGTATGTGAGTTGGAATAAAATTCAGTAGCAGAGGCCAGTAAGCTAGAAAGAGGATATAAGGTAGGAGAGGGGTGGAACTAAGGGGATGGTATTGTATATATTTAAGTAAAACAGATTACTGGGAGTGGAAATGCCTAAGTGAGGTCAGGAAAAGAGATTGAATAAAGGAAAGGTGAGGGGAGGGTTAATTAAATTTTAAGAAGTTATGAATAAGTCATATGGAAACCTTTTTTGGACAATAGCACACCTAGAAGCCATAGATTGTTACTAGAAAATTTTCAGTG
This sequence comes from Orientallactaga sibirica, assembly GCA_036365145.1. Taxonomy (NCBI): domain Eukaryota; kingdom Metazoa; phylum Chordata; class Mammalia; order Rodentia; family Dipodidae; genus Orientallactaga; species Orientallactaga sibirica. Next base: position 38,449,119 of record JAEOAD010000011.1, on the reverse strand, counting down.
CCAGGGATGGGATACTTTCCAGTGAGTTGTTGGCCAAGGAGTCTCTGATGCCCCCAAAACATTACAAGCCATTGCCAAGGCTCTTGGGTTTCCCACCAGAAGTAGATGGTAAGATCCTATTGCCAAAGACTCCACATACTTGGGGTGCAAGGTCACTGAGAAATCCTGCTGGAGCTGAGCTGAAAAACCTCTTCCACATGGACCAGCTAACAGAAAGCTGGAAAATGCTGCACTGCATACAGTTGCAAGGGGAGAGAGAAACCACCAGTGGAGATAAACAACAGTGGACACTGCAAGCCTTAAATTTGGCCAGCCAGGCCAAATGAGCCAACAGGTGCAATAGTGGCATGTCTAACAGACATGGGGGAAACCAACCACTCTCTAATTGGACTGGAGGCCCGCTCCATGGGAGGGAATACATGTCTGATACTGAAAACCTACAACAGGGGTAGTCATGAGCCCTAGGGGTGTAATGTCTGCTGGTTTCTGGCTAAATGTATACACTATGCTCACCAAACTGCCTGGTAAGCACTTCTCATAATGTTCATACCCATATATTAATGCTACTGTCACTTTTGGTTAGAGAAGCTTCTCTTTTCAGATGGCAGTGACCTTGGGATGTCTCAGAAGGCACCATGGTGTTGAGAAGAAGTGTCAGAGGAGTGCTCAGCACTGAAATATCTCTATCATACCTTCCAAGGCTCAAGGTCCATTGCGGAAGAGGTGGCAGAAAGAATGTAATTGCCAAAGGAAGGGTAGGACTCCTTACAACATGCTCCTCCAGACACAAAATGGTCTGGATATCCATGATCTTGCAGTGCCTGGCACTACCTATACAAGACCATCATAATAGGAGGAAAAGATAATGACATCAAAATAAAAGAGGGATTGATGGAGAGGGGGAGGAGATATGATGGAAAGTGGAGTTGCAAAGGCGAAAGTGGGGGCGGGGGAATTACCATGGTTTATTGTCTATAATTATGGAAGTTGTCAATAAAACATTAAGAAAAAGTAGACAGGACAACCTACCACAAATGCAATCATAAAAGTAACTTAGGCTGGATAAGGTGGCACACACCTTTAATCCCAGCCCAGAGGCAGGAGAATTGCTATGAGTTCCAGGCCAACCTGGAACTACAGAGTAAGTTCCAGGTTACCCTAGGCTAGAATGAGACCCTACCTTGAAAAAAATAAAAGTAACTTACACATGTTAAAAAAAAAATCCCTAGCCAGGCATAGTGGCGCATGCCTTTAATCTCAGCACTCAGGAGGCAGAAGTAGGAGGATCACTGAGAGTCTGAAGCCACCATGAGACTACATAGTGAATTCCAGGTCAGCATGAGCTTGTGAGACCCTATCTCGAAAAACAAAAACAAACCAAAAAAAAAAATCTCTGAGGCTAAGGGGGAGCATACATTCACATTCATTGAAACTACCAGAGAGAGAGAGAAAGAGAACTACAAATGTGAAAATAAATGAGCACGCCAGGGCCTCTGTAAGCAAACTCTACACACATGCACCACTTTGTGCAGCTGGCTATATGTGGATACAGGGGAGTTGGCAGAAAGAATGTAATTGCCAAAGGAAGGGTAGGACTGCTTACATGTGCTCCTCCAGATACAAAATGGCCTGGATATCTATGACCTCGTGGTGCCTGACACTACCTACACAAGACCATCATACTAGGAGGAAAAGATGATGACATCAAAAAAGCTGTCAGGCTTTCCAAGCAAGTACTTTTAACTGCTAAGCCATTTCTCTTGCTCTGGGTTTTTGTTTTTGACATTTTGAGATGCCAAGGCTAGTGTCAAACTCACTATATAGCTAAGCATGACTTGAACTGATCTTCCAGTGCCCACATCACAAGTGTTGGGATTATAGGTATGTGCAACCATACTCAGCTATCTGTTGGTTGTTATTGGGTGCTTTGGGCAAGGCATCACATAAAAAAAAATTGAGTTCCAAGCCAAGTGTGGTGGCTCACGCCTGTGATCCCTGCACTCAGGAGGCAGACATGAGGATTATCTCAGGACAGCCTGGGCTACATGGTTCCAGGCCTGTATCAGCTACAGTGTAAGACTGCACCAAAAAGAAAAAAAGGGTGCCAGGCGTGGTGGTGCACGCCTTTAATCCCAGCACTCAGGAGGCAGAGGTAGGAGGATTGCTGTGAGTTCGAGGACACCCTGAGAATACATAGTGAATTCCAGGTCAGCCTGGACTAGAGTGAAACCCTACCTCAAAAAAAAAAAAAAAAAAAAAAAAGGAAGAAAGAAAGAAAGGAAGAAAGAAAAAGAAAAAAGGAAGGAAGAGAGAGAAGGGCTGGAGGGATGGCTTAGTGGTTAAGGCATTTGCCTACAAAGCCAAAGGACCCAGGTTTGGTTTCCCAGGACCCACATTAGCCAGATGCACAAGGGGGCACATGCATCTGGAGGTCGTTTGCAGTGGCTGGAGGCCCTGGCACACCTATTCTCTCCCTCTTTCTCTCTGTCAAATAATTAAATAGAAAGAAAATATTTTAAAAAAGAAAAGATATTGGGTTTGAGAAAGAACTGTCACTTTGCAAGCAGATGATAAAAGGGATGGGGAGCCCTAAAGTTTAGGGGATTGCCTTATAGGAAAAGCCCCCTGCTTCTAGTTTCCACACAGGAGGTGATGTTCTGCAACAAAGACCCATAAGGCTTAGTTAACACAGTGACTAGGCCTCATGGCAAAAATCAGGTGGAGGACATGACCCACTTGAAACTGGTAATCTCGTCCACCATTTTATTTTATTATTTTATTTTATTTCATTATTTTATTATTTTATTTTATTGAGATAGGCTGACCTAGAATTCACTATGTAGTCTCAGGATGGCCTCACAGCAATCCTCCTACCTCTGCCTTCCGAGTGCTTTTTTTTTTTTTATTGACAGCTTCCATAATTATAGACAATAAACCATGGTAATTCCCTCCCCTTCTTTCCCTTTGCAACTCCATTTTCCATCATACCCTTTCTCCCTCTCAGTCTCTCTTTCATTTTGATGTCATGATCTTTTCCTCCTGTTATGATGGTCTTGGGTAGGCACTGTGAGGGTCATGGATATTCAGGCCATTTTGTGTCTGGAGGAGCACGTTGTAAGGAGTCCTACCCTTCCTTTGGCTCTTACATTCTTTCCTCCCCCTCTTCCGCAATGGACCCCGAGCCTTGGAAGGTGTGATAGAGATGTTTCAGTGCTGAGCACTCCTCTGTCACTTCTCAGCACTAAAGTTTGGCCATTATCTTCACAGAGAGAAATAGGAATATATAAACAAGGACAGAGTAAAACTTAAGTGACAACTGTGGGAAAGAGCCACAAATACAGTCACTGGATGGAAATGAATACATAAAAGGTAATAAGTTTGGGCTGGTTGAACACTTACATAAGATCCTGGGTTTAATCCCCAGCATTAAAGAAAAAAAAAGCTAAAAGATTTTCTTCATCATTCTTGTGGGCTCACTCCTATGGAAGATGGAAGTGGAACAGAGTGCTGGATACCAAAGATGGTAGCACTGGATACCTGCTCTTACCCACCTGAGTTAATTATCACATTTCTACATTTATTCATCTGGTCATTCAACAAGTTTTCACTGAGTACCACAGGGTAAAGGAACTAGAGATTTTGCTGTAAACAAAATAAACAAAACTCCTGTCCCGGATGCATTTGCAGTGCAGCAGAGGAGACCTCTTCGTTCTGTGCAAAGGTAAAAGTAAGGTTGGGGTAGAAAGTGCTGGAGGCAAGTAAGCCTTGAAATCATAGCTACTCAGCAGGTTGAAGCAGAAAGATCTGGAGTACAGAATGTGGTGCTGCAGGCCTATAATTCCAGCATTTGGAGGTAGAAGCAGGAGGATCAGGCTACATAGCATTTTTTGAGGCCACCCTGGGGTATATTAGACCCTGTGGGGTCTAATATGGGTGGGGAAATAGTTCAGTGGTACAGGGCTTGCCTAACATGCACAAGGCCCTAAGTTCAATCTCCATGACTGGGAGAAGGAGAGGAGCATTGTTACCTAACCCAATGTCTGGAGAAAAGCAGGTGCTGAGGCCCTGAGGTGGCAGCATGCCTGGTGGTTCTGAACACCAACAAAGCAGCCAGGTTGGCTGATAGAAAGTGGCCTGAATGGCAGCTGCAGAATTGAGGGCGGGCCTGGCTCAATGTGTACAATGGTTGTATCAGTGGGCACAGCACTGCCCCTTAGGGGACATTTTAGGAGCTGACAGCAATCCTGACTTGTACTGATGGGGAAAATGCTGCTGTGATTTTTAGTGCATTGGCTTAAAAGTAGGCATCCTGTGCAAGACTGTCCACCCCACAAGGAAGTGACCCAAATCCCACTTAGATTTCAAATGTCTCACAGAACATGTGTATATCTGTTTCTAATTATTTTTAGCTTAGAACCTAGGCCTATTTAAATACAAAGTATTTGAGAGTTGATTATATATTAATATAATCACTTTTCCAGAAATGTAACTACTCCGTAAATCAAGAAAATCTTAAAAGCTTTATCAGGATGAGGAGATGGTTCAGTGGTTAAAGGTACTTGCTTGCAAATCCTGCTCACCCGGGTCCAAATCCCCAGTACCCATGTAAAACCAGATGCACAAAGTGGTACATGGGCCTGGAGTTCATTTACAGAGGCAAGAGGCCGTGGTACACCCATGCCACACATATTACTCTCTCTCTCCCTCTCTCGCTCCCTTGCAAATAAATACAAGTATTTAAGAAAGACAAAACAGACAAACAAAAAAACAAAGCTCTTTTAAAAATTTTTTTAAAAAAACCTTTATTATGAGTGGTCATCTTCTGGAAAAATTCTGTCACCAACATTAATGTCATTCCTGGCATGAGCACCCCCTATACACACCTATACAGGTCACATCTCAACAGACATGTCCCATCGCCCTGCATTATAAGCTGTGAAACATGTCTGATTAATATTTCCCTTCCATTCCATGTCCCCAACCCAAGAAAGGGACTATACCAAATGATCTCAATGACTACATAAAGGACAGAGTTCAACTCAAAGCTGCGGCCAGGTCATTTTTTTTTTTTTTTTTTTTTTTTTTGGTCTGGTTCAGGGCTCTGCACATACTAGACAAATGCTGTACAAGTGAGCTACAAACCAGTGATGCCAGGGATCCTAACAACCATTAAGGACACAGAGTATTGCTACAAGGCTGCAGCACAGTCTGCTGCAAAGCTTAGCCACCCAGTTCCACAGTTTGTTGAAGACACACAGGAGTCAATGCAAACAAGCTTCAACAGACCCAGAAACCCTTCACAGCCAGGCTGCTTGTGCAGATAGATGCCTTAGGTCACACGGAGCAAGCATCCATCTGTGCCCAATAAAGCAGTGCCCATACAAGTTTCTCTTCCTCAAGGGCTTGATTCAGGTGTCCCCCATAAATTCAGGTGTTCTGAATGCTAAATTCCCAGTTGATGGAGATTTGGGAATTAACGCCTCTTGGAGGCAGTGTATTTTGGAGGGAGGGCTTAGGGGTATTATAGTCAGTGTTTGGTACACTCTCCTGTTGCTATTGTCCACCTGATGTTGGCCAGGGGGGAGATGTCCACTCTCTGCTCATGCTGTCATTTTTTTTCTGCCATCATAGAGCTTCCCCTCGAGTCTGTAAGCCAAAATAACTCCCCCCTTTTTTTTTCCCAAAAGCTGCTCTTGCCCAGGTTATTTCTGCTAGCAATGCAAACCTGACTGCAATAGTGAAGTTGGTACCAAGAGTGGCATAGCTGCTAGATACCTGACTGTGTGGCTTTGGCCTTTGGGAGCTGATTTTCAAAGAGGAATGTGGAAGGATTTGAAACCTTGGTCTAAGAGACATCTTGCCATGCTGTAAGCACAGCTTGATGGAATATGGTCAGAGTTGAAAGACCTGAATGCAGTAAACTATGAACTATGAGGTTTGGCTTGTGAGGGTGAGAAAGTGTTTTACTTGGACTGGGCTAGAAACAGTTTGTGTGAGAGGCTTGCTGTCATGCCCATGTCCTGAGAACTTGTGTAGGGTTGGCTTTGCATAGAAATGGACTGGTATGAGCAGAGGGATATGGCACAGAAAAAATGAAATCTTTGGGCCAAAACTGCTGCCTGTTCAGTTGCAATTGTATGAGAGATTGCAACCATTTAGATTTGGCCAGGTGACCTGCATTGGGACAACAGAAAGAATGCAGACTCTTTTGAAGGATTCTGAATGTTGAAAGAGTGTCCTGTTCTTCAAAGTCTGCTTTATTCCCCCTGGCTTAACAAACTGGCCACCCACCTGGTATTATGGAGTTTAAGAAATGCAGGAAAGAGGGGGTCATTGAATTTGCAACACAGTCTTGTGTTTTGGAAATGGCCGTGGGCAGTGTGGAGCAGGTTTGCTGGATGCCTGCATGGAGACCTGATGGAGCCATGAGGGTGGACCATGGGTTGCAGTGGAGACCTAGTGGAGATGCCAGGAACATGAGATGGCTGCTAAGAGAGCTGCTAGCCCCAGATGAAATTTCCAGGACTGTGAGTAACCTAGCTGGAAGGGTGGAATTGGAACTCCAGAGAATTGTTGCTGGTTAGAATTATTGGACTTGGAGATTTGTCGCTGACTAGAGTTGTTGGACTTGGAGTTAGAGTTTGATGTTTTCCCTGTTTAAATCTTGTACTGGGTGAATATTTCTTTGCTATGCCCAATGCCATCTTTTGCAGTGTGAATGTTTATTTTGTGCCATTATGGGTTTTTAATTTTATTTTTGGTACTATGACTCAGTTAAAAGACTTTGGACTATGGGGTATTTGAACATCATTGGGAGTGATAAAAACTATAGGGACTTTTAAAGTTGGATGAATGCATTGCATTAAAAAATTTTTTTGTTTATTTTTATTTATTTATTTGAGAGCAATAGAAAGAGGCAGAGAGAGAGAGAGAGAGAGAGGGAGAGGGAGAGAATGGGTGTGCCAGGGCCTCCAGCCACAGCAAACAAAATCCAGATGCATGCACCACCTTGTGCATCTGGCTTAAGTGGATCCTGGGGAATCAAGACTCAAACCAAACCGGGGTCCTTAGGATTCACAGACAAGCGCTTAACTGGGAAGCCATCTCTCCAGCCCTGCATTGCATTTTACATCATGATGGTTATCAGTTTATGGGGGCCAGGGATGGAATGTGGTGGTTTGACTCAGGTGTCCCCCATAAACTCAGGTGTTCTGAATTCTAGGTTCCCAGCTGATGGAGTTTTGGGAATTAACACCTCCTGGAGGCAGTGTATTTTGGGGGGCGGGCGTATGGATATTATAAGTGTTTGACACACTCTCCTATTGCTATTGTCCACCTGATGTTGGCCAGGGGGTGATGTCCACCCTCTGCTTATGCCATTGTTTTCCCCTGCCATCATGGAGCTTCCCCTCGAGTCTGTAAGCCAAAATAACTTCTTTTTTTTTCAAAAGCTGCTCTTCGTTGGGTGATTTCTTTTTTAATATATTTAATTTATTTATTTATTTATCTGAGAGAGAAAGAGGCAGAAACAGAGAGAGAGAGAGAGAGAGAAAATGGGTGTGCCAGGGCATCCAGCCAGTGCAAATGAACTCCAGACACATGCACCCCCTTGTGCATCTGGCTTATGTGGGTCCTGGAGAATTGAACCAGAGTCCTTTGGCTTTGTAGGCAAATGCCTTAGCCGCTAAGCCATCTCTCCAGCCCACTGGGTGATTTCTGTAAGCAATGCGAACATGACTACAACAAGGACAGTGGCAATGGAAGAGCAGAATGCACTGCCAGGCCTTCTGTTCTGTGTCTAGGTGTTACTTCTTACACTTATTTTTACTGGGTTTACATGGAATGTGTTGAGGAAACTCTTTTTACAATGGCAGCCATAATGTCTAAATTTTGGTTAGTGGGTTTCCTTCAAAAATCCTTGTGAATGGATCTGCTGGGCATCCCCCAAACAAAATTCCCTGTTTTCAGTGTTCTACTGCAGACTGGTTTAAAAAAAAAGTCAAACAATAGCAGAAAAAACATATGTTTGAGGTTCAAAAAAGTAGTCTCATTCACTCAGAGAACACAAGTAAATGGACACAGACAGTGTAGAAGGCCAAGACTGCCTCTTCACGTTTGGGCACAGCTGAGGACAGCTCACAGGTGTTTCTGGTCTACATTAATGCTTCCAGTCTGCCACAGGCTATACAGCCAGTAAATGTTTGTGCCAGTTTGGTCCATGTATTTGTGTCCCCTTCTGACCCCTGCAACCATTTACATTTGGAAGTCATAACCTCAGTAGTTTCCAAGTCATGTTCCCACCTTCTTCAGTATGGAAAACACTTCATTTAGCTAGGAATGAAGGATCATGGTGTTCCAAGGCTCTGATTGGTTTCTTTCAAATCACTCTTTGCCTCTGCACTGCCTATACCAGTAAAGAGCTGTAGTAATGGATGCTTTTAAGCCAAAAGAGGTCAGGTGTAATATGTTCTCCAGCTCACTGTGACTCAGAAATGTTCTAATCTACTTGATTTTCAAAAAGTCAGTGCTATCTTACTGCACAAGAAACCCCTGAAGTACAGAATATTCCTTTAACAGACTTCTATAGAGTGATAGAATCTTAGGGATGTGTTTCTATAGCAATAATAGCTGAGTAGAACAAACCCAACTACAAAAACGCCAGTACCTTGTGCAGCCAGAACTGCAACAGTACCTCTGGCATGTGAAGAACAGACCAGACATGAAAAGGAGTGGGGCTGAGTCTTTGCTGCCATAATTGAGTACACAAGAATGAACCCATTGAAAAGTATCAGGAATCCATGTCATGCCGGCACTACACTAAGATAATAAAGGAACTTCAGCACTGAGAAAGCAAGCTGGTGCTGAGCAGAAAACCTTCTCCCTGTAGACCAGCCAACTGAAAGCTGGAAAAGCATGCAGAGTATGGGAGACAGAAGAACAGACCAGAGTGGATGAAAATTTGGCCAGACAGGCCCAAAGGAACAGGCTGAGTCATGTTTGCTGCCTATAATTGACTGAAGGCCCTAGGGAATATATACCTGGTACTGAAAAACCTAAGCAAACCCATTGAAAAGTATCTAAATGTATATACTAATCCATGTACTACACTTAATGCTCATATTCACATATTAATGCTACTCTCACTTCTGGTTAGAGAAGCTCTTTTCAGATGGCACCACTGGGATGATCCAAAAGGCAACATAATGCTGAGAAGAAGGGATGGAGAAGTGCCCTCTCTGTCACCCCTCAATCAGGGATCATTGCGGAAGGGGGGAAGGAAAGAATGGAAGAACAAAATTGGAACAAAAAATCCTTCTCATTACAATGCATCTGCCCAGACAGAAATTGGCCTTGATATCCATGACTGACTTCCTGTGCCTAGCAATACCTCCAAAGACCCTCATAGTAGAAGTAAAAGAGGATGACATCAAATTAAAAAAAGAGACTAATGGAGAGAGGGAGGATATGATGGAGAGTGGAGTTCTAAAGGGAAAATAGGGGAGGGAAAATAACAACTTTGGTAAAATCCTGTTTTGTTGTCAATAAAAGAAGATAAAAAAAAGAAATAATTTAAAAAAATGGCTTAGTGCTTAAGGCGATTGCCTGCAAAGCCAAAAATCCTTCTCAGTTCGGTAAGAATTGGCTTAGTGCTTAAGGCCCTGCAGTACCCACATAAGCCAGATGCACAAGGTGGCACATGCGTCTATTTGTAGTTTGTTTGCAGTGGCTGGAGGACCTGGTGTGCCCATTCTCTCTCTCTCTCTTTTTTTAAAGGCGCGTGCCACCATGCCCGGCTTCCCATTCTACCTATCTATCTCTGCCTCTTTCTCTCACTCTCTCAAATAAATAAATAAATAAATAAAATTAAGTTTAAAAAATGGTAAGAATGAGCTGGGCATGGTGGCACAAGCCTTTAATCCCAGCACTCGGGAGGCAGAGGTAGGAGGATCACCTTGAGTTCCAGGTCAGCCTGGGCCAGAGTGAGACCCTTACCTCAAAAAACCAAAAAAAAAAAAAAAAAAAAAAAAAAAAGAATATAGATTAGGCTCAAACTGCCAAGAAACTAGCTACATATCTCTTTAGTGCACCTTTTTCTTTTTTTGTCCACAGCACTGTCTGTGCTGCTTATAAAGGTGGCAGAAATTTATATATAACCCTAGAAATAACATTATAAGATAAATCTGAAGGAAAAAGGAAAACCTAACTTTCATTCTTATTAGGTATGGCAATGTAAAACTGAATCTTCCTGTCTCATTGTATGTTGGAATGGACTAGATCATGGAGATGGCTTCTGCCAAACACCCCAGAGGGTATAAAGGAATCCACACAGTGTAATGAAGCCATGTGAGCACCTTCCCGTCCATGTCAATGCAGGACAGCATGTAGAATGGACACCTGAAAATTTCAATTATGTTCCCTATATGAAACACAAAAAAACCACAGCTTTGGTCTGCATTTCTTTCATGGTGCCAAAGATTATAAACAAGATAAAATTTCTTCCAAGAAGCTGCAAAGACTGATAGAAGTAGGAGAACTGCCTGGAGTTTAAGGCCAGCCTGAGACTACAGAGTGAATTCCAGGTCAACCTGGGCTAGAGCGAGACCCTGGATCTCACTCTGTAGTCTCAGGCTAACCTATCTTTTTTTTAAAAAGTATTTATTGTGCTGGTATGCAAGTGTGTGCGCATGCATGCATGCGCACCAGGACAAACAGCAGACACTTGTGCCATTTTCAGCATTCTGGCTTACTTGGGTAGCTTGGGAATTAAACCCAGGCCAGCAGGCTTTGCAAGCAAGCAAGCAAGCAAGCAAGCAAGCAAGCAAGCAAGCAAGCACATTTAACTGCTGAGTCATCATTCCAGTTCCCTATTTTATCTTTGTGTGTGAAGACTTCAATGTTTTTCTTTCTTCCTTAGTAAGTTTCTTGTTTCTGTGGCTTTTCAAATTTATTTTTATTTATAAGCAGAAAGAGACAGAGAGCTGTAAATGAACTCCAGACACATATGCCACTTTGTACATCTGGCTTTATGTGGGTTCTGGGGAATTAAACCCAGGTCATCAGGCCTTAACTGCTGAGCATCTCTCCAGCCTTGCTTTGGCTTTTTAAGACATGGTCTCACTATGTAATCAGGCGGTCTCAAACTCGTGATCCTCCTGCCTCAGCTTCCTGAGTGCTTGGATCACATGCGTGGGTTGCCACACCTGCCTCATGGAGGCTTATTTAGGTGTGAGAGGATGTGGCCCCCGCAGAGGATTTAAGCCTTGACAGGCCTGCAGTCCCGCAAGGTGGGCCTATGCTCCTTACCTCCTTTAGTAGTCATGCCAGGTTCACTGGCAAGCTGTTGTCCACCTAGGGGACTGCTCTAGAAATCCTGAACTATCACTGTCTAAAGCCTTCTAGAGATTTCACTTCCTGCAAAAGTGAGTTGGTACAGCGTGCTTGGCTGTGCCTGGCTCACCTGGGAGGGGCAAGGGAGGGTAGAGGGGTGGACAACGAGTGGTTTCCACACCACCTTGCACCTGGACGCTGGGCTTCAAGCCAGGGGAGCATCCATGAGCCATGAAGTTTCCACTAATAAGCCATGGACACTTCTAGCACCTGCCTTTCTGCTTCAGCCCCATCCTAGCCACCTGCCAGCCAGAGTCAATACAGGTAGCAGAGATCCAAATCTAGGGTAGGTCTTTCCCCCTCAATCAACTCAATCAAGAAACTCCTTACAGATGGGCCAAGGGATTTGTTTCCATAGTGATTCTAAACCACAGCATTAACCATCACAAACCAGGCCTTTTTTAGGTAGAGATAACAGAAACCAAACTTGTACCGACTCAGGAAATCTACTCATTTCCTGCAACAATTTACCTTAGCCTTGGCAGCTTAAAACAACAAAGCTTATTTTCACAGTTCCAGAGGCCAGAAGGCTGAAATGGGGAATAAATTGCAGAGCTGTGCTGCAGGCTCCTGGAGGAACCCAGGCCCTGCCTCCTTTAACTCCCACGCTCCTGACATCCATGTCTTGTGACTGCATCCATGGACCTCTGCTGGCCTTGTACTGCCTTTGTCTGTTCCTGGCTCCCTCGGAACTAACCTTACAAGGAGCCATAAGCCTGCATTCAGGGCCCACACGGATAGAAGCATCCTCACAAGAGCCACACTTAATCACAGCGTTTGCCACAGAGTGATTCTTTTGAGTTTTTGCAGGTTCCTGGGATTAGGACATGGACACATCTTTGGGATCATAAGCAGTCATGGACGAACTTCATTTTCAAACAGATTCTGTTCACTTCATCTTCCCAATCTTTTGGAAGGTATATGCCCATGCTTTTTTGTCTCTTTTCTTTCTGGTTTTTTTTTTTTTTTTAATTTGAAGCTGAGTCTCATTCTAGTCCAGGCTGTCCTGGAACTCACTCTGTTGCCTCAAACTGGCCTTGAACTACTACCTCAGCCTCCTGAGTGCTGGGACTAAAGCTGTACATCACCATGCCTAACTTGTCTATGCTTTTCTATCCAGGATTCTATTTTTACTTGTTTTGATTTTTTTAAATATTTTATTTATTTGGAGGGGGCAGATAGAGAATGGGCAGTAAGGCCTCTAGCCACTGCAGACAAACTCCAGACACATGTACCACTTTATGCATCTGGTTTTACATGGATATTGGGAATTGAACCTGGGTCCTTTAGCATTGTAGGCAAGTGCCTGAGCAATCTCTCCAGCCCTGTTTTTAATTTTTTTTAAATACATATATACTTATTATTATTTAATTTATTTATTAGAGACAGAGCGAAGGAGAGCAAGAATGGGAGCGCCAGGGCCTCTAGCCACTGCAAACTAACTCCAGATTCGTGTGCCCCCTTGTGCATCTGGCTTACATAGGACCTGGAGAATCGAACCAGGGTCCTTAGGCTTCGCAGGCATGTGCCTTAACAGCTAAGCTCTCTCTCCAGCCCCTTAAAAATATTTTTATTTGCAAGGACAAGAATGGATGTTCCAGGACTTCTTACTACTGCAAATGAACTCCAGATGCATGCATCACTTTGTGCATCTGACTTTACATGGCTACTGGGGAATTGAACCCCAGTTCAGTTGTTATCAGTTTGCAAATAAGCACCTTTAACCACTGAGTCATCTCCCCAGCCCTGGGTTTTTTTTTTTTTTGTTTGTTTTTTGTTTTTTGAGGTAGGGTTTCACTGTAGCCCAGGCTGACCAAGAATTCACTATGTAGTCTCAGGGTGGCCTTGAACTCATGGCGATCCTCCTACCTCTGCTTCCCAAGTGCTGGGATTAAAGGCATGTGCCACGACGCCTGGCCCCAGCCCTGTTTTTGATTTTTGAGGCAGGGTCTCACTCTAGCCCAGGCCAGCCTGGAACTTAACTCTATAATCCAAGCTGGCCTCAAACCCATGGTGATCCTCTACCTCGGCCTCCAGAGTGCTGTGATTAAAGGTGTGTACCAGCATGCCTGTTTAGCAGACATTCAATCCTGTGTTTGGTCCACCTTGTGATTGTGGTGAGCAAGGTCAAATGATTTCATTACTCCTTACCCTCAATACACCCTGTCTCTCCCCACATATGCACAAATGTCTACTTTGATGCAGGTCAGGAAGAGCATTTCCTCTTCTTTGTGTAGTGACAAGAGATAGGACTCAGCTTCACTCTGCCAACTCCACCTTTGGAAAATGGTTCTTCCCATTCCAGGTAGCCTGGGGCTATACACTCTCCAGGCCACAGGAAGAGGACCATAACCCATAGGGGGCTCACGAGGCTCTAGTCCATTAACGCTATACCAGAACATTGCCTTTTTCTTCTGAGACAGGTCACTGATGACACCCTAACCTTCTGTGGGAGCCTTTCTCCTGGCTGTGGAAGGCAGCACTGGGAAGACCAGCAGGGAAAAGGTCCTTTGACTCTCTGGGGATGGCTGTGCCTGAAGCTGGACTTGTTCTTGCCAGTCTGACTTGTTACAATTAGAAGCCTGACTAAAGCTGGAAGCCGGCTGATGGCACCAGCAGCCTCTGAGTCGGGTATGATCTACAGTGTGCACACTAAATCTCAGCCAGTGTTGACAAGACAGTCCCAAGCTTGAGATGTGGTGTAGTTTTTACCTAACCCATACTTGGGTCAGGGTCTCTCTTTATCTTCCTCTCACTTCTGGATTTTTCAGACAAGTTCTTGCTATGTAGCCCTGGTGCCTGTGTTTTTGTTAAATGTATGTGTGTACACGCTTGAGGCCAGAGAACAACCTCAGGTGTCACCTTCTTTTTAAGATGGGTCTGTCCTTGGCCTGAGCTCACCAAAAGGCAAGGCTGGCTGCCCAGTAAGCCCCCAGGGATCCACCTGTCTCCAACTCCCCAGCACTGGGATTTCAAGCCCACGCCACTAAGCCCAGCTTTTTATGTGGGCTCTGGGGATTGAACTCACATCCTCACACTTGCAGGGCAAGTACTTCTCGGACAGAGCTATCCCTCCCCAGCTCCTCTGTTGTTTTTGTTTTTTTAAATTTGTTTTGTTTTTTTGGTTTTTTGGTTTTTTTTGCTTGTTTTTGTTTTCCAGGTAGGGACTCACTTCTAGCTCAGGCTGACCTGGAATTCACTATGTAGTCTCAAGGTGGCCTCGAACTCACGGCCATCCTCCTACCTCTGCCTCCCGAGTGCTGGAATTAAAGGCGTGCACCACCATGTCCAGCTCTCTGCTGTTTATGTTATTTATTTGCAAGCAGAGAGAGACAGACAGACAAAGAGAAGGGGCATACCAGGGCCTGTAGCCACTACAAACGAGCTCCAGACGCATGTGCCCCTTGTGCATCTGGCTTACATGGGTCTTGGGGAATCGAACCTGGGTTCTTTGGCTTCGTAGGCAAATGCCTTAACCGCTAAGACATCTCTCCAGCCCCTCTGTTGGCTTTTTTTGAGACAGGGAGGGGTTTGTTGTATAGACCAGGCTGGCCTAGAACTCATAGGAATTCTCCTGTCTCTACTTCCCAAGTGCTGAGATGGTGGCTTACACCACCATCCCTGGTAAGACAGGGATTTTCATGTCAGGATTTACTGAATGGAGGGCTCTCAGAGAAACCAATAAATGGAAGACAGGATGAGAGAGGTGGGAGAGTCAGGAGCTGAGCTGGGAAGGTATCCTGGCTGGAATTCTGCAGTGGGGTTCCACCGATTCTAGAGCCTGAATGCAAACAGAATTGGCCCACCTCAAGGCAGGCAGGCCAGGCCTCATACCCCTGCCTCAATTGGCCCTGGGCTGCAGTGGCCTCAGGAGCCTAGAGTAATGTAACGGGCATTTCAGGGAACAGCTGAGAGCTCATTCATCATTCTGTGCGCCTGGGGCTGGGACTGCACTGGCCTACAGAGGTGTCTGATCGGAGTACCAACAATGTCCAGTTCGCCTATTTTGAGCTCTGCCCAAATTCAATTCGGCCTGGGACATGGCAACCTTCTCCTTCAGGATGCTTTCCAGGAAGAAGGTCATAGGCAGAAACTAAGCAGCTGGACCCATCTTCTATCCTCTACTTACCAAACTCCTTTGCAAAACTGCAATTGTATTTATCAGTCCTGTGTATGGAACACACATAGCCCCCAGAACCACAATTTAACACTGCCTGCAGCAGTGTGTCCCCTGGCCTCTCCAAGTTGCGAGAGAGGCTAACAAATGAAATAGCCATCTGAGAATTAGCAGGGAATCAAAGATGAGACAAAGGTAATAAAATGCCTGCCACGAGGACTTGAGCTGACTTATTTCAGCAGCTGTAGGTGAAGAAGTAGGACCAAAAGTGGGGGCATTCAAGGTCACGTGAGTCAGCAAGGGCACACTCTGGGACAGACCCTGATCACCAGGCTCCTGGGACAGAGATGGCATGAGAACAAGGTCAGTCTCAGTGCATGTGGGCTTACAGAGCAAGGTACCGTTCCTAGTGCTGGGGACAACATGTGGAAATCATGGAGCCAGTGCAATGCAGGAAGCAAGAGAGGCTGGATTCTCTCTCACAAAAGGTGCTGCCTACCCAGACAAGCACTGCCAATGCGAATCCTGGGACACAGGTGTATTCAATGGTGGAAAATGGCTAACTGGGAGGGTGCCTGGAAAGGTTTGCCTGTCTTTTTTCAAATGAACTCCTTACTGTGTCACCTGCTAGGAGACAGATACAATTTCTTTAAAAACTTTTTATTTTTTTAAATTTATTTATGAGCGTGGGGGGCGCACAAATAGAGAATGGGTGCACCCTTCAGCTGCTTCAAACAAACTACAAATGCATGTGCCACCTTGTGCATCTGACTTACGTGGGTCCTGAGGAATCAAACCTGGGTCCTTTGACTTTGCAGGCAACCTCTTTAACTGCTAAGCCACCTCTCCAGCCCCAATTTCTTTTTTAAAAAATATTTATTTATTTAAGCGAGAGAGAGGCAGGTAGAAAGAGAGAATGTGCACACCAGGGTCTCCAGCCGCTGCAAACAAACTCCAGATGCATGTGCCACCTTGTGCATCTGGCTTACGTGGGTCCTGGGGAATCGAACTGTGGTCCTTTGGCTTTGCAGGCAAGTGCCTTAACCACTAAGCCATTTCTCCAGTCCATCCAGCCCCAATTTCTTATTTCTAAAAGTCCAGGTGGTCTCTCACCAATTCTAGATCTGGAGGCCCAGTGAGGCCTCTTCTACAAAAATAACCCTCTCCTGTCCCTATCCTGTGAAGACTCCAAGTTGTCTCAAGGAAAGTGAAAAACACAACCAGACCCATGCTGACAGAGTAACTAGAGGCTTTAAACTCAGTGCCCCAGCCTCAGGGGACAGGCAGTGTAGCAGTCCGCTGTGTTGTCCAAGGTCAGAGCAGGGCCTGGAGAGCCAGGATGGTGAGTGAAGACAGCATGGAGCTCCCCTCCAGGGCTCCGTCTGCAGAGGACACCTTAAGGATGGGAGCAAGTGAGGGCTGTCTCTACCTGCACCCCATTCCCAGGCCAGTTATGACCACCTCAACCCGCCTGGCATGGGAAGGTGTGTTCAGAAAGAGTGCAGAAACGGCCAGCTCACCATCCCTCTCCCATGCCTACCTGCAGGAAGCTGCGTCCAGCATTCTGTTGGGGGTCCAGCTCATCCTGCAGGATCGAGGGCCACTTGTTGCCAAAAGCTTGTATGGCACCATCTATGGAGCGACAGGTATAGGGAGGACTTCCCTGGGAAATGCTGGAAAGGGCCCTGCTCTTTGGAGACAAACTGAGACTCCCTTAGAGATTCCTCGACACCCCTGGGATGTCGGGGCAAAGCTGGGCATGGGATCCCCCAGGGGCAAGATGACTGCAAAGGGGTGTTTGCCTGTGTGGCCCCTCAAAGAGCCTCAGTTCGCTCCCACCTACAATGGGCCAGGCGCCTTGGGAAGGGCCGGGCGTGGTCGGGGCGTGCCGGTCCCTCACCCAAGCAGCGATTCCTGGTGAAGAGGCCCCGGAAAGCTTCGCAGTCTTCGTGCCGGTTTCCGCTGGCCCTACACTCGCACCAGGGTGCTACCCGCGCGCTCACGTTGTCCACGTAGTTGGGGGTGACGGCAGTACCTGCGGGGACCCCCACTCTGGCACGGGCCGCCCCGCAGAGCCCCCACCCGCCGCTCGCTCGCGCGCGCTCGCCGTGCGTACCCACGAGACCGGCGTAGGCGTGCAGACAGCTCGGGACCTGGTCGCGCGCGCAGCCGTCGGGGGAGCGCGGGGTGGGCGCGCAAGCGGCCTGGAAGGCGAGGAGGCGGGGCCTGTGGGCGGGGCGGGCGGTGAGGCCCCGCCCCCTGCCGCACGCACCTGCACACGGGGCTCCGCTTGCAAAGGTCCAGGGTCGCGAGGCAGGGGGGCGGCGCGGCCCCGGGTCCCGAGAAGGCGCAGGCTGGCACGAAGGTCTGGCGCCGGCGCTCTGCGCACGCGGGCTCCGCGCACGGGCAGAAGAGCAGCGGGAGCGTGAGCGCCGGGGGCCCGCGGGAGAAGAAGCGGCGCAGGGCGTGGTGGCAGCGCGCGCGGGAGCAGCCCCCGGCCGCCGCCCGGCCCAGGCAGCGCGCCACGTATCGGGTGCGCAGCCGCTGGCACAGAGCGTCGGCCGAACACGCCTCCGCCGCGTCCAGGCAGCGATTCCTTCCAGCCGAGCCTGCAGACCCTACTGGAGGGCACGGCAGGCTGCAGTCGTCCGCAAGCCCTGAGTGCTCCCTTGCTTAACCCTGCCACTCTTGCGGTGGTGGTGGTGGCGGTGGCGTGGGTGAGGAAGTTTAACCCAAAGATATGGCCAACTGTCACTGGCTGGGCCTCGTTTGCAGCAATGAAGTACGGACAGGTTCTGCGGATCCCTGCCTACGTCTGGGGTGCATGGACACAGGGAGGACCAGCCTCCACCACCATTCCCAGAACTGCTACAGCTATCCAGACAGGGCCTACCCCATCCTGCTGGGTCCTCGCTGCTGTTGGGAACCAGTGAGACTTATCAGTAATGGCACCTAGGACCACAGCTGCTCCTCATCCTCTTCTTGGTTCATTGGAACACCTGACCTTTTCTCCTCTCCCTCTGGTAACTCCTCCTGCCCTCGGTCTCGGTGCTCCCTCAAGTGTCTGGATCTAACATCCTGTCTCGTTTGGACTGCATGTACTCAGAGGAGTCCCTGATGGCTTGATCCTGAGACACAGACCTGAAGGCTCACCACTGGTTTTAATGAATGTGTAGCAGCATGACAGATGACACCCCACTGGGGGTAGATAGAATGGCCCTGAAGCATCACATGAGAGCTTAGTAGACCAAGTGAGCTGTGCCAGACATCCCCTGGCCATATCTAAAAAATCCAGCCCAGCCAGGGTATCTGGCGGACTCTCTAGGACCTGGGACACCAAAACCAGGTTTATGACACTTTCCCAGCCACTTTGTTGACACTAGCCTCTCCGGCACTTCAATCTGAGTAAAAATGCCTAACTGGCCCCTTAGCCATCACCTTTACCTCCTCTCCCCTCTCAACAGAACACATCTTGGCTCCAAAATCTTCTGTGCCATAAACCTCTTCCAGATCCCATTCTCCTCACCACACTGCACCCCATAAAGTGACCTTTCCTACGAACTCCAGGTGGAGAAGGGGCAGCCCTGGGAGGTAGAACAGCAGGTTTGAGGCACTGAACGTGCTGCGCAGCCAACATGAAACCCAAGACCAGGTGTGGGGATCTGAGGGTGATGAAAAGGGAAGACATTTGGAAGAGGAAAGCCAAAAGGGAAAAGAAAGTTCCTGGGGCAGAGGTCCCAAGGCCAGACTTGAGGAGGCTGGCTCAGTTGAACCCAAATATAGGGTGCAAGGCCTGTAACAGCAGGGAGCAGAGTGCCAGGCAACCCTCTGGGGCACCCCTTTCAGTATTTCAGATTTTGCCATCCCACCTCACCACCCCCCCCCGCAGGATCAGAGCCAGAGCCCTGGAAGAGACAGGGGCTCACCCAGTAGCAGCAGCAGCAGCAGCAGCACAGACTCCAAGCAGCGGCCCATGTTGGTCAGCAGAAGCCTGTCAGGCAGGTATCTCCTTCCAGTGCTTTCTGAGCCCAGTGCAGAAGGCATCTAGGTGTCTGGGCGGAGCCTTTTCATCGAAAATGGCATCCTGCCCTCTTCACTTCGTCCCCACCCCCAGGCTGCACTTTCTGGTGGATCAGAAGCCACTAAAGCCAGCATCTGAAGTTGCCTAAATGAATTCAAGTGCTAGAGCCCCCATGCATCCCCAGCAATGTCAAACAACCCTGAGGAGACCTTGTCTCCCATCCTGAACTACTAACGTTAGAAAGCCACAATATTCCTTTCCTTTCTAATTTTGTTAGCTTTTTGTTCATTGATTTTATACTTGTATAAAAATTGCAAAGATGTTTCCTTTAGATCTTTCATCAGTTTCCCCCTAATGTTAACATCTTCCAAAATCATAGCCCAATAATCAGCTCTAGGCAGTTATCACTAGTATGAAGTACATAGTGCATTTTGAATATTTCCTCAGTTTTATCCCCACTTTTTCTGTTTCAAGACCCAGGCCAGGTACCCCAGCACTTGGGGGGAAGAAGCAGGAGAATTGGGAGTTCAAAGTCAACCTTTGTTGCATAGTGAGTAGGAGGGCAACTTCAGCAACACTAGATCTTACCTCCAAAAACAAACAAAAAAGGATGTCTCTTCACCCCCCCCCAGCATCACATCTTCCTTCTTGAAATAATTATCCAAAAGAGAGGAAAAAATGGTAGTCTCCCTGAGAGGAGGAGATTTGTCCTGAATACATTTGTACTGAGTAGAAGAGAATTACAGATACAAGTTTTTAAAGGATTTTTTCTGGCTGAGATTCTTCTATACTTTGTTATTCACAAAAGCTAGGAAATAGAATCAGCCTGTATGACCACTGACATATGAATGGGTCATAGAGATGTGATACATATACACAGTATTTTATTCAGCTGTAAAAAAATGAAATTATCAAGTTTACAGGAAAATGAATGGAGCTAGAAAATGTTATACTGAGTGAGGTAACCAGGCTCAGAAAGATAAATCTTGCATGTTCTCTCCTATACAGAGCCTAGTTTCATATTTTTAGAGTTGTATGTAAGCTGAAGTGAGTCAGTGAAGTCCAGGAAGCTATAAAAGGGCAATGAGAGGTGGGACAAAGGGAGAACTTAAGGGGAGGGGATAGTAGAACACATGTGATGTGAAAGTAGAGGGCAGGAATGGAAGGATTAGGGAGAAGATAGGAAGGATTAAGCAAAACTAAAAATGCATGAAAAAGCCACATGGAAATCAATTTTTTTGTTAGCTAAATACACACACACACACACACACACACACACACACACACACGTTCCTCTTTAATGTTGGGCTCTCACAGCCTCTTATGTTCTGCTTAGATGAACTTTGAGTCTTCTCAGTGTCTCTGGGTACCAGTGAGAGCTACACTTGTATTTAATCTGCCACTTCTCTGTAATGTTTCCTGGACTCAGGCTAGTATGATAGAGATGACTCATCCAGTGGCAGATGCTCAGCTTTCTCTTCTTGTCATTTTGATAGGTCTTGGGTCTCCCTGGTATTTGCTGCCATATGTAAAAGGCAGGTTCTCTAACCAAGAGTGAGAGCAGTGTTGATCAAAGGGGATAAACAGAGACATTTAGAAGACTTTCTGACGGGCATAACCTCTCCTTTTAATCAAAGAACAGTGGATGCTTTCCTCTAGGGTCTATGACCTTCTAAGCATAGGCTTTTGACTTGGTTCTCAGTACCAGACATGAATTCTCTCCCACTGAGCAGGCCTGATATCCAATCAGAGAGTACTTCCAAGGCTCAGAAAACTGCAGAAGAGGGGCTAAAAGAATGTAAGAGTCTCAGGGTGGGAAGACATGCTGTGAGGCATTTTCTCCCCACCAGAACCAACTGATGTACTCATGACCTCACAGTGATTACCCCCCCAGGAGAGTCCTCAGTGGAATGGAGGCAGGAGAGAGGGAACAAAAGATTTAAACAGAAATGATGGGAATATAACTTATTTCAGTATGTTCTTAAAGTTCCCAATAAAAAATCTCATAACTGAAAATGAAAGACTGAATAAAAAATCTAAATAAATGGTTTTGAGGTTGTAATAAAAGGATAAAAAGACTAAAATGTAGCCAAAATAAAATTGATGTTAACTGATTACATATACATTTATTTATATTTTCATATTTATATTTCGTGGGGCTGGAGAGATGGCTAAGTGGTTAAGTGCATTTCCTGTGCAAGCATGAAGGCCTGAAACCACGTGAGTTTAAATCTCCAGCTGGGTGTGGCCACATGCACCTTAACCCCAGCCCCACAGGGAGAAGAGACCCAGGAATCATGGGAAGCTCCAGAATCAGTAAGAGACTTCAGCTCAAGCAAGCACGGGCGGCAATGGAGTGAGATGATGTTCTGCTACTGCCACACATGCACACCATACACACTGCACATTTCACAGACACACGCAAGCAAATATATGTATATGTAAATATATACATATAAGTATTTCTTTTTTGAAATATTTTATTTATTTGACAGAAAGAATATATTTAGAGAGAATGGGTACACCAGGGCCTCTAGTCACTGCAAACAAACTCCAGATGTCTGTGCCACTTTGTGCATTTGGCTTTATATAGATACTGGGGAATTGAACCTAGGGCCTTAAACTTTGCAAGCAAGTGTCTTAAACACTGATCAATCTCTCCAGCCCCATAAATGTATTCCTTTTTTTATTTATGAGAGAGCTACTCCCATCTGTAAGCCATTTTCAATTGGAATTTTTAAAAGATTTATCTTTTTTTTTTTCATGGCAGGGTTTTACTCTAGCCCAGGCTGATCTGGAACTCACTATGTTGTCTCAGGGTGGCCTTGAACTCACAGCAATCCTCCTACCTCTGCCTCCTGAGTGCTGGGATTAAATGTGTGTGCCATCATGCCCAGTAATTTTTTTTTTTTTATTTATTTTTGGAGAGAGAGACAGAGCGAGATAGACAGAGAGGGAGAGGGAGACAGAGATGGGCACGCCAGCAGTCTCTCAGCTGCTGTGAATGAAATCCAGATGCATGCGCCCCCTTGTGGGCAAGTGCAGCATTGCGCCCTTGCCTCACTTTGCATCTAGCTAAACGTGGGACCTGGAGATTGGAACCACTGGACGTTGGAACCAGTGTTCTTAGCCTTAGCAGGCAGGCGCCTTAACTGCTAAGCCATCTCTCCAGCCCCCAGCAATTTTTTTAATTTAAAAGTAGTTTTAATTTTATTTATTTGAGAAAAAAGAGGCAGAGAGAAAGTGAGAGAGAGAATTGGCATGCCAGGTCCTCCAGCCACTTCAAATGAACTCCAGACACATGTACCACCGTGTGCATCTGGCTTATGTAGGTACTAGGGAATCAAACCTGGTTCCTTAGGCTTCACAAGCAAGTGCCTTAACCACTAAGCATCTCTCCAGGTTGATTTATCCTTTTTTTTTTGTTTTTTAAAATGGGGCCTGCTGTATAAGCTTGCTCTAAAACTTCTACACAGGATTGGAAGAACTCAACCATCTCGGGGCAGGAGCAGAGTTGCTAGGAGTAAGTAGCATGTGGCTGAATTTAAGGATAATTTCTGATGGTTCTAATACAAGATCTCAATGTTGAGGTAGCTGTCTCATAGTTAGTCATCAGTGTCCTTTGATTTCAAGGACACTTTGAACCTGAGGCGTTAGGACTTCTAGAGAATGTCCCAGAGTCAGGTTAATTGCCTTATCCACTAGCATAGCTGTAGCTGCCACTGCTTGTGGGTGTCCTGGCCATCCTCATGCCACAAAATCAAGGTGTGTGTGTGTGTGTGTGTGTGTGTATGCGTGCATGTGTGCGTATGAATGCTTGTGTGTGTGTGCAGGTATACATGCACGTGTGTGTGTGCATATGGAGGCCAGAGATCAATGCCAGATGTCTTCCTCAATCGTTCTCCACCTTATTTATTGAGACAGGATCTCTCACTGAATCTGGAGCTCTAGACTAGCCACCTTGCCCTGCCTGTCTTTGCCTCCAGAGAGCTGAGATTATAGGCATACACCAACCACACCCAGAATTTATGTGGATCTAAACTCAGATCCTTATGCATGCATAGCCAAGCACTTTACCAAATGAGTCATCTCCCTGGACCCCATTGGTGTTTTTTTTTTAATTGTTTGTTCATGTATGTATGTATAAGCAGTGTGTATGTACACACACATGTTCTGGCACACATGTGGTGGTCAGAGGAATTTTCTGGACTCCACCTTCTTTGAAAAAGGGTCACTTGCTACTGCAAACGAGTCTGGCTCATGAATGGCTTTACATGGGTGCTGGGGAATTGACACCAGGCTGGCAGGCTTGGTAAGCAAGCACCTTTAACCACTAAGCCAGCTCCCCAAACCCCTCCATTGGGTCTTAAAACTGGAAGAATAGTGGTGCTGCATGGGGACTGGAAAGACACCAATGGCCTGGATATCCATGACCTCACAGTGCCTGACACCACCTACACAAGACCATCATAATAGGAGGAAAAGATGATGACATCAAAATAAAAGAGAGACTGATTTAGAGGGGGAGGGGATATGATGGAAAGTGGAATTTCAAAGGGGAAAGTGGGGGAGGAGGGGAAGTCTACAATTAAAGGTTGTCGGGCTGGAGAGATGGCTTAGTGGTTAAACGCTTGCCTGTGAAGCCTAAGGATCCCGGTTCGAGGCTTGATTCTCCAGGACCCACGGCCAGATGCATATTGCATCTGGAGTTCATTTGCATTAAAGGCCCTGGCAAGTTGTCTCTCTCTCTCTCTTTTCTCTCTCTACCTGCCTATTTCTGTAAAATGAATAAATAAATAAAAATAAAATTTTTGTCAAAAAAAATAATTAAAAAAAAAAAAAAAGGTGTCTGAGAAACTGTAGAAGAGTTGGATTCCCTGATGTGCCTTTGGCTTAATAGAATTTTTGTCATGTGTGGGGGTAATTAATGGAATTTCTTAGAGAAATGAGAACAGATGGGACATTAATTGCCCACCCTGGAGTTTCTACATCCAAACGTGAGGATTTTCAGGCTAGTAGGTCTAGAATGATAGTTTGGGTTTGCTTTGTTTTTATTCCTTTATTGCTCTTGTTGCTACTCTAAAAGGAAGGCATCTGTTCTGGGGTTAACTTGGAGGACCGCTCCTGAAGAGGACAAAAAACCTTGTTCCTTATGAAGAGGCAGATCATCTGGGAAGACCTAAGAAGGCTTGGGAGGAAATTAATCTCCAGACCTGCATATTAAAGGCTCAGTGATAGCTGGCTTTGTGGCTCCCACGAACACTAGTTATTACACAAGTTCATTCAGAAAGGAGTCCTGGATTATTAGTTAAAGCAAATATTGAAGTCCCAGGATCCAAAAGGAATGAAATACTTTTACCGGTCATCTCAAGAGATACCCAAGGCTCCTGGATGGCTATGTGCAGTTGCTTGACTGGGACTTTGTCACAAATCCTTAGGTACCTTCATTCCTCAAATGCAGACATCACTGGGGCCAGAGGCCCATTATGCTCCCAGTATTTGTCCCTATCACACAAGGGGCGAAACAAAGGGACCCAGATTTTTTTGTTTTAGTTGTTTAAAAAAATATTTTTATTTATTTTTGATAGAGAGAGATACAGAAATAGGCAGGTAGAGAGAGAGAGAGAAAGAAAGAGAGAGAGAGAGAGAATGGGCACGCCAGGGCCACCAGCCACTGCAAACAAACTCCAGGTGCATGTTCCCCCTTGTGCATCTGGCTTACGTGGGTCCTGGGGAGTCGAACCTGGGTCCTTTCACTTTGCAGGCAAATACCTTAACTGCTAAGTCATTTCTCCAGGTCCTTGTTTTGTTTTGTTTTTTTTGTTTTTTTGAGGTAGGGTTTCACTCTAGCTCAGGCTGACCTGGAATTCACACTGTGTAGTCTCAGGGTGGCTTCAAACTCAGGTGATCCTCCTACCTCTGCCTCCTGAGTACTGGGATTAAAGGCATGCACCACCATGCCTTGCTTGACTTTTTTTAAAGTAGGGTCTTACTTTAGCACATGCTGATACTGGAACTCAGTGATCCTTCTACCTCAGCCTCCCAAGTGCTGCAATTAAAGATGTGCACCACCATAAATAAATTTTAAAAAATCATTAAAAAAAAAAGGGCTGGAGAGATAGCTTAGCAGTTAAGGTACTTGCCTGCGAAGCCTAAGGATCCTGGTTCAATTCTCCAGATCCCACGTAAGCCAGATGTACAAGATGGTGCCGGAGTCTGGAGCCCCTGGCATGCCAATATTCTTTCTCTCTCTCTAATAAATAAATAAATCATTTTTCAAAAAAGATGTGTACCATTATATCCAGTTTGTGGACTCCCTGACCAGTGCCCTGCTTTTCCACAGAGGTGACAAGTATTAGCCCTTGTATAATTTATTTTCTGCCTGAAGTCTTGTTAAGGTAGCAGGTGGTTATGAGTGTATGAGTGTATGCTAAAAGAAACCAGGCCACACCCCTCAGGTTTTCTCACCAGGATGGTGGGTAGTCAATGATGGGTAAGACCCCATGAGATGGGGCAACCTAAGACAGGCACTGTTGCATGTGATGATCCCTTGGGGCCTGGGTTCAACAATGGCTTGGCAAAGAACCATGCCTCCCAGGGTTGCCAATAATAAAAACAAAAAGGAGAATATGTATGGCACAATACAGGCCTGGTCCTAACCAGACCACATGCCAGAAGAAACCAGGAAGTGGCTTCTGTGGACATGGCATTCTGCGCAAGCCTGGTATGACAACAGCTTCAGTCCCATGCTCGTGAGAAACCTGCTGCAAGATGATCTGTCCGGAGACAGGCTGTCATTGGTCACAAGAAGGTGACCACCCCATACAATGATTGGCCAGCCAAACCCTTTAAACCCCCTACACTTCCTTGAATAAACGAGTTTGCAGCAGCTTGCCCTCTGTCTGCTTCCACCCAACTCCCAGAGTCTGTGTCGTGACTCTGCACCTCTCACCCCCTACTCGGCAGAGACCCTACCGCCCCTCCTGGGCTGGCCCTGGGGGGGACCCCAACACTTGAGGAAATGTATTGTTTCCAGAGATAATTGCTATTAGTTGGGTTTGTTCTCTTGAGTCATATTAATCAGGTTTGATGTTTTCTCTATTTATGACAGTTTACTGCCTCTGTGGAGGGTCTTAGAGGCAGCAAGCAACCCATGCCTTTCACATGCAGATGGATCCCTTCAGCTGGTATGTCTTCTGCAGCAAATCTACCCAGGACCAAGCACACAAGAATTAGTCACACTAGTCTTTATCTGCCCTGTCCTGCCTTGTCTGTCCTGTGGAAACAAGGAAACCTTAACAAAGGCCAGGACCCCTTGCTCCTATTGCTGCCTCCTGACCAACCTGAGGCTTCCTATGTGGCCTGCCTGACACAGTATGCCTGTTGTCCCAAGAACTGAGAGGTAACTTCTCTCAGTAGCATTGATCTGTAAGGCCAGATTTGAGAAAGGACACTGTTCCTTGAGGCCAAAAAGTTTATTATTGAGGCTTAGTAACATCAGTGCCACAGTGTGGCTAGGTTCTGAAGAGAGTGTTCAGCTCTGAGAAACAAAACAAGGCTACCAATTTTTTTTTTTTTTTTTTTTTTTTTTTTTGGTTTTTCGAGGTAGGGTCTCCTTCTAGCCCAGGCTGACCTGGAATTCACTATGTAGTCTCAGGGTGGCCTCGAACTCATGGCAATCCTCCTACCTCTGCCTCCCAAGTGCTGGGATTAAAGGCATGCACCACCATGCCTGGCTCAATTTTTATTTTTTTTATTGACAGCTTCCATAATTGTAGACAATACCCCATGGTGATTTCCTCCCTCCCCCCACTTTCCCCTTTGAAACTCCACTCTCCATCATATCCTCTCCATCTCTCAATCAGTCTCTCTTTTCAGTTTGATGTCATGCTTTTCTTTTACAAAATGCCTTATACCTGTGTAACTAAAACTGGACGATACATTTCATTTCTAATTATTAAGAGACATTTCTTTAAGAGACTGGGCGTTGGAGCTCAGTGAGTAAAATGCTTGCCACACAAGCATGAGGACCTGAAATTATATGTCAGTACTCATATAAAATGTTGGGAGTGATGGCATTGCACTGGGCAGGCAAAGATAAGGAGTCCCCAGGCCTCACTGACTAGCTAGTTAAGCCAAAATGGTTGAACTTGGGTTCAGGAAGAGACTCTGTCTCAAAGAATATGGTGAAGAATGATTTAGGAAGACACTAACATTGGCCTCTGTCCTCTACACACACACCCACACAAAGAGACTAAGGCAAAAGATTAGACAAGACTATAAACTGTTTCTGGATCTTCCCATTACTTAATTTCATATATATAATTTATTTAAGAGAGAGAGAGAGGCAGAGAGAGAGAGAGAGAGAGAGAGAGAATGGGCACATCAGGGCCTCTAGCCACTACAAATGAACTCCAGATGCATGTGCCCCTTGTGCACTGGGCTTACATGGGTCCTGGAGAGTCAAGCCAGGGTCCTTTGGCTTTGCAGGCAAATGCCTTAACCTCTAAGCCATCTCTCTATCCCTCCATTACTTAATTTTAAAAGAACAACTGGGGGGCTGGAGAGATCATTTAAGGCATTTGCCTGAAAAACCTAAGGACCTTGGTTCCATTCCCCAGTACCCATGGAAAGCCAGATGCACAAGGTGGCATATGTGTTTGGAGTTTATTTGCAGTGCCCATTCCCCCCCTCTCATAAATGGATAGATGATAGATAGATAGATAGATAGATAGATAGATAGATAGATAGATAGATAGATGATAGATAGATAGATGATAGATAAACAAACAAATAAATAAATAAATATTTCAAGAGGACAACTGATGAATTTAAATCAAACTGCAGATGTATATACCCGAGAGTTTGGGGGCTGCTCTTCATTGAGAGTCATCAGCTCACCTTTCATCTCCAGTGATCTGGGTGTACTGAGAGCC
The DNA here is from genome assembly GCA_036365145.1 of Orientallactaga sibirica. Classification (NCBI taxonomy): domain Eukaryota; kingdom Metazoa; phylum Chordata; class Mammalia; order Rodentia; family Dipodidae; genus Orientallactaga; species Orientallactaga sibirica. The sequence continues at coordinate 38,420,657 of JAEOAD010000011.1, read as the reverse complement.
CAAAGCTACCCCTCCTATCCAGCTAGTTGGGCTAACCCAAGAACCTTCCTTCAGCCAGCCCTTCATCTCTGATGATCTGGGTGCTCCAGCGAATCTTCAGCTTATCCTTCATCTCGGTTAGCTCTGTGCACGCAGCCTTCAGCCCAGCAGTCACCCCCAGTGAGCTCAGTCCACCCAGCAGCTTCTTCACATAGTTGTGAAAAGTAAACATGGGAAGTGCTAGGTCTTGAGTATAATGTCCTGAACAATTGATGTAGGAGAAGGAAATGACACTGTAACCCCACAACATCTCCTGTGTGCACGCGTGGAGACCAGAGGAGAACCTTGGGTGTCCTGCTCTTTCACTCATCTGTGTTTCTTTGAGAAAGGAATCTCTCACTGGGCCCAAAGAGGGCATTTTGGTCAGATTGGCTGACTAACAAGCCCCAGCAATTTTCTGATCTCTGCTCCCTACAGGACTGGGATTCTAGGTGTCCATGGTCTTGGCCAGCTGTTTACATGGATGGTAGTGAATAAAATTCAGGGTGAGTCAGGTCCTTTCAAGCCCTCCTGCTTGGGTGGCTAGCACTCTCACCTGCTGAGCCCCCTGAATAGATATTTAATTCTAATTGGTAACAGTAATTATTTATCTATAGTCAATTTATATTTATCAAAGCACCCTTGAAAAGTAAAAAGAATGAATCTAATTTCTACTAGCATTTTCATCATATCTGTCAGCTGCAGAGCATTACCATCTATAGAAATATATCATCAAGGGCTGGAGAGATGGCTTAGTGGTTAAGGTGCTTGCATGCAAGGCCTAAGGACTCATGTTCTACTTTCCAGGTCCCACATAAGCCAGACTCACAGTGACGCAAGTGCGCAAGGTTGCACATGCGCACAAAGGGGCACACATGTCTGGAGTTCAGTTGCAGTGGCTGAGGCCCTGGCACACCAATTGTCTCTCTCTCTCTCACTTTCTTGCATAAAAATAAAAATAAAAAAGAGATATATCATAGAAACATTTTCAATTTAAAAACAAATATTGAATGTAATGATCCAATGGACAAAGGCCCCAAATCTAATATTGCCATTTGTGATATTCTTTTATACATATGTATGTATTTTTTGTTTTTTTTCAAGGTAGGATCTTGGCTCTAGCCCAGGCTACCTGGAGTACACTATGGAGTCTCAGGGTGGCCTTGAACTCACTGCGATCCTCCTACCTCTGCCTCCCAAGTGCTGGGATTAAAAGTGTGAGCCACCATGCCCAGCTCTCTGTTTTATATATTTAAAAATTTATTTATTTATTTGAAAGAAATAAGCAGAGAGAGTGAGAGAGAATGAATGGACATGCTAAGGGCCTCCAGCTGTTGCAAACAAACTCCAGACACATGCACCACCTTGTGCATCTGGCTTACATGTGTCCTGGGGAATTGAACCTGGGTCCTTTGGCTTTACAGGCAAGTACCTTAACTGCTAAGCCATCCCTCCAGCCCAGTGATACTAGCTTTTCACAATGTACTTACACTCCAAATTGTTAGGCATCTAGAGGGGCATCAGTAGGCTTGGAGGCCATTGAGGATGGACCCCTCCCTCATCTTCAGGCATGGGCCTCAACTCCTATTTCTCTGGTAACACAAGAAAGGAAATCCTCACAATTTTATCTCAAGATATAAAATGCCACATGAAAGGGAGTAGCATAAAGGTATGAGGGCTTTATTGAGGTTCATTAAGTTCTTTCTGACCAAAAGAATAGAGTCTGGGCTGGAGAGATTGCTTAGTGGTTAAGGCCCTTGCCTGTGAAGCCTAAGGACCCATGTTCAACTCTCCAGATCCCAGGTAAGCCAGACTCACAAAGGTAAGGCAAGCGCAAGTGTCTGGAGTTCGATTTCAGTGGCTGAGGCCCTGGCATGCCAAATCTCTCTCTTTCCCTCTGTTTCCCTCTCTCTCTCCCAAATAAAAAACAAATAGAATCTGAGTTCTACCTCTGACCCTGAAGGGAGACATGACACTCCAATCTGCCCCAGAGATTGTAACATCATGTACTATTTCCTCTCCTTGATGCAGTTGCTTACAGATCTCTGCTATTAGACTCACCCACAGTTCTGAGCTCCAGCTCTAACGACAACTTTCACTCTTCCTCTTCTCCATCTCTCTTTTCCTACATGCTGCCACAACTTCCATCCTGCCTGCCCTGTTGCTTTCATCTCCAACTCCAACAAAATGGTTCTCACACTTCCTTCTAAATCCATTTTCAAATTCTTCTTTCAATGAAAGTAAGAATCCTCAAAAGAGACAAACCCTGTTTCCTGATACTATACTTAGATATTAAAATACCTAATTATAATACTATTTAAAACAAAAATGTATTATCTTTTAGCAATTATTCCTGAAAGGGACAGTTTATAAATTTTTAAAAATATTTTTATTTGAGCCAGGCATAGTGGCACATGTCTTTAATCCCAGCACTCAGGAGGCAGAGGTAGGAGGATTGATGTGAGTTCAATGCCACCCTGAGACTGCATAGTAAATTCCAGGTCAGCCTGGGCTAGAGCAAGATCCTACCTAAAAACAAACAAACAAACAAACAAAAAACAGAAAAAGGGGTGACCCAAAAGGCAACATAGTGCTGAGAAGAAGTGACGGAGGAGCTTCCAGCACTGAAACATCTCTGTCACACCCTCCAAGGCTCAGGGTCCATTGCAGAAGAGGGGGCGGAAAGAATGTAAGAGCCAAAGGAAGGGTACCACTCCTTACAATGCAACTGTCCTGATAGAAATTGGCCTCGAGATCCATGACCTTGCAGTGCCTAGCAATACCTTCACAAGACCCTCATAATAGGAGATAAAGATGATGACATCTAAAAAAAAAGACTAACGGAGAGAGGGAGGGGATATGATGGAGAGCAGAGTTGTGAAGGGGAAAATGGGGGAGGGGAGGGAAATATGGTATATTGTCTGTAAGTATAGAAGTTGTCAAAAAAATTAAAAATACAGAAAAATATTTTTATTTATTTGCAGGAAAGAGAGAATGAATGGGTGCACTAGGGCCTCTAGCCACTGCAAATGAACTCCAGATACATGCACCACCCAGTGTATCTGGCTTTATGTGGGTCCTGGGAAGTCGAACTCTGGTCATTAGGTTTGGCAGCCAAGCATCTGAACCACTGAGCCATTTCTCCAGCCCCACTTTAGAAATTTTCTGAGCATGTGACAAAAGAATATTTGAGCCATTTAATCATTTTGAGGGGTTATCTTGCTTATAGATCATATAATATTTTTCTTAGCCTGTTTGCAGAAGAACATTTGAAAGGGCCAAACCTAAGCCATTTCACAAAGAAGGAAACTTATACATACCATTTCAATTGGTTGATAATTTTTTGCACGTGTGTGTGTGGCATGATGTGTGTAGTATAGGCTCATGTATATGTCCATGCAGCACCCATGGAGCATGTTGGTTCACAGCAGCAGGAGCAGAGTGCTCTGTGCCCCACTCCATTGCTCTTCCATGGGTTCTTACTTGAGCAGGGGTCTCTTACTGATCTTGGAGTGTGCCAGTTTTTCACACGCTCTGGTAATTCTTGGGTCTCTGCTTCCCTATGAGTATGGGGGTACATACATACATACACCCAGCTGTTCATATGGGTCTTGGGGATCAAACTCAAGCAGTGTCTCAGGCCTCTTCAAGCCCTCATGCTTGTTCAGGAGGTGCTCTTAACTATGAGCCTTCGCTCCAGCCCTAGAGAGGGAATGAGCACACCAGGGTCTCCAGCCACTGCAAACGAACTCCAGATGAATGTGCCCCCTCATGCATCTGGCTTATGTAGGGCCCGGAGAGTCGAACCGGGATCCTTTGGCTTTGCAGGTAAACACTTCCTAGTTAATATTTTTGATAGGCCTACTTTAGGTAAAGTCCTATAAAACCAGTTTTTTTTCTAATCTCAAATTCAAATTCTGTAAATGCTTGCACTTTAGCTGACCATCTTTTCAAAGGAAGAAAGAGAAACACATACAGAGATAACAGCTACAATTAATGTAGTCCAGGTGTTTGCATACAAAAGAAGTTCTGAGACTAGTATGGGTTAAATCATGAGTACTCTGGTGGGGGGGTGCTTGCCTCCTAAGGACCCAGGTTCTATTCCCCAGGACCCATGTAAGCCCCATGCACGTGGTGGTGCGTGCATCTGGAGTTCATTTGCAGTGGCTAGAGGCCCTGGTGCGCCCATTCTTTCCCTGCCTCTCTCTCTTTTTCTCTATGTCTATCTCAAAAAAAAAAAAAAAAAAAAAAAAAAAGAAAGAAAAAAAAACTTTAAAAAAAGAGTACTTTGGGGTGGGGAGGGTCTCCTTACCTCCCAGAGCCTTGGACTCGTGCCCGGTCTTCATGGCTGCTCTGCCCACCCCTTCCTGCACACATTCCCTTTTGTCTTCCTTTCTCTATGGAATGGCCTCTTCCATGGATGGCCACCTCCGCCAGGGCTGATCTGCTAGGCCCACACATTCCTTGCTTGTGGGTTGTGTGAGGTCTGGGCTAGTACTTAGCCTGTTCATTCCTGTAGATGCAGTCCCAGCAAAATGCAAGGCTCACCAGCAGTTTGCCGACTAACAACAGAGAGTAATTCACCACGAATTAGAAGTAAATAGCCATATCTTTTTGTTTTGTTTTTAAAAAGACTGATTTGGGCTGGAGAAATGGCTTAGTGGTTAAGGAGCTTGCTTGCAAAGCCAAAGGACCCAGGTTTGATTCCCTGGTACTGACGTAAGCCAGATGCACAAGGTGGTGCATGCATCTGGACTTTATTTGCAGTGGCTAGAGGCCCTGGCATGCCTATTCTCTCTCTGTGTCTGCCTCTGCCTGCCTTTTTCTCTCTCCCTCTCTGACTCTATCTGTCTGCCAAATAAATAAAAACATTAAAAAAAAAAAAAAAAAAGTACTTTGAATCAGGCCTGGTGGTGCATGCCTTTAATCCTAGCACTCGGGAGGCAGAGGTAGGAGGATCACTGAGAGTTTGAGGCCATCCTGAGACTACATAGTGAAATCCAGGTCAGCCTGAGCCAGAGTAAGACCATACCCCGAAAAACCAAAAAAAAAAAAAAAAAAAAAAAAAAAGAGTACTTTGTTATCAGCTCTGACTGGACTACCAGGTGCATGAGAGAATGTACTGTCTGTGCATTGCAGGTGGCTGTGCGCACAAATGCTACTGGCTGAGGGAGATGTGGAGAAGGGAGTAAGAGATGGAGAAAGGGAATGAGAGAGAGAAACATGACATGAGCAGGGAAAACAGAGAAAATGTATACGTATGGGCAGCAAAACAGAAAGAGAGAGCAAGACTAATGACAGCCAGACTTTTATGCCCCTTGGGGCATGGTGGACTGGCCGGTGACAGGGGCATTGGCCAGTGGGAGGGGCTTGTGGGGGTGTAAGCTCAAACATGAGTCAGGTTTCCTGAGTCCCCATGGAGCAGGAGGGAGCAGGGTCCTTTGAAGGAGCTCTTCAGCTGCCAGCCAGTTGGAAGGAGAAGACACTCTGGGACTGACACACATTTCAAAAAGGTATCCATACCATAACTCTAGCATACATTAAGTTTAAAAGATAAAAATGCAAAAATGTGGGGGCAGGGAAGATGATTCACTGAATAAAGTGTTTGCTGCTCAAGAATGTGACCTGAATTTGGATCCCCAGAACCCATGCACAAGCTAAGTATAATGGCACACACCTGTAATCCCTATGCTGAGATGTGGAGGTCCCCCCAGACTTGCTGGCTATCTGGTGAGCTCCATGTTCAATGATAGAGACCCTGTCTCGAAAAATCAAGTGGAGACCCAAGCTTCAAATATTTAGATTTGTGGGCTGGAGACATGGCTTAGTGGTTAAGGCACCTGTCTGCTAAGCCTAAGAACCCAGTTCCAATCTCCAGGTCCCACTTTTAGCCAGATGCAAAGTGATGCAAGGGCACAATGCCACACTTGCCCATAATGGGGAGCACACATCTGGAGTTTGTTCACAGCAGCTGAGAGGCTGCTGGCACACCCATTCTCTATCTGTCTCCCTCTCCCTCTCTGTCTGTCTCTGTGTTTCTCTCCAAAAAAAAAAAAAATTAGATTTTTATGTGAGTTTGAATAAAAATCAGTAGCAGAGGCCAGAAGCTATAAAGAGGCTGTGAGGGAGGGAGGAGAAGCAAGAGCTTAAGGGGAGGGCATAGTAGATATATAAGTATAGGGGCAGAATACTGGTGGTAAATGGTCTAAGTGGGGTCAGGGGAGGGGCTGGAGAAGAGGAGGGGATGGTAGGAAGGTTAATCAAAATTTAAGATATTATGAATAAACCATATGGAAACCTACTTCTTTGCTAGCTCATAATATATATGTTAAGAGAGAGAGGGAGAGAGCTGGGTGTGGTGGCACACACCTTTAATCCCAGCACTTGGGAGGCAGAGGTAGGAGGATCGCCGTGAATTCAAGGCCACCCTGAGACTACATAGTGAATTCCAGGTCCGCCTGAGCTAGAGTGAGACCCTACCTTGAAAAACCAAAAAAAGAAAGAAAGAGAGAGAGAGAGAGAGACCTGGAGAGATTGCTTAGTGGTTAAGGTGCTTGCCTGCAAAGCCTAAGGACCCATGTTCTACTCTCCAGATCACAGGTAAGCCAGAGATGCACAGATGCACAGAGGTGAGGCAAGTGCAAGGTCGCATATGCCACTAGGTGATGCAAGTGTCTAGAGTTTGATTCAGTGGTTGAGGCCCTGGAGTGCCAACTCTCTCTGTCCCTAAAAAATAAAGAGAGAGAGTGAGAGAAAGAGAGAGAGTGAGAGAGAGTTTGGGTAGATGTATCCTATGGGGTGGATAATGCTATGCCCAGAAGAAAAATTCAATGCCAGGAGTGGAATACCTTCCAGAGGGTTGTTGGCCAGGGAGGCCCCTGGTGCCCCAAAACATTACAGGTTATTGCCAAGGCGCTTGGCTGCCCACCAGAAATAGTTGGTAAGACCCTATTGTTGAAGACTCCACATGCTTAGGCTGCAGGTCACTGAAAAATCAAGCTGGAGTGAGCTGGAAGACTCCTCCCTGTTCATGATGTTGGAAACAGCTGAGCAGTCCGTTGGAGGAGAAAAGTCATCAACAGTCTTAACCTGCAGTGGACCCTGCATAATAGGAGGGGGAAAATGAAGATAGCAAAATAGAAGAGAGACTAGTTGTAAAGAAAAAGAGATTCACTGAAAGAGGGATTTGGAGGGGAAAGGGAGAGTGATGGGAAAGGATCAGGATCATGGCATATTGTTTGTATTTATGAAAGTTGTCACCTCATAAGCCAGATACAAAAGGAGGCTCATGTGTCTGGAATTCATTTCCAGTGGCTGGAGGCCCTGGCACACCAATTCTCATTCTCTCTGTGCATCTTTCTTCTATCTCTCTCTGCTTAAATAAATAAATATTTTTTTAAGTTAAAAAAAAGTGGAAAAGGAAATAAAGTGGAGAGTGCTTGAGTAGACAACCTGATGTTGACCTCTGGCCTCCACATCCACATGCATACATGCACATTCACATACAAAGAAATATTTTTTAAAAAGAAATGCAAAAATGAAGTGGCCAGATGTTTATTATTTGTTTTCAGGAACTGCAGAGGCATGTTGATTTCATCTCATGTTGCTTTGAAATGATCCGAAGTTTGTCAAAGCCTGTCAGATTTTTGGGTCAAGATAGAGGCACCAAGACCATTTCTTGAGTTCAAGACTTTTTTTTTTTTAATATTTTATTTTTATTTATTTATTAGAGAGAGAGAGAGAGAAAGTGGGTACACTAGGATCTCCAGCCACTGCAAACGAACCCCAGACGCATGTGCTACCTTGTACATCTAGGGAATCGAACCTGGGTCCTTTGGCTTTGCAGGCAAGTGCCTTAGCCACTAAGCCATCTCTCTAGCCCTCAAGACTTTATTTTCATGCCTGGAGAAACTGGCAGGATCTAAGCCGCAGGGAGAGAGAAGCATTGGAGTCTATGGGAAGAGAGATGTGGAAGGGGGAGAAAAGGGGAGCGTGGCTGGCGGGTGGGGGGGGGAGCAAGAGGGCCAGAGAGCAAGTGGAAGGGGGGTATTAAGGATTGTAGGACAAGGAGGGGGGGAGTTGTTCCGTGAGGGAGGGGCCTTGGGTAATGTGCTGAGGAAGGGCTGCGGGAAGTGGCATGTCCCTCTTCTCAGCCCAGAGGTGTCCTCAATTACCATAAAAGGAGGTGGTTCCAGAATCCCAGACCTAGTCTAGCCAGGGTCAGGTGGGAGGGGATAAGAGCTTGGAGCTCTTACAAAGACTATCAGCTAGAATTCTCAGGGTGGCAGGGAGGGGGAGGCACCAAGATAGTAAAGACTTAGCATGTTTCATGACCACATACGTCACAATAGAGATTTACTCAATATTATTGTTTCTCTATCTCAGATGATTCAACAGAACCCAAATGGCTTATAGGAGCCCCTAATGCCATCCTTATCACAGAGAAGACAGCCAAATAGTTTAAGGTCTGTCGCATACAAATGGCATAATAGCCCAAAATTGTTCACCTCAAAAGAACCCCAAAAGGTAAACTCAATCACCAAATGGCAGTCACCAACAATGGTTCAAAAAGAACTCAAAGTGCTCAAAAAGCCACAAACCAGCTGGAAGGCAAGGCCTGGGGTAAACTATCTGGGAGAAATTTACCAGTTCTCCAGAACAAAACAAAGCGCTTTTCCAAATAGAGGTAAAAACTTGCTGCTGCCGGAAGTGGGAAGAAAAGAAAAAGCCCCTGGAATGAAGTGATTCCAGAAGCTTCACAGTACCCTTCAGCGTTTCTTCTCCTTCCAGGATCAGCTTGCTATAGGTGATGGACACCCAAACTGTGTATTTTCTCTCGGCTGGCTCACTAGAATTGTCACCAGAGTTGTTAGGTTCACAGCCCGGTCCTAATAGCCTCATAACAAGTCAGGTTCAGCCACAAGTCCTGAAAAAGCCAATGAAACAAGCAGATAATACTAAAAAGCAGAAAAAGGAGATTTATTCAAGATGGCCATACTGAGAAGTAGGAGAAATAGATCCATTGACCACCCCCACCCAGCCCATCTTCAGAGTGCCAACATGAGGTTCAGGTTTAAAGAGAGGACCAGAGATGTGCATAGCTAAGCAGTCCCGGTCAGGGTGTGGTTCTGTCCATCACAGACCCATCATTGTCGTATCTCTCTTATGAAGTGATCTGGCAAGTTATTAGAACTTTTTTAAAAAAATATTTTGTTTTTATTTATTTATTTGAAAGAGAGAGAAAGAGAGGGAGAAAAGAGCATGAATGGGTGCACCAGGGCCTCCCGCTGCTGCAAATGAACTCCAGATGCATATGCCATCATGTACATCTGGCTTATGTGGGTCCTGGAGAATCGAACCTGGGTTTTTTTTTGCTTTGCAGGCAAGCACCTTAACCACTAAGCCATCTCCCCATCCCCCAAGTTGTCAGAACTTTATGACAGGAGTAAAGTTCCTCTACTGACTGAGCACCAGGCTCTAGCTTTTCCCTTCTCCCAGCAGATTAACTGGTAAAATTCCTAATCAGTGGGATTCATTACTTCAGTAGTCTGATAGCCAAGGGAAGGAACCCAAGTTTCTGCTTAGAATATCAGTCCTTGGCTTAGAGATTAAGGCACTTGCCTGTGAAGCCTAAGGACTCAGGTTCAATTCCCTAGTACCCATGTAAGCCAGATGCACAACGTGATACATGCATCTGGAATTCATTTGCAGTGACTAGAGGCCCTGGCATGCCCATTCTCTCTATATATATTTGCCTCTTTTTCTCTCCCTGTCTCAAATAAATAAATAAAATTTTAGAGAATATTCCTGTCAGGACAGCTACACAATAGTGACACCTCCACCATCAGGTACCTGACCACAGTGTGGACATCAAGGAACAGAGGGAGGAGAAACCCCAACTGACCCAAGAGCTTCAACTCAGCTTGGTCCCCACTGTTAATGTATACAAACTGAACTGCCATCCCGCCAGCTATCTGTCCTTCCATTCCTATGGCCCTGGTTTTGCACTTCACCATGGCCATGTGGCTTGGCTCTGGGCACCTCTTGGCACCTCCACAGATTTCCAGCAAGGTTTGTTGTCACACAGGGTCTCTGTAGCTCTAACAGCCTTCCAACTCTCTCTCTCAGTAAAGCATCCCTAAGCTCCTTGAACTCTGTTGTGACCTCTTTGCTTTTGAGACAAGATCTCATGTATCCCAGGCTGGTCTCTAACTCACTAGATAGCAAAGGATGAGCGTCTTGCCTGATTCTGGCCACTTGGGGACATGTGAAACTTAATAGTCTGCAATCAGGAAGAAAGCAATCATACAATAAAGAGATGAAGAAACTGCAGGATTAAAATAAGAAAGTGGGGCTGGGGAAATGGCTTAGCAGTTAAGGTGTTTGCCTGCGAAGCCTAAGGACCTTTGTTCAATTCCCCAGGGCCCACGTAAGCCAGATGCACAAGGGAGCACATGCGTCTGGAGTTTGTTTTCAGTGGCTAGAGGCCCTGGCATACCCATTCTCTCTTTCTCTCTATCTGCCTCTTCCTTTCTTTCTCTCAAATAAATAAATAAAATATTTTTAAAAAATAAGAAAGTGGCTGTGAACAAAAGAATAATGAAACTTATAGTAATTAAAAGTGATATGGTCTTGAGAAAGACTTGATAGAGTCCTGTCCTGACAACTTTGAGTAGCTTTTCATCCTGGGGAAGAGAGATTCAAATAGACCCAATCTGAGGTGGAGTCAGACTTGGAGCTGTACTTATCCTGAAACTCAGTGATGACCTTGTCTGTCCCAATGTTGTGACATACGGAGGCAGATAAGCCTGTGGATCTAGTAAGAGGTCTGTCCAGAGAATCAAGGACTTTGAAGGGGCTGGGGTAGGTTGTAGACTTGGGAGTAATGTGGGATCAGAAAAATACAACTGGGGCTGGGGTCACTGAGAGAGGGGGCTCACGCTGTCCTGTGGACTTGAGATTTTAATTTTTGCATATGTAATCCATCCTGTGCAGCTAGCTAACTTTGTAAATGCTGTGCATTCCCTCTGCCCCTATGGCTGCTGGTATGAATGAACTACATCTCCCATTGTTTAAAAACAAGTGCAAATGGGAGAAGAGTTTTACGCTTAATGAGGGTGTGATACATACATGGTAGATGGCTCAGTTGCTAAAGCCCTTGCTGAGAAAGTGTGAGGACTTGAGTTCAGAGCCCATTTCCATGTAAATGTCAGGTGGGCATAGAAACCTGGCTCTAATCCCAGTGCTTGGGAGTGAAGACAGGATCCTCAGGGCCAGCTGGCTGGCTAGACTAGCTGAATCAGTAAGCTCTGGGTTCAAGCAAGAGCTCCTGCCTCAATTATACGTAGACAGTAACTGAGGAAGACACCCAAATTTATCCTCTGGCATGCATGCCTACATACACGAACACACATACAAACCACACACAGCACACACACACGCACACACACACACACACACACACACACAGAGGGAGAGGGAGAAAGAGAGGGAGAGAGTGAGTGAGGGAAGAGGGTTTCAATCATCCTTTCAACCTCCCCTAGAAGACTGAAGGCACTAGGCTGTGTGGAGACATACTTAATTTTGAGTTTTGTTCACTCTCTGAGTGATGAAGGAGATGAAAGCCGAGCCATTTTGATTGTAGCACTGGGGGAGCCCCAAGTGAAGAACAGGTGTTCTATGAGGGCAGTAGTCACCTTTGAGGCCCTTTCTGTTTTAGTGGGAAATGCCTCTATCCACTTAGTGAAGGCATCCACTGGAATTAGTTGATACTTGAGATTCCTGAATGGAGCATGGATTGAACTCTACTTGTCAAGCTTTTTTCAGCATAGTTCTCACATCCTGGACAGGCTGTAAAAGACCAGGGGCCCTGAGGGCTCCTTCAGGATTCACTTGACAACAGGTGACAAACTTTGGAAAAGGACCACATGGTCTGAAGAATTCCCATACCTGTGAAATATCTTCAATTAGAATTTGGAGGACTTTGGCCCCAAATGTGTGGCCTGATGAGAATTATTAAAGCTCTTCCATTGGGAGAATCCAAGGAGCAACATCTTGTTTTCTGGGCTCCATAATCATCCTCCCCCCCTGGGGGGGTTCTGTAAAACCTGTTGACTTTCCTGAGGGTTATTGAGACAGTTCATCTCTGGTTGCCATCTTGACAGGATTTACAATCACCATAGAAACAAGTCTCTTGCAAGTCTGTGAGGGATTTTCTAGATTAGATTAGCTGGGGTGGGAAGACTGACCCTAGCCATGGGCAGCGCCATCCATCACTCTGTTTCCTCACTGTGTACTGAGTGAACGTGAGCAAGGTTCTGCCGCCATGCCTTCTCTGCCATGGTGGACTGTAATTTCACACTGTAAACTGAAATAAGTCCTTCCTTCCTTAAGTTGCTTCTTGTCGGTTATTTGGTCACACCAATGAGAAATTAATGCAGTTATATTGAGGACGAGGAAGTGGGCCTGGGGATTCGGGGAGGCTGGAGTAGAAGCTGAGCTTCTTGTTTGCCTGTTGATTGGCTCAGTTGTTACCCAGAGAACTGTCAGTGGTTCTTCTGGTGGCCTTACAATGAATTGGAAGCCAGGTGGCTTGTGGTGGGGCCAAAATCTCAAAAGTATGTTTAAATGGAGGTCCTAAGAGCAACGGAGACCCTTCTCTCCATATGGCTGCATGGGTGGGTCACATGAAAAGCACAGACCAAATCTGTGCAATTATTATTCTGCATTCTTGCCTGCAGTTGGAGAGCCCTAGTGAGAGCAGCCAGTTCACCTTTTCCAGTTGACATGGAATTACCCAGAAGGGGGCGCAAATTCTCTGCGAGGCTCACTGCTGCTACCCTGCGAGCCTGTGGCCTGCCACCAGAAAACTGCTTCCATCTGTGACCCAGGATTGGGATCTGGTAAATTAGCAGGATTTAAAGTTGGAATAAGCCCTGGAGTTTGTAAGAGAAGAGTGGAAGGCCCTTGAATTTAAGGGCTTGGTAAGACTTTTGTTTGTTTTGTTTAGTTTTGTTTTTTCGAGGTAGGGTTTCACTCTAGCCAAGGCTGACCTAGAATTCATGCTGTGAATTCACTGTAATCCTCCTCTTACCTCTGCCTCCTGAGTGCTGGGATTAAAGGCGTGTGCTACCACACTCGGCCTTGGCAAGGCTTTTTAATTATCTTAAATGTGAATGATTTCTTTGGAGGGGTTTAAAAGAATCAGGTTCCCAGCTGAACCAGGCCAGGATGAGAATCCTGGGTGGGGCTGGAAGAATTTTATTTTATAATATTTTAGTTATTTTTACTTTATCTTTCTGTTGGATGCTTAGGACCATGTAGGTGGCCACCAATTGATATGGTCAGTTAGAGTTTCTCAGGGGTTGTTACTTTTATGGACTTGTGGGATCCCCTTGGTGCCTTTCTTTTTCCTCTACCGGTTGTGTCATCCTCTTTGCAGAATGTATGCTGGTCAGAGTCCAACCTCTGGGGTCTCCATGGCTTCTCTGATCAAGAGGATGGGTGAGGGCTAGAGAGATGATTTAGCGGTTAAGGCACTTGCTTGCAAAACCAAAGCCAAAGAACTCAGGTTCGATTCCTCAGGATCCATGTAAGCCAGATGCACAAGGTGGCACAGGCATCTGGAGTTCATTTGCAGGAGCCAAAAGCCCTGGTGCCCCCATTCTCTCCCTCCCTCCCTCTCTCAGATAAATAAGTAAAATAATATTTTTTTAAAAAAGAGGACAGGTAACTTACTGAAGCTGTAAGAGTCTTTTAGAGGTGTCCCTGTTCCTCTAGGACATAACTGATATGGAAGCAAAGGCCAAAATATTGTCTGTCATCTTAATCTCTTTATCCTCATTTGGTTTTGGCCTCCTATGGCTGCTGAATATCCAGAAGGCCAATTCCACAAGTCTTGAACAAACAGTGGTTTAAAGTTTAGTTGCTGAGGCCAAGCGTGGTGGCACAAGCTTTAATCCCAGCACTCGGGAGGCAGAGGTAGGAGGATTGCTGTGAGTTCAAGGACAGCCTGGGACTACAGGGTGAGTACTAGGTCAGCGTGGAAAACAGTGAAACTGACCCTACCTTGAAAAAAGAAGTTTGGCTTTGTACAACATTTAAAACAGGTTTTTAAATAAATCATGGGCTGGAGATATGGCTCATTGGTTAAAGATGCTTGCTTGTAAAACCCGATGGCCTGGGTTCCATTCCCCACTACCCACATAAAACCAGATGTACAAAGTGGCATCTAGAATTTGTTTGCAGTGGTAGGAAGTCCTGGTGTGCCCACACTCTGTCTCTCTCTTTCTCTCTGTGTCAAATAAAAAAAAATTACAAAAAATAAAAAAATCCGGGTGTGGTAGTACATGCCTTTAATCCCAGTACTTGGAAAGCAGAGGTTGGAGGATCATGTGAGTTTGAGGCCACCCTGAGACTACAGAGTGAATTCTAAGATCAGCCTGGGCTAGAGTGAGACCTACCTTGAAAAAAAAAATTAAATGGGGCTGGAGGGATGGCTTAGCTTTGGTTAAGGCACTTGCCTGTTCGGTCCCCCAGTGCCCACGTAAAACCAGATGCACAAAGTGGAGCATGCATCTGGAATTCATTTGCAGTGGCTGGAGGCCCTGGCGCACTAATTCTCTGTGTATCTCTCTCTCTCTCTCTGATTGCAATTACATAAATAAGTAAATATATACATAAAATTTAAAAATATATTTAAATAAATAAATCTTGATTTGTTTTTAAGAACAAATGCAGTACAGACAATAATTATCTTGATGTATAAACTTGTTCCCTCCCCCTTTTTTATTTTTTTGGTTTTTTGAGGTTGGGTCTCCCTCTAGCGCAAGCTGACCTAGAATTCACTATGTAGTCTCAGGCTGGCCTTGAACTCACAGTGATCCTCCTACCTCTCCCTCCCAAGTGCTGGGATTAAAGGCATGAGCCACCATGCCTGGTTAGAAATCTTTGCTCCTTAAACAAGGTTCTTTTCTTTTGTTCTGTTTTAGCCTATACCTTTTTTTTTTTGAGTCAGGATCTCCTGATCCCAGGTTGGCCTCAAACTCACTATGTTGCTGACTATGGCCTTGAACTTCTGATCCTTTTTCCTTCACCTTTCAGGTGCTGGAATTACAGATGTGTTATTATATCTGGTATATACAGTGTTGGGAACTGAACCCAGGGCTTTGGACATGTTAGGCAAGCACCTTTCCAACTGAGCTGTATTCTCAGCCCATGCTTCAGCTTCTGTGACCCCTTGTAGCAATTCTGTAACACACACACACACAATGTCTTACCTATAAAAATATATTTACTGTGTGATGTGTAATGTGTGATCTGAGAATTTCACATTAGAAGTTAAGATTAGAATAAAAGAACTTGTGTTTGCCGATGGCCAGCTATGGGAAATTGGGACTACTTAGCAAATGGTATCCAAGGAAACTGACATGGGTTGTGAATTTATTGCTATTCAATAAGTTCTGGCATTATGGAAAGACACAAACATATCCACCTATGTTTCTGACATCGTGTGCTCAGGACAGGTGATAGCAACATCAAGAACTTCTGAGGAAGCTTTGGGGTCCTCAAGTATGTTGGGAGGAGCTCAACTGGGAGAAGAAACCTCCAACCTGCCAAAGGTTCAGGAGCTCAGCTGAGTTCCTGGAGTAGCTGTCAGTGGTCCTGGTCTCTGTCGTCTCCCCGCAGGGGGCCCCACTCCCAGAGATCTCGTCTTCTGGACTTGACCTGCTGAGAATGAGGTGGCAGAAAGAAGAGTGCTTCCTGAGTGCGGCATGTCATCTGTCATAGACGCCTGTTCTCCTTCTTGCGACTCATGACCCAGAAACCACATTTGGCCCTCTCCTGCCCCACAGGCTTCCATCATCGTGATTTCTATGACAACAGTTTTCCAAGAGGTTGTGTCTCATGTCCTTATGAACACAAGCCCAGAAACCTGATTCAGAGGCAACAACCTGACAAAGAAGTGGGAGGCTGGACTGCGACAGGAAGGCCTCACCTGG
Organism: Orientallactaga sibirica; assembly: GCA_036365145.1. Classification (NCBI taxonomy): domain Eukaryota; kingdom Metazoa; phylum Chordata; class Mammalia; order Rodentia; family Dipodidae; genus Orientallactaga; species Orientallactaga sibirica. The sequence continues at coordinate 38,404,638 of JAEOAD010000011.1, read as the reverse complement.
ACAGGGATTGGACAGATCTACAGGGAACAAGCTTCTTAGGGTGGCTGTTGGGCTCCTATGGAGTGCTCAGGGTCTAGGAGCAATGCAAGAGATGACTGCTGTGAACAGTGTTACCAGGAATCCCAGAGGGCGAGAGCCTATCCCTTCACTCCCCTCCCCTTGTCCCAGCTGTGTCACTCACCCAGGGACTGGGGCTCTCCAGTGACAGTGGGGCCCAACTCCATGACATGAACATTGCCCAAGGCGCGGTCCCTGCGTGGTCCACTGATAGGCCTAAGCAGTGATAAGATGTCAGGAGGTTGGAAAAGTGAATGTAAGCAGGGCAAAGGGGACTGCCTCCCCATAGCATGGCATCCAGCTCCAGTTCGGAAACAACTGTGTTCACATTTCTGATCCAAGTCCCTCCTTCCTGACTCCCAGGCTTAGCTTGAGACCCATGGCCTCCAGGGTCACAGGCATCTTTCCTTTCCTTTCCTTTCTTTCTCCCTCTGTGTCCAACACTAACGTTTCTCCCAGATTCTGGTCCCAGCACAGCCCCCTGGAGCCCTTTAAGTGTCACCAGAACTGGAGTGCAAAGATGTGCCCCTCACAGCAGTAGCTGTGTCTTGCTGTGTTCCTTGTGATTAGGTGCTTTGTTGCCCTGGACTTTGAGCCACCTTTGGCTGCTCATGCCTATCTCCTAGGGCCTTGCTACTTCCTCTGATGTCTTTTCTGAACATTCTCTACTTCCCATGAGACCCTTGATGATGAGACACAGCTGTGCCACGAACCATCCTCTACTGCCATGCCAAGCTCTGCCCACCTTGCTTCTCTGCCTGCAGAACCCAAACACTACTCGGCTGGGCCAATGCCTTTTCAGTTGGCTCCTGGGGCCTGTTGGTGCTCTGCCCCTACCTGGGATGCCCTCTGCTCTCATTTCCAGCCCAATCCTGCCCTTTCCCTCAGCTGGCTGGGAATACTTCCAAGACCAGGCTGTCAGACATGGCCATAGTGTGCCTGTCTTGTCCAGGGTCCAGTAAAGAGGCAGCCTTAGGTGGATCATGTTTAGTATAATGTGACCCTTCTGCTGGTCAGAGAACTGGGTTTACAGCATTGTGGCCTGCAAAGGACAGGGGTGCTGAGTGGTTCCTGGCATGAGAAAAGTCAGCACCACAGCTGACCAGTGGGATGCAGTGCAAAGCTGTGCTGGGCCTGGCACTGGGGAACTTGTGGGGGTAACAGAGTGCTTAGGGTAGAGGAAGTAGCAGGGGGGTGAAAACTCCTGAGATGGAGGCTGGCGAGGTCTCAAGGGTTATATTGGAACAGAGACTGAATTTGAGCTGGTGAAAAATGCAAAAAAGAAAAAAAAAAAAAAAGCAAACAAAACCCCAGGGAAGTCAGGTATAGGGCAGCCACCTGGCAGGAGGAACAGAAGCGCTGTGAGGGGAAGGGAGGGAAGGGGCAAGCCTTGAGCTCAAGTGAGGGCAGTCAGCCATACTGTAGACTTGTCTGGGAGGCCCCTAAAGGCTTCCTCCCACTGTCTGCAGGTTTTCACTACTTCTTGAGGAACCCCACTCAGCTTCCAAAACCCCAGCTCCTCCCACTTCCTGAAGCCCTGGCAGAACTCTGAGAAGCAGAAAACACACATGTAGGCTCAGGAAGAGGGGCCTGAAACCTCAGAGAGTGACACTGAGCCTACCCACTGCATATGGAGTCACTCCTGCAGCCCCAGGGGAATCCCTGGTGACAGAGTGCTGGAAGTCGGTAGCAGCACCAGGCCAGCCCAGCCCCCGGGAGCAGAGGCAAGAGGAAACTGAAGAGCATGGCCAACAGGAAGGTGTCTTGGTCTGTGGAGGACAGGGGTTCTGAGTCCTGGCAGTACACTCTCCCAAGCAGTGCCCATCTGCTGCTTATTGGCGCACTTTCAGGCTTCACCGGGCCACTGTCCATGCTGCCACCAAAGCCTGGCTTGTCACAGAAGGGTGGAGCCCAGCCTGCAGCACAGTGGCAGTTATAGTTGCTATTGCAAACCTGCGGAGAAGAAAAGGTCACTTGGGATCAGGGGCCACAAGGTCACCCTGACCCCGCAGGCTACTCACCCCACGGTTGTGGCAGGCAATCAGGCAGCGCTCTAGCTCCTGGGAGGTAGCATTCTGGCAGCGCCTATCCTGGCACACCTACGAGCAGTGTGCCCACTGGGCAGTGAGGGGGACACTTTGACCTACAGAACTCAAAGGCCAGGAGGGGCTGGCAAGGCAGGGCTCACCATTCTAGGTCCACATTGGGTACCTGGCTTTACCAGGCCCAAGTCAAGGAGGTCCAGCGGAGTATTAGGGCGCACAAAAGCTGCCCGGCAAGCCACATCGCGGCCCTCTAGGACAATTACGGAATCCACAGGGACCGTGTGCGGCACAAGTGGACTGGGCTTTCCACCTTGACACTGCAATTTCCCACACTGAACATCCCTGGGGGGGAGTGGGAAATTGGAGGGTGGTCAGCAATGTTACCCTGCCCCACTCTGTAGCTGTTGTCTCTCAGTTCCACTCCTCACCTCTGTGCACATGGCAAGAAGCGGCCCTTGCTGTCCTGGCCACAGTTTCCCCGTGCGTCCCCCACAGAGTTCAACACCTGGAAACAGGCCTCAGGGGCAGGCTCAGATTCTGGGAAAGAATGGGGTGGAGGCTGGACAGCCTGAACTGGGACACACTCCATGGACCTCAGTTCGGGCGGTGGCGCTTGGCCAAAGTCGAACACGGGGTGGACCCCAGGAGGAGTCAGGGTTCCAGGCAAGAGCGCATGCATAGTCTCACCAGGTCCCCAGAGCTGCTGGCACTGCTGTTCCAGCGTGGGACATGCGCCATCTTGGCAATAGCCACGGCCCTCGGCACAGGGTGAGCCGTCCAGTAGGTAAATGTCTGGGGGACAATGAGGAGAGGTGCCGGTGCAGAACTCCGGGAGGTCACACTCACTTGCAGCCCGTCGACACGGAGTGCCTGCAGGCTTTAACTGTACAGGTCACCCATTAAGGGAGGCAGAGACAAGGGGCGCGGAGAGGTCTCTGTGAAGAGCTGGGCTTAGAGATTAGGGGCGGAGGGGGGGGGAGCATCGAGCAGAGGTCACACCTGGTTAGGAGACGAGTGGGTGCCAACCCCGCCCAGCCATGGGGCTAGTTCCCAGGCGCCACGCAGCGCTCACCCGGCAGCGCGCGCAGCACTCCCCATGGGCACACTGGGCCCCCGCGCGCAGCGAGCAGTTGTGGGCCGAGCAGCAGGGCTCTGCGCACTTCTGGAGGGCCGAGGGGAGACGAGAACCGGTGAGGGCGCCGCACGCCAGACCTCCTGGAGGGTGCGAAGCGGCGGGTGGGTTTGGGCCCCCAGGGGCCGGACAATGGCCCTGACCTGGCGAAAACCGCAGTCGCACTCTTCGCCGGCCTCCAGAAAGCCGTTTCCGCAGCGGGCGGGGAGCGCGGGGTCCGGGGCGGCGGAGAGGCAGGTGCCGCCCCCCTTGCGGAAGAAGGCGCGCAGCTGGCGGCGGCTGCAGGAGCTGAACACGCGCGGGAACGGGTGCCTAGGGGCGGGCGTGGGGGTGCGGGACCGTCGGAAGTGCGGGGACCACCTCCGAACCCCGGCGGGCAGCCAGGCGTACAGCCACCAAGATAAGATGCCCGAGCGACGGGGGAGGGAGGTGACCTGTGAGGTCACACCGCGCACCTGAGACAGGTCGAGCGCGAACAGCAGCACACCAGGTGGGACCGCAACCCCGCGCGGTACTCTGCAGTCGCAGTGACCGGAAATCACCTCGATACCCCTACCCCGGAGATTCCCCGTGACCTGATCTCTTTCACTGAGTGCTCGTAAGCACTCGTCAGGTCAGGGTATCATCACCCCCACTTCACAGAAGAAGGAACTGAGAGGCCACCGAAGAAACCCAGGACTGCCGCGGCTGCCCTGCCCACCTACCCGCTGGCCGCTGCCATGACGCAGCCGCCCTCTTCTGCCACGGCTTCCACGCAACAGCCTTCCAGGTCGTGGCCCAGGCCTAGGCTATGGCCTATTTCGTGGGCCATAGTGGCTGCTGCGCCAATGGGGAGCTCCGAGTGGTCCTGGGGAGAGCCGTGTCACTGCGGGCCTCGAGACCCACCCCAGCCCTTGGCCCCCCCCCCCCGGGTGGGGAGCTCACCATGCTCACGCCTCCCGAGCTCTCCTCACAGCACATGCCTTCAACAGGCGCCAGGCCCACAGTGGTGCCCTGAAACGTGCAGCCCCTGAGGGGGAAGCGCACTGTAGGAATGGGCAAGGCAGGGAGCAAGGGCCACGTGCCACCCGTGTGTGGACAAAGAGGCACTCACGTGAGCAGCTGTGCAGAGTCGTGTGGCCTCCGTGCCAATAACTCCCTGCGCCACTGCAGGAAGGCCCAGAGTGTGGCGTTGGCGTCTTGGGTGACAAGGCTGTGGTCTTGCTCTGTCCATACTTCCAGGCCCGTCAGCACCACCTGAATGTCCAGAGACCTGAGAATCTGAGAAATGGGTGGGCTGAGGCTAGTGCCAGTCCCCTATGGTGCAGGTGCGGATGCTTCCCAATGGCCCACCCTGCCACCAACCTGGTCCACACAATTTACAATCTCCAGGAGACGCTGTTTGGTGTGGCTCAAGTTCTGATGCTGGTTCAAGAACTGGGAAGGCAGAAATGCTGGGGTCTTAAGAGGCTGAGCTGGTTCCATCCCATTTCCCCCAGCCAGCCCCCTTGGGTCTCTCTCCTCACCAGGGTGTTGTCAGCCACTATGTACAGCTCCAGGTACCTGGGACTACTTTGGGCCTGTCGCCTCACCTGTGAGAGGCAAATGGTGACACCTGAGAGGTTGACGGCTAGCCCTGACTCCCATAGAGAACAGTTAAAATTTTGCTCAAATGTGTTTCTTTAAAGTCTGAGTTCAAATATCAGGACAGCTGGCTCTGGTCTGTAGCCTGCATTCATTTCTCTTCTGATGTGGAGGGCTGTGGACAGTGCCTTCCCACTCCCACCCTTGTCTGTGCCCCTAACCCTGCTCTGTGGGCCATGAGCATTGGTCATGCCCCTTTTGTCCCCAGCATCCTTGTTGCCACAAGTCCCTTTCCAGGTGAGCAGCTTTTCGATCCGGAAGATCTTGTGAGTTGAGAAGTCCTCAGCGTCCCCAGGTAGCCAGGGTTGAAGGTAATAGCTGATATTTCTGCTGAGGGTAATCAGGCCACTAGAGTGCAGAGGGATGCAGGTGGAGTGTCAGGGGGCTCTTACACCTGCCTCAGGCCCAGATCCCCTCCCTTCAAAATGTAAAAAACCTCACCTCATCCCAGAACAGGTGTTGAGGACTACCCAGGAGTCTCGGAAGCCCCTTGCATTCCCATGGTAGTGGCAATGATCCTGGAGAAGAAGGAACTGAGCCCAAATCTTAGGGCTGAAGTGGAAGGGACAAGCAGAAGGAGGGAGGAAGGGAGCTGGCTTCTTAGGGAGGGGGAGGGGGAGGAATGAGATAGGAATGTGGGGGATGCATCCACAGTACCCCTTCACCCTGTCCTCACAGCCCATGGAAGTATCTCACCGTGAGGTTGGGGACTAGCACCACTGGCTTCCCATCAGGGCTGTAGTGGGTTTCTGTGTATCCTGGGGCCAGCAGCCTGCTGGGAGGGGTATTTTAGGAATCACTGGATTTGGTCATCTGGGTTGCCTTTCCACCTTCCTCCCTGCCGGCTGGTTGAGCAGCTTTGAGTGAGGTCCCCTGCATGTGTTTTGGGGTAGGGACAGGAGAGGCTTGTGTACTACTTAGATCAGAAAAACCCGGTGCTAAAGGAAGAAAGACAAAGGTCCACAAGGAGCCTGTAGGATGACTTAAATGTAGGAGATGGGAATATGAGACAGGCCAGGAAGGAGCAGGAAAAAGGAGAGCTTTGTGGTCCTGTGAGGTCTGCAGCAGACAGCTGGATCCACGGGTCAGAAGAGGAGGAGTCAAGAGCTATGAGTGCAGAGGTGCCACTTGGAGTCAAGGAAGTGTAGTGGACTCCCTGAGTATCCCTGCCTTTGCCCGCTTTGTTGAGCATCTGGTCAAGTCTAGCCTCCTCCCACCTCAAGTTTTTCAACTCCTAGGATTGCTACTTCCCTCATGTCTCTATGTCCCTCAGTGGTGCTTACCCCTCACTTCCAGAGAAAACTAAATACTACATGTCTACACCTGAGCAGGGATCCTGTGGAGGTTTAGAGATGGAATGTCTCTAGAAACTCATGTTTGAATGCTTGATTTGAGAAGTTTGTGGAACCTTTAGGAGGTGGGGCCTTGCTGAAGACAGTGTGTCACTGGGGGGGGGCTTGAGATTTTATAGTTCAGCCCACTGGATGTAGTCCTCCTTCCTGCTGATATGAAGATGTGACACCAGCTGTCTGTTCCTACCCTGTTTTTCCCCACCATGATGAAACTTCTCTGAAAACTGTAAGCCAAAACAAACCCTTGTCTTCTCTGAGCTGCTTCTGGTCAGATATTTTGTCCCAGCAATGTGAAGGTAACTGATACAGACTGAAGTCAAACCCTACTCTAATCACGATTTCATCCTCAGGATCCTTCTGCCAGAACAGATCAACTGTAAGTCATTTGCACCTCCCCCAACCACTGCCAACTGGACATCAAACCCAAGACTTCACACATGCTAGGCAAGTGCTTTACCACTGAGATATATCTTCGGAATCTCTCTATGTGTGTGTGTCTTACTGTAGCTCGGGCTGATCTGGGACTCATTTTGCAACCCCAGACTGGCCTCAAGCTTGTGACAATCCTCCTACCTCATCCTCACAAATGCTGGTATTAAAGTTATGTGACACTATACACAGTTTCCTTTTTTACTTTATATTTTGAGACAGGGCAGTGTTACCCTGCCTCAGTTTCCCAGGGTTGACCTTGAACTCACCTTGTGATCCTCATGCCTCAGACTCCTGAGTAACTGAGCTTATAAACTTGTATCATCACTCTCATCCCCAATTAGTTTTCTCCTCTTGCTCCTCCTCCTTCTTTTTTACTTTGTTGTTGTTGGTTTTCTGAGGTAGGGTCTCACATCATGGTGATCCTCCTACCTCTGCCTCCCAAATGCTGGGATTAAAGGTGTGAGCAACCACGCCCGGCTTCTTCTTTTTTACTTTTATTGTTTTTTGGGGGGGAGCAAGGGCTCACTTTAATCCAGGCTGACCTGGAACTCACTCTGTTGCCTCAGGCTGGCCTCAAACTCATGTTGATTCTCCTACCTCAGCATCCTGAGTGCTGGGATTAAAAGCATGCACCACCAGCTGGACGAGGTGGCACACACCTTTAATCCTAGCACTTGGGAGGCAGAGGTAGGAGGATCACTGTGAGTTAGAGGCCACCCTGAGACTACATAGTGAATTCTAGGTCAGCCTGGGCTAGCGTGAAACCCTACCTTGAAAAACAAGACCCAAAAAAAGTTATTAAGGGCTGGAGAGATGGCTTGGTGGTTAAGGTGCATGCCTGTGAAGGCTAAGGACCCCAGTTGGATTCTCCAGGTCCCATGTAAGCCAGATGTACATGGTGGCACATGCATCTGGAGTTCGTTTGCAGTGGCTAGAGGCCCTGGTGTGCCCATTCTCACTCTCTATCTCCCTCCCTCTCTGACTCCAATAAATAAATTAATTAATTAAATTTAGGAACAAAAAAGCATGTACCACTCTGCTAGCCTTCAATTATTCTTTTGCAATATATATTCGTTTTTATAATTTTAACAAATATTTTATTATTTATTTGCAAGCAGAGAGAGAGAGAGAGAATTGGCACACCAAGGCCTCTAGCCACTGCAAACAAACTCCAGATGCATGTGCCACTTTGTGCATCTGACTTTATGTGGATACTGGGGAATCGAACCCAGGTTGTTAAGCTTTGCAGGCAAAAGCCTTAACCACTGAGCCACTCAATTATTCTTTTTATCAAATATTTAATTAATTTATTTATTTGAGAGAAAGACGCAGATAGAGGATAAGCATGCCAGATCCTCTAGCCACTGAAAACAAACTCCAGACTCATGTGCTACCTTGTGCTTTATGTGGGTACTGGGGTCTTGAACCTAGGTTGTTAGGCTTTGCAGGCAAGTGCCTTAACCATTAAGCCATCTCTCCAGCCCCTCAATTATTCTTTAAAGACAATCCTAACTCCAACTTTATCTTGTCTTATTCATCTTCAAACTACTTTCCAAAGGCCTGGGGTTCGGGCTTCACCTCCTGGTCATTCTTCCACCTGCTCCCACTTTGCTCCCCTGCTGGATGCATGCATATACACATATACACCGAGTTAGTTTAGTAGGCAGGGAACTGGGACCCACGGAACTGAGGTTTAACATGGTGAACTAGAGTTTGTTCCCAGTCAGTCTGATTCCATGGGGAGAATAAAATGTATGGAGTACTTAGACACATACTGAATAAGTGATACTGTGGATAGTATAATCTCCATGGTCCCAAGACTCCGTCTCAGACACTCACTGCACTCAGCCCAGAGCACCATCCTGAGTCATGCTCTGCCTTCTCACGCACCACCTCAAAATCTTTGGCTTTGTATGTCCAGGACATGTAGCAATAAAATGTCTTCTGGGTCTGGTCCTACAAGGACTCCCCAAGTTCACTTCCCTTGCTTGATTCCATGCAGATGGAGATAGTCCAAGCAGGCCAGACAAATTGCCACCTTTGGACATGCCTTTACCTTTGTAGCCACTAAGCCTTGTCCCTACCTGGAGTGCTATCCCATTTCTGGAAGCCTTCCTAGGGTTCCCCTTTGACAACATATCCTGGGACCGTCACTAGGTAGTGCTTGCTTAGCTCCATCTTCACCCAACCTGGACAACTTCAAGAGGGTCAGCATAAGCTGCTGTGACTCTCCCTGTCATGCTTCTGAGTCCTGCTCCCCAGTCAGTATCCCTTACAAGTCTTTGTCAGTCCCTGCCGCAAGCACTGATCACCTCCAGAGAGAATGTCTGTTGTGGGCTACAGCCACACTCCAGCCTGATACTCACTGGTTCTTCTCCAGCTCAAGCAGGAGATCCTGGCCTTCTGCTGCCAAGGCCACCAGCCCCACATCTAGCCTTGAGACCTGAACAAGAAGGAATACAGGTTGTAATAGGGGCTCCAGGACACCTGCCTGTCAGGGAGCAGGTAGGATGTTGTAATGGTTTTATAGTCAACTTGACAGGGCCTAGAATAACCTGTGAGGAATTATCTTATTAGATTAATTAAGGTGGGAAGACCCACCTTAACTGTGGGAGGCACCATTCCATGGGCTGTGGTCCTGGACTTTCTGAAAAGGAGAGAGAGAGCTGGCTGAGCAGCAACATTTCACCACTCTGCTGTTACCTCACTGTTGGACTAAATGTAACTAGTGTTGGTTTTGAGGTCAAGATAGAGGCACCAAGACAAACTGTTTGAGTTTAAGACTTTATTGTAGGATAGGATACCTCCCAATGAGTTGTTGATCAGAGAGATCCCTGAGGTCCCCATAACAATACAGACTATTGCCAAGGCTTTTGCTTGCATACCAGAACTAGATGGTAAAACCCTACAGCTGAAAACACCATATGCTGTGGGTGCAGGACACTGAGAAATCAAGACGGAACTGAGCTGGAAACCTCCTTCCTGTTGACTTGCCATCATAGTGCTGGAAAGTGCTATGCATGCAGCCTACTGAGGGAGAAAAGATGTCAACAGTCTTAACCAGCAGTGGACCCTGCAAGCTTTATGGCTGGTAAGCCTGGTCAAATGTACCAACTGGTGCAATAGTGGCATGTCTGTTATGGGGTAACCAACTGCTCTGTGATTGGACTTGAGTCCTGCTCCATCGGAGGGAATCCACACTTGGTACTTGTTGCAGTTACCTTCACTGCTAGCAGAAAGCCACTGATGGGAGGAAAGTTGTTTATTTTGGCTTACAGACTTCAAGGGAAGCTCCAGGATGGCAGGGAAAAATGTGGCTGAGCAGAGGCTGGACATCACCTCCTGGCCAACATCAGGTGGATAGCAGCAGCAGAAGAGCGTGCCAAACACTGGCAAAGGAAAGCTGGCTATAACACCTATCAGCCCACCCCCAACAACATACCTCCTCCAGAAGGCTCCAATTTCCAAATTGCTACCAGCTGGAATCAAGCATTCAGAACACATAAGTTTATGGGGGACACCTAATTCAAACCACAGCACTGAAACCCTAGTTAAAAGCCTATGGCTAGGAGGCCATAATCTCTAGAGGAAAAACTACTACTGCTGTTTGGCTTAATGAGTACATTATGCCCATCAAACTGCTCTCTAGTAAGCGTTTACATTTATGTCTATATATTAGTGCTGCTCTCACTGTTGGTTACAGAAGCTTCTCTTTTCAGGGGGCGGCAACTACTGTGGAAACTCAAAACTCATCAACGGGCTAAGCAGAAGTTGACAGTTGAGTGTTGGGCACTAAATAAAATATCTTTATCACACCCTTCAAGGCTTAAAGGACCATTTCAGAAGAGGTGTTGGAAAAAAATGTAAAAGCCAAAGGATAAGGAGGAGTGCTTTGGAATGCTGTCTTCCTGACACCAAGTAGTGGTTGCACTCATGACATCATGTGGCTGTCATTACCTGCACAAGATCTGCACAGTGTTATGCAAGATGCAGGAAAGCAAAGAAAAAAAAAAGCAGCAAAACAGAAGAGGAACTAGTTGAAAAGAGGATTCAGTGGAAAGGGGATGAGGGAAGGGAAAAAAGAAAGTAATGAGAGAGATTGTGATCAAAATGCATTATGAGCTGGGTGTGGTGGTGCACACCTTTAATCCCAGCACTTGGGAGGCAGAGGTAGGAAGATCACCATGAGGTCGAGGCCACCTTGAGACTACATAGTGAATTCTAGGTCAGCATGGACTACAGTGAGACCATACCTCCAAAAAAAAAAAAAAAAAAAAAAATTGTGTATAAGTATGAAAATTGTAAATAAAAAAGGTTTTAGAAGATTTTATTATAGTGGATGAGGGGGAGAGGAAGGAGAAGGAAGGGAAGAGAGTGGGAGAGGGAAGGGATGGTGAAAGAGAGAGAGAAGAAGAGGGAGTATACACAGGGAAACAGCAAGAGGACCCAAGAGAGAAGCAAGAGAGGGCCAGAGAGAGGGTTTTAAGGGTTATGGGAAGAGAGAAGGAGGGAAACTGTCCTGAAGAGAGGGTCTTGGGTGATGTGCTGAGGTAGAGACTGTGGGAGGTGGCATGTCCCTCTTCTCAGCATAGAGATATCTTCAATTACCATAACAAGAGATGGTTCCAGAATCCTAGACCTAGTCTGGCCATGGTTAGGTGGAAGTAAGGAGGGAGCTATGGGACACTTACAACCAGCTCCTGCCACATACCTTCCCTGCAACCTGGAACTTGCATGCTGAAATAAACCTTTCCCCCATTAAACTGATTTTGTTGAATGTTTTGTCTCAGCAACAAGAATAATACAGAATATTGGTAGCAAGAGGTGGGGCCACTGCTACAGTAAATATGACCATGTAGGTTCTTGGTCTTTTGGAATAGATTTGTGGGAGGAATACCAAAGGATTTGGAGCTTTGGACTAAAGAAGTCTTCCAATGTTCTATGCAGACCATAATGAGCCATCATGGTAGGAGTTTGAAAGACCCAAAGGCTAAGAGAATTGTGAACACGAGACATGGAGGCTTGGCTCATGAGGTTTTGGAGGGGAGTATGGACGATGTTGGGAACTGGGGTAGAGGCAATTCATGTGCTGTTCTGGCAAAGAAACTGTTTGCATTTGCCCATGACCTAAGAATTTGAGCAAAGTTGAATTCAAAAGTAATGGAGGGCTAGAGAGATGGCTTAGCAGTTAAGGCAGTGCCTGCAAAGCCTAAGAATGCTTGTTCGAATCTGCAAGTCCCAAGTATAACCAGACACAAAAAGTGATGCAAGCATGCAATGTTGCACATGTGCACAAGGGGACTCATGTATCTGGAGTTGGTTCATGGTGGCTGAAAGGCCCTGGCATGCCCATTCTCTCTTTCTGCCTCTTTCTCCCTCTCTCTCTCTCAAAAATAAAAAAAATTTTTTTAAAGTAATGGAGGGGCTAGAGAGATTGGTTAGTGGTTAAGGCACTTGCCTATAAAGCCAAAGGACCCAGATTCAAATCCTTAGTACCCAGAAAGCCAGATGCACATGTGTCTGGAGTTCTTTTGCAGTGGTTAGAGGCCTTGGCATGTCCATATTCTCTCTCTCTCAAAGAAATAAATATTTCTTAATTTCTTTCTTTTTTTCTTTGTTTCTTTTTTGGTTTTTCAAGGTAGAGTCACACTCTAGCCCAGGCTAACCTGGAATTCACTATGTAGTTTCAGAGTGGCCTTGAACTCACAGTGATCCTTCTACCTCTGCCTTCTGAGTGCTGGGATTAAAGGAGTGCACCACCATGCCTGGCTTAAATGTATATTTTAAAAAACAAAAAAAAACATAATGGAAAAAGTGTTTTGGTGGAGAAGAATTTCAAGGCAGACAAGCATTGAGTCTATGGAATGGTTTCTCTTTAGTGCCCTAATTCAGATATTCAATGAAAGAGAAAAATATAGAGTGAAAAGATATGAAAAATATACTTGGCACAGAAGGAAATGTAAGCAAATTTTTAAAGTCCCAGACCCAGAGACTTCAGCTACTTCAACTGTTAACTGCTAAAGAGTTTGCCACATTAAAAAGAAATCTACTGCTCTGCACTGAAACAATAGGAAAGATGCCTTGAAGATAGGACCCAACCCATTGAAGGATCAAGATAGGAGGAATGCAAATTCTTTTGAAAGGAAAGGCATAAGGAAGAATGCTGAAGGAGTTCCCTGATTCTGGAAGTCAGCATACAGAGGCAGCTATGGTGCCAGGTTTCATCCGGATCTGACTGCAGAACTTGAGAGCACTGCCCACATGGTACTGGTTTTGGAGAAATTAAAGATACAAAATTCAGGGCATGGAATTTTGTACCATGGATCCAGAGAGCCACTGAAGCTGTGCAGTGTGAATCAGGACCACAGTCTTTGCAAGGAGAGCCTGTGAGGTCACTGATTAAAGCTGTAAAAGTGAACCCTTAGTTGCAAAGGAGATTAGAGATGCTAGGACCATGAGGACATCTGACAGGAAAAAAAAAAAAAAAAAAGCTGTGGTCTCTTGGTGGATCCAACCAATGAAGGAGGCTACAAGCAGCACATTTGGAGGGGTGGAGCTACCTTGGGCTTTTGGAGCCCAGAGGATTTCATCATCAGTCCCAGGTACTAGACATGGAGCTACAGGATTTGACGTTTGCCCTGCTGGGTTTTGGTTTTGCTTTGTTCTAAGTTTTCCTTGCTGTGCTCCCATTCTTCCCTTATCAAATGGGAATGTTTACTCTGTGCCTTTTGTTGGAAGTATGTAACCTGTGTTTTGATTTTACAGGGCTCACAGTTAAGAGACTGCCCTGAGTCTCAGATGAGACTAGACTTTTGAACAGTGTTGGAACTGTTAAAGACTATGAGGACTTTTGAAGTTAGACTGAATGCACTTTGCATTATGAGATAGCCATGGATCTATGGAGACAAGGGATGGAAGACTATGAGTTAAACATGGTATGTTTCTGTATCTTGCTGCTCCTCATTCCCTATGAACTTGGACTTTCTTCTTCCACTTCAAATACCACAAATTATCCCTACCTTCAAATTTCCCGTGGCCTCCAGCAGGCTAGCTCCATACCTGAGCTCACAACGGAAACGTGAATCCCATTTCAGGCCCAGAAAGAGTATTGGCTTTCTCAGCTAGATGTCAGGAGGGCCGGCCTTGGCTCTCTAACTACCTCTCCTCCCCAGACTTCTTTGCCTTTTCCCCTCATAGAAATACTCCCTATCCCCACCTTATCCACTCAGCCTGGCTAGGGGCCCAGAGTTGGAGCTGGTCCAGGAGGGTTTTGAAGCCAGGGAGATGCCATATCTTCTGAATGTTTTTCCCCATTCTCGCTGCCTCTCCCTTTTCATCCCAAAATGCACTGGGATAGACACTAGCCAAGGGACTCAGAGTCTTTCAGGGAGGCCCTTCCCCTGCAGATGGTAAGTGGGCAGCCCTACTTCCCCAGCTATGAGCCCCACAAGGCCCCAATCATGAGCTCATGTGGCTGGAATGCTACTTGCTTTACTGGGGAAAGCTTGGTACTAAGAGAGAGGCCATGGCCAAGATGGAAGGTCCTTGTCCCTTGGCAATCCTTGCTGCCTTCACTTCTTGCTCCTGAAGTCCCGGCTTCATGCTCTGTGAGACATCCCCGTCCTGTAATGTGAGTGTGTCTTGAGTGTGAGGAAGATGCTCTCTCTGCCAAAGCTCCTCCTGTCCTGTCCTCCCAGACAAGAGGCTTGGGAGCACAGTGAGTTTGGGAGAGGCCTGGGAAGTCTCCTCTGGGTCACAGCCCAAGCCAGGCCAGCATGGATGCCACAGTCAGAGGGGACATCATCCTGTGCCCAGCCCATCCCTCCACAGGCCAGCACTGAGCTTGATGAATTGAGAGGACCTAGAGGTCTGGAGAACCTCAGTGAAAGCCCTAGTTGGAAGCTCTGAGCCCCCAGGCTTTGTGGCCATACTCTCCTGGTTTTGGGAAGTGGGACTGGCTGCCTTCTCTTGTTTGGGAATTCAGAAAAGAGTGTTCTCTTGAGCTTGAGTAGTACAGGGAAGTGGGTTATAAAGGAGTAGCAAATAATCCGAAGTCTTTCAGACCTTAGGGAGTTTCAGGACCAAAGAGCTGTGTGACCATGTGCAATGTTCTAACCTCTATGGGATTCAGTTTGCCACTCTGTAAAATGGGCATACCAAGGTACTGGCCTCTTGGTTTGCAGCACAGCTGTGATGGCACACACAGGTGGGGTATGGTTTTTCTGAGCGAGTATGGTGGACAGGAGTTGGGAGGAGGTGGGGTAGTGTTCTGGAGAAATAAAATGGGATGGACGCATCTGAGGATATCCATAAAGTGACCATAGACTCCATACCACAGGTAGATAGCCAGTGAGCCTAAAGTTTCAGGATCCTCAATGGCAGGGCCCTGTGTCCATGGGTCACATGTTCCTTGTAAACATGGTCAAAGGAAAATATTCTTTTTCTGTTTGTATGTTTGTTTTTTATGGTAGGGTTGTGCTGTAGCCCAGACTGACCTGGAATTAGTCTCAGGCTGGCTTCAAACTCACAGGGATCCTCCTACCTCAATCTCCTGAGTGCTGGGACTAAAGGCATGCACCACCACGTCCTGCAGGAGGATATTCTTTTTTTTTTTTTTTTTTTTTTTTTTTTTTTGAGGTAGGGTCTCGCTCTAGCCCAGGCTGACCTGGAATTAACTATGTAGTCTCAGGGTGGCCTTGAACTCATGGCCATCCTCTTACCTCTGCCTCCCGAGTGCTGGGATTAAAGGTGTGCGCCACCATGCCTGGCTGCAGGAAGATGTTCTTAAAGAAGCTCCTGAAAAGTTTTATGCCCCAAACTCTGAACCCATCACTGCTTGATTGGGGTGGGGATAACTTGCACATTCCAGGGATAGAGGGGAGGAGGGAGAAGGGAGGATAAGGCCAGGGATGGAAGGGATTGGGAGAAAGGAAGCCCAAAATGACTTCCATGTGTGCAGACTCATACCATTTAGATATCTTCACGCCCTGCCTCCCCCACAGGGGTGTCTTAAGGGTGTAGCAATTTGGTTCTGGGAACCCCAGAAAAACTGCCTTACTGCATTTAAGGGGCAGGCAGAGGGATTGAGAGCAGGGTAATATGACACTGACCTCCAGAGTGACCTTGAGCCAGGGCCGTCCATCCAGGACCCAGTGGGGGGTAACTGGCTCTCCAGGGACATTTCCTGGTGAGAAAAGAGCACCAGTGAGGGGGATCTGAGGACCAGGTAGGAGCAGAACTCCGGCAGAAAAGGAGGTAGGCCCTGAGGGTAGAGCTTCCTCTTCAGCACTTCTTGGCTTGGGCTGGAGGACAGAGGAGAGCAGAGGAGCTACAGGGAGATGGCAGAAGAAAGACCAGGGCATCTGGGAAGGAGGCAGATGCTTGAATGGGGATTTGGGGGCAAGTTTGGGGTCAGAGATGACAAGGAAGAGGCCTGGGTCCCAGGGTAGGGAGGATGGGAAGAAGGCAGCCTAGGGTATTTTTAGACTGGGCTGCAGATGCCTTTAGGGTGAGAGATCTGTAACTAGAGGCTGCCCGTGTCTCCTTCACCATCTGAGGAAAACAGCAGCCAGATGTCTTTTCCAGAGCTTCACTTGGGGCTCAGTGCTCATGGCAAAGTTCCCTGGAACCCTGCCCCAGAAGAGCCCTCCTTTTGTCATTTGATGAGGGGGACTCAGGGGGAACTAAAGGACAAAGCCTTAGTGCTGAAGGGGGCTCCAAGAGGAAGACCAGAGCCAGGCATTACTCAGAGCTGGAATGCTCCTCTGGAATGCTCCTACCTCCCCTCCCCTAACTGGTTCCAGCAACTCTCACAGGACCCACCCTGCAGAAACCAGGTCCCAGGCACCCAGAGCCAGCAGCCATCTCTCCCACCCATCTGGCACTCAGTCCTGTGATAGACCAGAGCCCCTCCCCCTCAAAACCTCTAGCAACCACCAGCCCTGATTCCAGACCTACTCAGGCTGATGGTAACTATAGGAGCTCTAAGGATGGCTCAGTCCTATTGGGTCATCCCAAGGTCTCCTCTTCAGAGCCCAGGCATCAAAAATCTGGAATAGCAGCAGTTTCAAGAACCTCTCACGCAAGTAATACCTGCTCCTTAATGAGCCAGCTGCTATCAGGCAGATGGGGGAGGAGATTGGTTTTGGATTAGAAACTGAAGGGGGTGGAGAGAGAGAGAGAGAGACACCCTGTAGAGGTAGGGGAAGGTCTCAGTTCTTAGAGGGCTTAACTGGGTATGGAGGCCCAAGTCTTGCTGGTCTCAGTGCACCAACAGTGCAAGGTGTGAATTCAACTGTGGGTGTTCTCTGCACAGCCCTATGCACATGTGCTGGCCAAAGGCACCTTCCGAAAGGAGTCAGGGATGGATTTAGGAGCCTGGGTGTATGGGAGTGGAAACTGAAGGAGCCAGTCTGGGTGCAGAGCATAGAACCCCTCTCTCCCATGGATTCTATCACCCACTAAGATTTTCAGAATAGAGGACAGTGGCGTGTCTAGAGATCGTGCTTAGGTATAAGCACCACCATTCTTTACCTTTCCCTCTGGAACAGAACGGGAGCCTATACTTGTGGAGTCTCCCTCAGGCTGCCCAACTGCAGCCTCCTCCCTGGTGGCCCTTTCTTCCTTCTCTCCAGCCAAGCACTTGCTGTGTGGGTTCTGGAGAATCCTCCCACCTATTTACTTGGAGGGGCTGTTAAGAGCCCTACCTTACTCAGAGTTGGGAAAGGATACACTGGGAAGAGAATGTGGCTGTCTTCCCCAGGCGCTGCCAGACAGACACAGTTTTAGAAGTCATTATCCAACCAAACAAGGCAACTGTATAAACAACGTACACACTGTCCAGGTCTCTGCACAGGGGAGCAGCAGTGGGTAAGACAGCTAGGCCTGCGGGCAGAGCAGGATTCCAAAGATGCAGGGAGCTTGGTGGCTTCCTTAGAGTCTAGGAGCTCCCAAGGACTGGCGATGCCGAAACCACTTACCCAGAGGGAGGTGGAACTGGAGGCTGGGTAGCTTGCTGCGGGTGGGATGCTCTTACCCCGCTTTGCCATGTGTCGGCAAGTCGACCCCAGGGTCAACCCAAGGAGCTCCTTGGCGGGTCCCTCCCAAGCTCTCCCCACACCCTGTCTTGGCCAGGTGGCCAAGAATCCTCTATCAGCTCCAAAGGCTTGAAGCGGAGCCCACCACCACCTCCGCCCTGCCCTAGGGGCGCTCCCCTGCCCACGCTCTCACCTGCACGCCCCCGAGCGCCCCACACCGGCCACGAGGGAAGCAGCAGCAGCAGTAGCAGCGGCACCGGCGGCCCCCGAGTTCTCCGGGACCCCCGGCCCATGGCTGGGAGCGTCAGGGCCTCTAAGCTCTGGCTGCCAAGCGCCGGCTCCGCCCCGGGCCGAAAGGAGGCCGACCCACGCTGGGCGCAGGCTCCCGCCCGCCGCAGCCCTCCTCGCGCCGCAGCCCGACCCCGCGCGCACCGGGCCTCCCGGGCCAGCCGCAGCGGCCGTCGAGGGCTGACCTCGAATCCAGCACCAAGCCCTCCTGGGGCGGGTGGGAAGGCGCGGGAACTGCGGAAAGGTTCTTTGACGACCGCGCGGTGGCCTCCCGAGCTGACCACTGACCCCAGCGTCCTACCGCTCCTGCCTGGGACAGGGTCGGGCCCAGGGTCTATCCACCCAGTCCCGGGGCGCCACGTCCCGGGCCGCGGTGCCGCCAGCCTGCCTGGAGGTGCGCACGGGAGCTGGGATGGAGGAGGCATCCTTTAATCCCTGGTCCTGGCCACAGGCAGAATTGCGCCCTGAACACTCCCCGGCGTGAGGAATCCATCCCGGTGGATGCAACGTTGGTTTCCCTTTGTAATTCAGTTTGGGTACGAGGTATAAATTTGTATAGCGAGGGATGTAACTGTTAAACCTGTTTGGTTCTGAGAATTTGGAATGCACGTGACTAGCGAAGGCTACCTGGACGCAGGAAACTACATTTACATGACTCAAACATCGAACAAATCCTACCAGGCCATGGTGCTCACCTATAGTTCCAGCTATTAAACAAGCTGAGTCAGGGCACTTCCTTACCAGCCTGATGCAGAAAGGGAGGAAGGGAAGGAGGAAGAGAGAGAGAGAGGGAGGAGGAGGAGGAAGGGGCGGGGGGAGGGGAAGGGGTGGGGGAGGGGGAGGAGGGGGGAGGAGGAGGGGAGGGGAGGGACACTGAGAGAGAGAGAGACTGAGAAATAGAGGACATAGGCTATGAACCCATGCCAGTATTCCCTGGGTTGAGGCCAGCCTGAGCTAAACAGCAAGACCCTGCCTCAAGGAAGAACCACAAAAGGTGTAATAAAAAGGCGCAGGAGCCAGTAGTAGTGGCTCATACCTTTATCTCAGCACTGAGGCCCAGGTAGGAAGACGGCCATGAGTTCCAGGCCAACTTGTGCTACAAGAGTGAGTTCCAGGTAGTCTGAGCTACAGCGAGACCCTGCCTCAAAAAGAAAGAAAGAAAGAAAGAAAGAAAGAAAGAAAGAAAGAAAGAAAGAAAGAAAGAAAGAAAGAAAAAGAAATAAATTTCTATTTCTTCAAGAGTCTTCATTCTTTCACCCAACAAAAAGATGTTATTAGTTTCTTGCATAAATTTTTCAATGATTAAAAAAATTTTTGGTTATTTTTATTTTTATTTATTTAAAAAATTTTTAGTTACTTTTTTTTATTGACAACTTCCTTAATGGTAGACAATATCCCATGGTACTTCCCTCCCTCCCCCCACTTTCCCCTTTGAAATTCTTCTCTCCATCATATCCCCTCACCCTCTCAATCAGTCTCTCTTTTTATTTTGATGTCATGATCTTTTCCTCCTAAATAAATATTTTATTTATTTATTTGAGAGAGAGAGAAAGAGATGGGGAGCGGGGAGAGAATGGGTGTGCCAGGGCCTATAGCCACTGCAAAGGAACTCTAGAAGCATGTGCCACTTTGTGCATCTGGCTTTATGTGGGTATTGGGTAATTAGGCTTTGCAAGTAAGCACCTGCCGAGCCATCTCTCCAGCCCCAATGATTTTATATATACTGAAGACACTCTCTATATAAAAATATGTAAAAATGGGACTGGAGAGATGGCTTAGCGGTTAAGGTGCTTACCTGTGAATCCAAAGGACACAGGTTCGACTTCCCAGAACCCACATAAGCAAGACACACAAGGTCATACAAGCACACAAGGTGGCACACACACTGGAGTTCAATTGCAGCCTGCCAATCCTCTCTCTCACTCTTGTTTTCTCTCATAAACAGTATGTAAAAATGTAATAGATAAAAAGTCTAAAATAAAAAACAACATTTTCTACACCTTGATTTTTTTTTTTTTTTTTTTGGTTTTTCGAGGTAGGGTCTCACTCTGTTCCAGGCTGACCTGGAATTCACTCTGTAGTCTCAGGCTGGCCTTGAACTCACGACGATCCTCCTACCTCTGCCTCCGGAGTGCTGGGATTAAAGGTGTTTGCCACCACGCCCGGCTACACCTTGATTTTTTTAAAAAGTTTTTAAAAAATATTTTATTTATTTATCTTTTTGAGAGAGAAAGAGGCAGAGAGAAGGAGCAAATGGGCACACCAGGGTCTCCAGATATTGCAAACGAACTCCAGACACATGTGCCACCTTGTGCATCTGGCTTACATGGGTACTGGGGAATCAAACCTGGGTCCTTTGGCTTTGCTGGCAAGTGCTGTAAGGCTAAGCCATCTCTCTAGTCCCAAAAATGTATTTATTTTTTTAATGGGGGAGAGAGCAAAAGAGAGAGAGAGAGAATTGGTGCATCAGGGCCTCTTAATCCCAGCACTTGGGAGGCAGAGGTAGGAGGATGTGCAAGAGTTCACAGGCCACCCTGAGACTGGATCTGGCTTCCAGGTCAGCCTGACCAGAGTTGAACATAGGTCCTTAGGCTTTGCAAAAAAAAAAAAAAAAAAAAGAGATCTCTCCAACCCATCAGGGCCTTTAGCCACTGCAATTAAACTCCAGACACATTTTTACCTTTTTACATTTGCAACTATTTAGTTGTGTCACCTTGTGGATCTGGCTTATGTGGGACCTGAAGAGTTGAACATAGGTCCTTAGGCTTTGCCGGCAAATGCCTTAACTGCTAAGCCATCTCTCCAACCCTTACTGTTGTTTTATGATCATTACTATTATTCCTTTAGATTTTTATTTTTTTATTTTTTAACTATTTATTGACAACTTCCATAAATATAGACAATATACCATGATCACAATACCCTCTCACCACCCTCCCCTTCCTCCTTCCCAAACCCCCTCCACTTAATCCCTTCTTTTTTCCAACTAGTCTCTCTTCTATTTCTATGCTATCATTTTCTTCCTCCTATTATGCAGGTCTTGTGTAGATAGTGCTGGCTACTGTGAGGTCATGACTATCAAGGTCAATTTATATCTGGATGACAGCATTGTAAGTACTCCCTCTTCCTTTTGTTTTTACATTTTCCCACCACCTCTTCCATAATGGATCCTGAGCCTTGGAGGGTGTGATAGAGATGTCTCATTTAGTGCTGAACACTCCACTGTCACTTTTCAACACTTTGGTGACTTTTGAGTTACCCCAGTGATCATAGCCATCTGCAAACAGAAGCTTCTGTAACCAAAGTGAGAGTAGCATTAATATATGGGCATAACACAAGTGTTTAGAGGGCAGCTTGGTGGGCATTAATATATGCATTTATTCTGAAAACAGTAGTCGTTACTCCCCTAGGGCTTATGACTTCCCCAGCCATAGGCTTTTGATTAGGTTTTCAGTACCAGGCTTGTATTTCCTCCTGTGGAGCGGGCCTCCGATCTAATCAGAGAGCAATTGATTTCCCCTATAACAGACATGCCACTGTTGCTCCAGTTGGCAAATTTGGCCTGGCAGGCCAGCTGTAAGATTTGCAGAGACCACTGTTGTTTAACACCACTGATGACTTCTCTTCCAAAAGGCTGCATGCAGCATAGCTCTTCTCAGCTTTCTGACAGCTTGTCAACAGGGAGGAGGTTGCCAGCTCAGCTCCAACTTAATTTCTCAGTGACCTACAGCCCAAGTATGTAGAGTCTTCAGCAATAGAGTTTTACCATCTAATTCTGAGGGCAACCAAAAGCCTGCAATGGCTCTAATGTTTTGGGGGCATCAGGAACCTCCCTGGCCAACAACTTACTGGAAGGTATCCCATCTCTGGCTCTGAACTTTTTCTAATAATGATCTATGGCTTCTGGGTGTGCCATTATCCATGACCATGGGCTATTTCTGCCCATTATTGTGTTTTTTTCTAGACAGGATCTCACTCTAGCCCAGGCTGACCTGGAACTCTGTAGCTTCAGGCTGGCCTCAACCTCACAGCTGTCCTCCTACCTCAGCCTCCTCAGTGCTAGAATTAAAGGTGTATACCACCACACCCAGCTTGCTTTGGATTTTTATATCAATTAAAAAAATCAACTTAGCTTAGTATCACACATATAAAAGGCTCTAATTTAAGTATACAGGTAAATGTGTACATATATATATATATATGTATATAGTTCAGTGTAACCATTACCACATTCTAACTACATTTCCATCACCTCTAAAAATTTCCTGTGCCTTTCCCAATCTCTCCCAGCCCCAAGCTAACCACTGATCTATTTTCAGTCTATAGGTTAGTTTTGTCTGTTCAGTAACTCATGTAAAGGGAATTTCACAACACACAGTCTTTTGTGTCTGGCTTCCTTCCCTCTTTAGAGTGTTTTGAGATTTGTTTACACTGTTTTTTGTGTGCCACTGTCATGCCTCACTTAACTGATGGGTTGAGTGATGAAGAATGCACCATTAAATGACTTTATCTTTTGAACATCATATATTTGCACAGGTCTAGATGGGTCTTTCTAGAAAGAACAAGCCCAAAGTGCAAGAATAAATTACTTATCAGAACAGAACTGATATAGAAGTTTTAATAAAGAATATACACTGTGGGGCTAGAGAGATGGTTCAACAACTAAGGGTACTTGCTTGCAAGGCTGGTGACCTGGGTTCTGGTGCCAGGCCCAGTGTGGTACAGAGCCACAGGAGCAGAAGCTAGGTGAAGGGATTTTTCTGCTCACATTAGCCTCATTGCAGTCAAGAAACCCGAAGGGGGAGACAGCAGGGACCAGCTGAGCAGTTGCAGCACAACTCCAGGCATCCTGCACAGCCTCTTTTCCCCCAACTTCCAGTGTCATGAAACACTGGAGAACTCATCCACCCCCAGCCACATGGTATCCATCACAGCCTATAAGAACACCAGGTCCAGTGACCTAAGCAGCCTAGTCAAGTCCACAGTGCAACAGAAAGGGACTTAGCATAGGGAGATTGGAAGCCATTCCAAAAGGTAACAGGGCCTACTTACATAAAGCCAGGTACATAGGCCTGCACTGGAAGTTCTAATCTCACTTCCCATGTTAGGGCATGTTATGTGTTAGATTTTATTAATGTATTCTTGGTCAGCTTTACAATTCTCACATAAGCTGTATTTTGGTGTTGACTATTTTGCCTTTGAAAATTTCTTGATTTTTAAGACCTTTGTCTTTTTTCTTCTGACATTATTGGGGGCGGGGTCTGACTGGCCCCACACTGACCTGGAAGGCATTCCAGACCAGAAATCTCAGCCTCCCAGTTGAAAGGATTAAGGGTGTGAAGCAACCTAAGAGACTTTGACTTTATTAGATTATCTGTTTTAATCCTAACTCTTGCATAAATACTCTGTGCTGGTTTTGATTGAGTGTGTATATTGATCAGTTGAATTTTAGAATTTGTCAGTAAGTTACTTCATCCAGTCTACTAAAATACTTGACTAGCAGGCAAACTTAACACCTAGGGTCACTTCTGCTATTACTCTGGGAGTATAAGAGCCAAACCTGGCACCTTAAACTCCTACCTGAAGATATATAAAGTCAGATTTACATGGATAAGAATACTGCAGATAATCAGAAAACTCAAGTATCAAATTAACTCAAAATGAAAACTCTCTACATTATAATACAAGAAACACAAAAAAATCAAGACAATACAATTTTACCAAAAATTATGAATCCACCAGAAATGACCTCCAATGAGACTGTTTTAGATGAAATGCCTGAAAAAGATTTTTAAAAAATGATTATATCTATACTCAAAGGAATCAAAGAAGAAAACAAACTCCTGAAGGAATCCCAAAAGAGCACAGAAAACCAACTTAATGAAATAAGGAGGCCAATACAAGAGATGAGTAAGAAAATAGAAATAATGAAAAAAAAATTAGCAATACTAGAAATGAAAAACAGAGTAAGTCAAACAGAAAACTCTGTAGAATGGATCCTACCAGTAGTATGGGTCAAGGAGAGAACAGAATATGTAAACTAGAAGACCAGGTGGTAGATCTAATACAGTCCAACAAAGAGAAAGACAAACTAATAGGAAGGTATGAATGGGAATTTCAAAACATTAGGAACTATGAAAAGATCAAACATAATAATTCAAGGCAGAGTAGGAGGAGAAGAAATTTACTCCAAAGGCATAGTAGGTAGTTTCAACAAAATCACAGAATAAAATTTCCCCCCAATATGATGAAAATGATGCCAATACAGATGTAGGAAGCCTATAGGATGCCAAACAGACAAAATCAGGAAAGAATCTCTCACCACCATATTATAATTAAAGTACAAACCAAAGGAAATATATTGAAAGCAGTTAGAGAGACAAATAATGTCACATAAAAAGGCAAGCCCATCAAGATTACAGTAGATTAGTTAACACAAACTTTAAAAGCCAGAAGGACTTGGAATGATGTATTCCAAGTTCTGAAACATAACAACTGTCAACCATGATTACTTTATCCAGCTAAGCTATCCACCCAAATTGATGGAGAAATAAGGACATTCCACAACAAAAACAGGCTAAATGAATATATGATCACTGAACTAACTTTACAGAAAATACTTGGAAGGGACCCTTCATGCAGAAGAGAAAGAAAAGCACACACATATGGAAACAGGAAAAAATAAACTGTATTCAAATATTAATTAATACAAGAGGGTAAAGGAAAAACAGGAAGAACTACAAAACAAGAAGAATGGCAAGAATAAATGCATACCTTCAATATCAACCCTTAATATCAACAGCCTTAATGCCCAAACCAAAAGACACAGATTTGCAGATTGGGTTAAAAGGCAGGATCCTTCTATTTGTTGCCTCCAAGAAATTCACCTTTCCATTAAAAGGATGGAAAATGGTATTCCAAGCAAATGGGCCTAGAAAACAAGCATGTGTTGCTATCCTAATATCTGATAGGGTAGATTGCAAACCAACATTAGTTAGAAAAGATAAAGAAGGTCATTTTATATTGATTAAAGGAACACTGCAACAGGAGGACATTATAATTCTAAATATATATACACCTAACATGGGGGCTCCCAGTTTTATCAAACAAACACTATTAAAATTAAGGTCACAGATAACAACAAACACAATTACAGCAAGTGACTTCAATACCTCACTTTCATCAATTGACAGGCCATACTGGCAAAAAATAAACAGGGAAGCATCTGGATTAAATGATGTCATAGAACAAATGGACCTAACAAATATCTACAGAACATTTCACCCAAATGCTGCAGAATATGCATTCTTTTCAGCAGCACATGGAACATTCTCTAAAATGGACCATATATTAGGATGCTATATAAATGGACTGAGGGACAAAAATCACATGATCATCTTAATAGATGCAGAAAAGGAATTTGACAAAAATCCAATACCCCTTCATGTTAAAAGTCCTATAAGAAGGGCCAGACATAGTGGCACATGCCTTTAATTCTAGCATTTGGGAGGCAGAGGTAGGAGGATCACCATGAGTTTGAGGCCACCCTGAGAGTACACAGTGAATTCCAGGTTGGCCTGAGCTAGAGTGAGACTCTACCTCAAAAAAACCAAAAAAGAAAAAAGAAAAAGTCTTACAGAAACCGAGAATAGAAGGAATCTATCTTAACATAATAAAGGCTATTTATGACAAACCTGCAGCCAACATAATACTAAATGGGGAAAAACTTAAAGCTTTTCCAGCAAAATCAGGAACAAGACAAGGGTGTCCACTGTCTCCATTTTAATATGGTACTGGATCATAGCTATAGCAATAAGGCAAGAGACACTCATAAATGGCATACAAATTAGAAAGGAAGCGATCAAGTTATTATTATTTGCAGATGATATGATTCTATACATAAAGGACCCTAAAGACTCTACCAGCAAACTGTTTGAGCTGATAAACACTTTTAGCAATGTAGCAGGATATAAAATAAATACACAGAAATCAGTAGCCTTCCTATGTACTAACAACAAACATGCTAAGGATAAAATCAGGGAATCTCTCCCATTCACGATTGCCTCAAAAAAAAAAAAAAAAAAAAGTACCTTGGAATAAACCTAACCAAAGAAGTGAAGGATCTCTACAATTAAAAATTTAAAACACTCAAGAGAGAAATTGCAGAAGTAGGAAATGGAAGATACCCTATGTTCTTGGACTAGAAGAATCAATGTTGTGAAAATGTCAATCTTACCAAAAGCAATCTACATGTAATGCAATCCCCATCAAAATTTCAATGGCATTCTTCATGGAAATAGAAAAAAAAAAAACAATTCTAAAATTCATTTGGAAGAACAAAAAATTTCAAATAGCCAAAAACAATTCTGAGCAACAAAAATAAGGCTGGTGGTATCACCATACTTGATTTAAAGCTATATTACAGAGCCATAGCAACAAATTAGTATGGTACTGGCACAAAAACAGACACATAGATCAATGGAACAGAATAGAGGATGCAGAGGTAAGTCTGGGCAGCTACAGCCACCTGATTTTTGACAAAAATGCCAAAAAATTCATTGGAGAAAAGACATCCTCTTCAACAAATGGTGCTGGGAAAACTGGATATGTATCTGTAGAAGGATGAAAATAGATCCTTGTCTCTCTCCATGTAGAAGAATCAAGTCCAAATTGATCAAAGATCTTAATATCAGACCTGAAACTCTGAAACTGCTAGAGGAAAAAGTAGAGGAAACCCTTCAACATATTGGTATAGGCAATGACATCCTGAATATAAATGATCAACTGCTGGGACCTCATGAAATTACAAAGCTTTTGTACAGCAAAGGACACTATGAATAGAGCAAAGAGGCAACCTACAGAATGGGAAAAAATCTTTGCCAGCTATACATCTGACAGATATTAAATATCCAGGATATACAAAGAACTCAAAAAACTAAATAATAAGAAATCAAACAACCCAATTAAAAATGGGCTATGGAACTGGAGTTCTCAAAAGAAGAAATACAGGTGGCTTATAAACATCTTAAGAAATGTTCTAGCTGGGCGTGGTGGTGCATGCCTTTAATCCCAGCACTTGGGAGGCAGAGGTAGGAGGATTGCTGTGAGTTTGAGGCCACCTGAGACTACATAGTGAATTCCAGGTCAGCCTGGACTAGAGCAAGACCCTACCTCAAAAAAAAAAAAAAAAAAAAAAAAAAAAAAAAAAAAAAAAAAAAAGTTCTACATCCTTAGCCATCAGAGAAATGCAAATTAAAACTATGTTGAGAGCTGGAGGGATTGCTTAGTGGTTAAGGTGCTTTCCTGCAAAGCCAAAGAACCGAAGTTTAATTCTCCAGGACCCACGTAAGCCAGATGCACAAAGGGGGGGCATGCATCTGGAATTCATTTGCAGTGGCTGGAGGCCCTGGTGTATCCATTCTCTCCCTCCCTCCCTTTCTCTCTCTCTCTTTCTCTCTGCCTGTTTCTGTCTCTCTCTCAAACAAATTAAAAAAATAAATTTTTTTAAAGTACTTTGAGATTCCATCTCACTCCTGTCAGAATGGCTATCATCAAGAAAACAAATGACATTAAATGCTGATGAGGACATGGAAAAAGAGGAACACTTCTACACTGTTGGTGGGAATGCAAATTGGTACTGCCATTATGGAAATCAGTGTGGAGGTTCCAGAGACAGCTAAAAATAGATTTACAATATAACCCAGCTATACCACTCCTCCTAGGCATATATCCTAAGGACTCACCTCACTACCTTAGAGATACATGGACAATCATGTTTATTGCCACTCTATTCACAATAGCTAGAAAATGGCATGAGCCTAGATGTCCCTCGACTAATGAGTGCATAATGAAGATGTGGTACATTTATACAGTGGAGTTCTATTCAGAAGTAAAGAAAAATGAAATTATGAAATTTACAGGAAAATGGATAGATCTGGAAAGGATACTTAGAGTGAGGTAACCTAGGCCCAGAAAGCCAAGCGCCTCACGTTCTCTCTCATATGTGGAACCTAGCTACAAATATTTGGACTTGTATGTGAGTTGGAATAAAACTCAGTGGCAGAGGCCAGTAAGCTAGAAAAGGGGCTATAAGTGAGGTAGGAGAGGGGAGGACTTAAGGAGATGGTATTGTATATATATAAGTAGATGAACAGATACTGGGGGTGCAATGGCCTAAGTGATGTCGGGGGAAGACATTGAGTAAAGGAAGGGTGGGGGGAGGGTTAATCAAAATCTAAGAGGGTATGAATAAGCCTTATGGAAACTTACTTTTTTGGACAATGGCACACTCAGAAGCAATAGATTGTTAGTAGAAAAATTTCAGTGCCAGGGATGGGATACCTTCCAGTGAGTTGTTGGCCAGGGTGGTCCCTGATGCCCCCAAAACATTACAGCCCATTGCTACGGCTCTTGGGTTTCCCACCAGTAATAGATGGTAATGCCCTTTATTGCTAAAGACTCCACATACTTAGGCTACAAGGTCACTGAGAAATGTTGCTGGAGTTGAACTGAAACCTCCTCCCTCTAGACCAGCTGACAGATAGTTGGAAAAAGCTATGCTGCATGCATCTGTATGGGAGAGAGAGAAATCATCAGTGGAGGTAAGCAACAGTGGGCACTGCAAGCCTTAAGTTTGGCCAGCCAGACCAAATGAGCCAATGGGTGCAATAGTAGCATGTCTGTTATGGGGGAAACCAACTGCTCTCTAATTGGACTGGAGGCCCGCTCCATGGGAGGGAATGCTTGCCTGATACTGAAAACCTATGACAAGGGAAGTCAATGAGCCCTAGGGGTGTAACATCTGGCTGGTGCCTGGCTAAATGCATATATTATGCTCACCAAACTGCCCTGTAAGCACTTCTCTTAATGTTCACATTTATTAATGATACTCTCACTTTTGGTTAGAGAAGCTTCTCTTTTCAGATGGAAGTGACCTCTGGGATGACTCAAAAATCACCATAATGCTGAGAAGAAGTAATAGAAGAGTGCTCAGCACTGAAACATCTCTATCACACCTTCCAAGCCTCAGTGTCTATTGTAGAAGAGGTGGCAGAAGAATCTAAGAGGCAAAGGAAGGGTAGGACTGCTTAGAATGCACTCTTCTAGACACAAAATGGCCTGGCTATCCATGAACTTGCAATGCCTGACACTACCTACACAGACCATCATAAAAGGAAGAACAGATGATGACATCAAAATGAGAGACAAATTGAGAGAGGGAGGGGATATGATAAACACTGAAGTTGCAAAGGGGAAGGTGGGGGGAGGAATTATCATGGTTTATTGTCTATAATTATGGAAGTTATCAATAAAAAATTTAAAAACAAAAATCCAGGGACTGGAGAGATGGCTTAGTGGTTAAGGCACTTGCCTGCAAAGCCTAAGGACCCAGGTTTGATTCCCCAGGGCCCACATAAGCCAGATGCACAAGGTGGTGCATGCATCTGGAGTTTGTTTGCAGTGGCTGGAAGCCCTGATGTGCCCATTCTCTCCCTCCCTCTCTCTCTCTCCCTTTCTTTCTCTCTCTCCCTCTCTCTTACATAAATAAACATAAAAATAAATTTTTAGAAATCCGAGGCAAGTTATCCCCACCAAGAATGCCTAGTCCCATAGTTGAAACCTCCAATGAGAACTACTTAGAGGAAACTTCAGACAAAGAATTCTAAAATACATTTATGATAAGTATATTCAATAAACTTAAAAAGGAATGGACAAATGACTCAGTGGAATGAAGAGAATCAACAAAAGAGAATCAATATCTGAATGAATACCAAGAGAGCATAGTCAACTGATTGTATGGGAAAATCAAACCAAGAAAAAAAATTGAGCACAGTCAAGAGAAAGAGGTGCTGAAGAGCAACCTAAAGGAAATAACAAAATGCCAATGCAAACTCAGTTAAGAGGATCCCAAGGATCCCTTACCTTCAGAAGAGATCATGTGGAGGACAGAGTATCAGGACTTGAGGACAAGGCAGAGGAAATAGGTTGGGAGATCAAACTCAATGACAAGTTAAAAACACAACAGGGGCTGGAGAGATGGCTTAGCGGTTAAGGCGCCTACCTGCCAAGCTAAGAACATCCATTTGATTCTCCAGGTCACACATTTAGGCAGATGCAAGTGACACAAGCATGCAATGCTGCGCTTTCCCACAAGGGGGTGCACACATCTGGAGTTCATTCACAGTGGCTGAAATGGCCCTGGTGCGCCCATTCTCTATCTCTCTCAATCTCTCTCTCTCTCTCTCTGCCTCTTCCTCTCTCTCTCTGTTTCTCTCTCTCTCTCTCTCTCAAAAAAAAAAAAAAACATACATACATACAACAGAACAGGAGGGAAATGTGGCACACCTTAGAAAGACCAAATATTTGAATCATGGGCACCCATGAAGGAGAAGAGCTACAGGTCAAGAGCATGGAGAATATCTTCAATAAAATTACAGAAAAAAAAATCCCAAATCTTATGAACTAGAGAATTCCAGGTCAGCCTGGACCAGAGTGAGACCCTACCTTGCAAAAAAAAAAAAAAAAAATTACAGAAAAAAAAATCCCAAATCTTATGAAAGAGAAGCCCATCCCATACAAGAGGTATACATAGGACTAAATACATAGGACCAGAGGAGAAATTCCCCACACCATATTATAGTTAAAACACAAAATGCAGAAAACAAAGAAAGAGTACAAAAAGCTGCAAGAGAGGGACAGCTTGTTTCTTACAAAGATAGAAGCATACTGGGGAGACCCAAGACTGTCAGAATGAGAAGAGAAAGCCAAATGCCTGCATGAGGTGAGTCATCCCTACCACACCCTCCAGGGCTCAGGACACATTACAGAGGAAATGGCTTATTAAACAGTACTGCTTTCACTGCTAGCCTGACAACCTCCTCCAAGGAGATGGCAATAAACACTGAGGAGACTCAAAACTCATCAAAGCAGAAAGTCATAGGCTGCTGAGAGCTCAACACTAAAGGAGACTTCTAGTATGACCCCCAAGGCTCAGGAAACATTGTGGAGAAAGAGCAGAAAGAATGTAAGAGCCGCAGGGTGGGAAGATGTACTGTGAGGCATTTTCCGTGCCATAGAAACTGACTAGTGCATTCCTGATCCCATAGTGATTATGGATACCTTCACTGAGGAGGACCTTCAGTAGAATGGGGTCTGGAGAGAGCAGACGTAAGAGGATAACATGGTAGAACTATGACCAAACTTCAATATGTTCATATTTTAAAGTTTCCAATAAAATTATTATAAAAATCTTTTTTATTTATTTGAGAGAGACAGAGAGAAGGAGTGAGTATGGGCACTCCATGGCTTCCTGCCACTGCAAACAAACTCCAGACATATGCACCACTTAGTGCATCTGGCTTTATATGGGTACTGGGGAATCGAAACCAGGCCATCAGGCTTTGCAAGCAAACAACTTTAATGGCTAAGCCATCTTTCCAACCCTATTTTGTAAAAATTATATTTACTTATTTGCAAGGAGAGAGAAAGGGAGAAAGAGAAAGAAAGAAAAGAGACAGAGAGAAAGGGCACTCCAGCCACTGCAAACAAATTCCAGATGCATGTGCCACTTTGTGCATCTGGTTTTACATAAGTACTGGGGAATTGAACCTGGGTTGCTGAGCTTTGTAGACAAGCACCTTAACTACTGAGCCATTGCTCCAGCCATGCAACCCTCAGGAAAAAAAATTTTTTTTTCTTAATTGGCATGCCAGAGCCTCCAGCCACTGCAAATGAACTCCAGATGCATGCACTACTTCGTACTTATGTGGATACTGGGGAATTGAACCTGCATCCTTAGGCTCTGGAGGCAAGTACCTTTAACCCCTGAGCCATCTCTCCAGCCCCAAATATATATAAATATTTATTTATTTATTTATTTGAGAGAAAGAGAGGGGAAGAAAGAGAGAGAATGGGAGAATGGGCATGCCAGGGGCTCCAGCCAGTGCAAACGAACTCCAGATGCATATGCCACCTTGTGCATCTGGCTTACGTGGGTCCTGGGGAATTGAATCTGGGTCCTTTGGCTTTGCAGGCAAGGGCCTTAGAACCACCAAGCCATCTCTCCAGCCCTAAAAGATATTTTAAAAAATATTTTATCTTTATTTACTGATTTGAGAGAGAGGGAGAGAGAGAGAAATAGGCAGAGAGACAGACAGAGAATGGGTGTGTCAGGGCCTCCATCCACTGCAAACAAACTCCAGATGCGTGCCCCCCTTGTGCATCTGGCTTACGTGGGTCCTGGGGAATTGAACCTGGGTCCTTTGGCTTTGCAGGCAAGTGCCTTAACTGCTAAGCCATCTCTCCAGCCCCCAAAAGATATTTTTGTTGAGAATTTTTTGTTTTTTGTTCTTGTTTTTTTGAGGTAGGGTTTCACTCTAGCCCAGGCTGACCTGGAATTCACTATGTAGTCTCAGGGCAGCCTTGAACTCATAGCAATCCTCCTACCTCTGACTCTCAAGTGCTGGTATTAAAGGTGTGCGCCACTATACCCAGCGAGAATTTTTTTGAGAATTTTAATACATGAACATACTGTATGATTTAAAAAATTTATTTATTTGAGATAGGCAGAGAGAAAAGGCATGGGTATGCCAGGGTCTCCTAATACTGCAAATGAACTCCAGACACATGTGCTACTTTGTGTGTCTGGCTTTACCTGGGTACTGGGAAATCAAACCTGGGCCAGCAATTGCCTTTAACTGCTGAGCTGCAACTGCAGCCCATTCTTAGTGTTTGTGAACATAGCACAATCTATTTAGCCATTCCATTGCTGTTGTGCATTTGTTTTTCCAGTTTCTGGGTATGATAAATAGCATTGCTATGAACATTCTAAATACAAGCCTCATGGTGACCTATGTCCTCATATTTCCTATGTAAATACTCAGAGGGGGAATGTCAAGGTCATGGGAGAAGTATTTCAGTTTTAATAGATATTGGCAAACCATTTCACAAAGTTGTCATGTATAAAGTATGAAAAACAGGCAAGTCAAATTTATGGTATAGAAGTCAAAATAGCAGCTACCTTGGAAGGGTGTGAATTTGGGGAGCTCTGAGTGCTGGTGGTGTTTGTTTCTTTTTCTTTTCTTTTCTTTTCTTTCTTTCTTTCTTTCTTTCTTTCTTTCTTTCTTTCTTTCTTTTTTTTCAAAGTTGGGTCTCACTCTAGCCCAGGCTGACCTGGAACTCACTATGTAGTCTCAGGGTGGCCTCAAACTCACGGCAATCCTCCTACCTCTATCTCCCAAGTGCTGAGATTAAAAGTGTGCACCACGATATCGCCTTTTTCTGTTCCTTGATCTGACACTGGGCACATAGGTATGTTCATTTCTGAAAAAGTCATTGAGTTACACACACTTATGAAGGGTCTACTTTGTGTGTATGTGTGTGCTATACTTTAATTAGGAGTTTATCTCAAGAGCTGGTTTCAGAGTCATTCCAGGCCATTCTGAATTAGAGTGAGACCCTGCCTCAAAAAAGTTTATTTCAAAAGTATAAAGAGCCAGGTGTGGTGGCACACACCTTTAATCCCAGCACTCGGGAGGCAGAGGTAGGAGGATCGCCGAGAGTTCGAGGCCACCCTGAGACTACATAGTTAATTCCAGGTCAGCCTGGGCCAGAGTGAGACCCTACCTTGAAAACCAAAAAAAAAAAAAAAAAAAGTATAAAGAGCTTTAGGCCACTGAGGATGGACCCAACTAGCTCCAAATGAGTACCCTCCTTGGAAGGCCATGGGAGCAGATACAAACTCCCAAGTCACATGTCTTCACACCCCTCAGCAGCCATGCATCTGGGTATTATTCTCTCTGGTCCCTCTCTTTTCCAGACATCCACATGTCCCACCTCTGGTTTAGCACAGGTCACCCCCCC
The DNA here is from genome assembly GCA_036365145.1 of Orientallactaga sibirica. Taxonomy (NCBI): domain Eukaryota; kingdom Metazoa; phylum Chordata; class Mammalia; order Rodentia; family Dipodidae; genus Orientallactaga; species Orientallactaga sibirica. The sequence goes on along the minus strand of JAEOAD010000011.1, from coordinate 38,370,812 downwards.
CCATACACCATAGAAGAAACAGGTGGTTGTGTGCCATGCATGTCAAGCACCATGCTGGTCATTATGGGTGAGCAGCCTCAAGGAGCCAGAAGGGACACAGATCACGTCAGCAGAGGTGATGGGAGACAAGCATCATGTGATCTGCACCTTGACCACCTTCTCCACAGATGGTTTCCAAGAACAAACCCACTAGTATTTGAATCCTCTGTGTTGTAGCTCAGAAGTTTGCATTGCAAGAAGGAAACTCAATCCAGTTGCATCCTAGGATGAAATTTTATTTGAAGCACATGCTATGCAGGTTCCTGGAAAGAGTATGGCAACAGTCATACAACAAAATGAGGCCTACGGTTTTAGGTTTAAGGTGTTCACTTGTAAAGCCTACAGCCTGACCTACATAAAGCCAGACACACAAAGTGGTGCATGCATCTGGGGTTCATTCACAGTGGCAAGAAGCCCTGGTGTACACATTCTCTCCCCCCACTATCTCCCAAATAAATATAATAAAAATATTTTTTTTAAGTAAGAAAACTAGAAACAAAAAAAGAAAAGAGTGGCCTGGTACTATCAGGAAGTACACAAAGCTAATCCTGCTTCCAATTCCTTCCCAATGTGCTTCCTCTTTGACCATCCCCATTACCCTCCAGACTCTCAGCTTTGGGCTCCTTGCTTCTGTCACCATCTGCCACCATGCTACAATAGGAGTTACTAGCCCATTTGAGAAGTGGATCCCTTCAGTTTCTGATTTCTCAGGAGCACTTCATTCCTTCCTGGTAACCCTCATTTGTTTTTTTTTTTTTTTTTTGTTTTTGTTTTTGAGGTAGGGTCTTGCTTTAGCCCAGGCTGACCTGGCATTCACTATGTGGTCTCAGGCTGGCCTCAAACTCACAGTGATCCTCCTACCTCTACTTCTCAAGTGCTGGGATTAAAAGCATGTGCCACCATGCCCAGCTCCTCATTCATTTTAACAACCCCAGGTATGGGTGTCCAGTTGCTCACTTGGTCATGAAGAGGGTTGCATCCAGAGCAGGAACAAGGATGCTAGTGAGGGGCTGGGAAAATGGCCCAATGGATAAAGCGCTTGTCATACAAGCATGAGAGCTAGAGTGCAGATCTCCAGAGCCCGCACAATAGCCCGACAGACACAGTAGTGGGCATCTGTGATCCCAGAAAGCCTACAGTAAAATGAGAGGCACAGAAGGGAATTGGAAGCAGCTAGACTGGCATTCAGAGTGGTGAATGATGGAGCTTGCCTTAAACAAGGTGGAAGGTGAGGTCCAGCATCTGAAGTTGCTCCCTGACCTCCACATACATGCCGTAGCATGTGTGCACATGTGCACACATATATACCGCCTCCCCCCCAAAGATGCAGGTGACATCCCTATCTGCTCCTCACTCTTGAAAGAGCTGGTACAACCCTAGGGGTGAGAGTGTGTAGGCACCTCTTCTTCCTGGGGCCAGATCCTACACAAGGGTATCTGTCTGCCCAGGTAACCCTCCTTCCCTGCAGGCACTCACCCTATGGTGAAGGGGACTATGTTTTCCAAGAAACTCAGAGCTATCATGGCCGGGAACACTGAAATAGAGGGTGGCTTACTAATGTCATTCCCAGGAATGAATCCAGAGTGTAAGTCCTTTGAAAATAGACGTTCCAAATGTTCTATGGGCTTAGAATAAAAAGTACATTTCCCAATCTCCCTTGTAGGATGGAGTGACTGTGTAACTAAACTCCATCCAGGGAAGTGAGTGCAATCGACAACGACATCTTTTCAATGTATAGACAGCAGGAATGGGTCTTTTTCTACTCTTCCCTCTTCTCATGAGATGCTGTGGACATAGCATGCGGTGAAACTCACAAAGGCAATATTTTAGGGATGGAGAAAAGCTCAAGAGAGCAGGCTTCTGAGCCCAATCCCAGAGCCCATCCAGACTAGTGGGAGACAGAGAAAATAAAAAATCTGGCATGCTGAAGTCACTGTATTTGGTCTGTTGTTAGAGCAGCCTGACATGCTGTGTGGTTCAGAGTGCCTCAGCAAGTCCATGAGGACACATTTCTCTGCTAATCTAGACAAAAAGTCCAGAGTAGGCTTTGAGGAGAAAGATGCAAAGGGGCAGTGCCTCCTTTGGAAGAAAAATGGGGTGCGGGGGGGAGACAAAGAAAAGACAGGCACAAAGAGAACCGGACAACATGACCATTTCGGTTCTCTTCAGGGTCCCCTGGAGGTAACACCCTCCTGAGTAGGCTTCACTCCCACCTCTCACTACCCATTTTCCTTGGAAGCAAGAGGCTTGGGAGGCAGGTCATAGAAAGTCATATGTCACCGTGCTTTTGCAAAGGTGGGCAGGACCCTGGCTGTCTTCTTCACAGCACTTGACAGTAACAGCCACCTCTTCCGGAAGGCATGTAAGGTCACAGGTCAACTCAGGGATATAGCATAGGATGAGGTCCCATGTATGGCTTCATTAGGATCAAGGAGCTTCCCAGAAAGAAAAACCTGGTCATAAAGGGCTCTGGGTCCAAGGGTAATCCCCCCATACTGACCACACTAGTCCACACCCCCCTAGGGAAAGGACATCTGCAGAAGGGAAACATGCCAAAGGACTTCCACTTCTGCCCAGGTGACAGGCAGACACAGGCTTGGGGAAGAAAGACCACAAAACAAAGGTAGAGGAATCAGAAAATGTGTCTTAATTCTGCTAAGACCAGAAAGTCTATCTGAGTCATCATGTCAGCCACTTAGCCACTCAGCCAACATGTAGCTGCTGTCAGCCTCAATCGAGTATGCTTCTTCCTATCTATCTCCAGAGGGGATCTGAGCACCCTGTACTTCCCCAACCTCTCCTGGCCCCAGGCACAGTCCTATGAATGGGAACAGTTTCTAGATGCCAGCTGGGCACTGCTACATCTGCCCATGCGTGCCCATGTCAAATGGATACCTGTGTGGTGTCTTTCTGAGTAGACATCTCCACCAAATTCTCATTCTTGTTCAGCACGTGAGAATGCCTCCTTCTGTATGGGCAAGAATGGACTCAGAGAGGCCTCCCCCTGAACTGCCGGCTGCCCCCACGCTCCCTCTCCTTCCCCCATGTGCTGGACCAGGCTGCCTGCTGTACAGTGCACGGACAGCCCTGCACAGAATGAGGCACCTTGTCTGTTTTCCTCTCCAGACCTTTCTTAAGCACAGCATATCAATAAGCCAAGGAACGCTACAGTAAGATAAGTAAATGTAGAGGCCATTCTGGAAGGGATTCCCAAATTTGGAGGGGTTAGGGCATGATGTTTGGGGCTTGTGAACTCTGTAGGAGAGAGTCCACACACCCCTTGCCAAAAAAGGATGTGAGGGAATGTGATGGATAGAATAAAACAGCCTGGTTCCCATCCAGCTCTAGACCCACCTCCAGCTGTAGCAGGCCCCCAGGGCCAGCAGGAGGCACAGGAAGCCCACCAGAAATCCCAGGATCCAGAGCAGCTGCTGGAACAGTTGTAGACGATGCAGGGCTGGAATAGGCAAGAGACGCTCAGGGGACAACTAGGAGTGCAGGCCCCCAGTCTCTCCCCCCACAAGGTGACCGGCCCAAGATGAAACTGATTTTAACTTCATTTCCCTAGCAATCATTTTAGACTAGCCGGACAAGTTGTATGGTGACAGAAGAGATTGGGGGAAAGTAACTTTAGGATCTGAGAACTGGGGCTTTGTGCAGAGGGTCTGGAAAATGGAGCCCTTCCCTCACCTCTGGTCCCAAAGTAAGTGGAGGCAGAGGCAGAGCCCAGAGCATTGGAGGCAGAGCACACATATTCCCCCTGGTAGCTGGACAGAATCTCCTCCATGTCCATCCTTAGGACATTGGCAGAGACTGAGACATGGATGTAGGGCTCCGTGGGAGTGTCCTGGAGCTCACTAGAGGCCACCAGTTGACTGCCGAGGTGGAGGGTTAGTCGGGCAGGAGGTTCACTGTCCACTTGGCAGATCAGGATGCCCTTGAGGCCACCCTCAGGCTCCACAAATACTGTCATGGTGGGTGTCCTGGGAGGGTCTGCAGGAGGAAAAATGTAATGATTGCAAAAGTTGACTGCAAATCTCCCCTCCACTGTGACTTTGCTGTACTTCCATGAAGCAGTGGAACCTGTTTCCTCATGCCTGAGTCAAAAGTGACATTGTGGGCCCTTAGATCTAGACCTTAAGAGGTCTTAGAGCAGCTTCCACTCTGCTTCCTGGCGTACAGCCACGTGGGAACATATGTGCCATTCTGGGCACATGCACATATGGCCCAAATGCAGCCACTAGGTGAGACCATCTTAGACTGGCCAGCTTCAGTGGAGCCAATAGACAGCAGCAGCAACATGCAGTGAGGCCAGCAGAATTGCCCAGCTGAGCCCAGCCCAGATTTCTTTTTTTTTTTTTTTTTTTTTTTTTTTTTTTTTTGCCAATAGAGATGTATTTAATTGGGAAATGAGGAGCATTCTTTTAGCCTGGGAGCTCCATAATTTTGACTATTCTACTGAAGGCAACAGCACATAAGAAGTGATAAGTGGTTTCATGACTCTGGGATACATATGAATAGCTAACAGGAGAGCAGCCGATCAGCAGTGACTTTTGTTTGACACTGGACAAAGTAGGAAGGCACTGAATAACACACTAAAGGGCCCTTGCAGAACCAACTCTCCTCTGGTTCTTTTTTTTTTTTTTTAATATATATATATTTTTTATTTATATTATTTTGATTTTACATTCATAGTAAAGGATCCATTGTCCTCCTCCCTGTCCTCCCTCTTTCAAAGGGACCCTTGTCAATGGGGAATGTGGGTCAAGCATTGTGAGGTTCCAGCCCAGATTTCTGACCCACAGAATTGTGAGTCTGAGGTAACTTGTTATCTGGCAGTAGCTGATTGATGTAGTGTGGACCCAGATGGAAAACAGAATTGGAGGATCAAAGCTGACAAGAGTCTACCCCGTGCCAGGCTCTCGGCCTGTTTTATCTCTGTCCTCCTCCAGCGACCGACATATTTCATTCATGGAGAACACCAGCCAGTGGAAGTGCCAGAACTGTAACCGGGCACTCCATACCAATGAAGCCCGTGTTCTGTGCAAAGGAGGAAGAGACTTGAGCTGGGCAGGTGAGATGAAGGGATAATGAGGCGGGGGTGGGGTTCACACTTACAGAGAACACGGAGCATGACTGGAGCAGAGGTGGTGGTCCTAGTGGGGAGTTCAGCTCGGCAGTGGTACAGCCCAGCCTGGGTCTGAGCCACATGAATGAAGGCAAGCAAGGGCACAGGCTCTGCATGCAGTGGCCGGCCATTCCAGAACCACGTGAAGGTGGAGTTGCCCACAGACTTGGGACCACCAGGGAGGCAGCAGCTCAGGTTCAAGGCTGCACCCTCAGGCACATCCAAACCTGGTTCAGCCACTACACGTGCACCTGCATCCAAGGATGGGGAGGCAGTCGGGGATCTCTCATTCTGCCTCGTGCATTGTAGGGAGGTCTCAATCTGTCTTAGGGTCCAGTCCCTCCAAGCTATGGCTGTGTCTCCCCTAAGCTGCTCATGAGAAGAATGTGGGTAGCATCCATGTACAGGGGCTCCCACAACAGGGCTGCACCTCCCTTATCAGAGCAGGTCCTGTGTGACTGTGAGGCATGACCCCTCAGACTGGGCTTACCAAAGGTCGGTTCCATCTTTCTCCCCACCCCAGGCTTCCCCTGAGCAGGGGCTCAGGAGGAATCAGGTGTGTCTCCCTCCATGCTCACCCTCCATCCCTCCTCTGAAGCATTGCCACTCCTCCCCACTCCCAGTAGAAAAATCCCCAAGGACAAGGCTGTATCATCCCCTCAGGCTGGGCCACCCCCTCCACTAGCTGACACACCACTTCCAGTAGATTGTTTCTCAAGGCAAGGCTGGCTCAAGCCCCTTCAGACCAGATAGCCCCTCAGACTCCAGCTCTTCAGCACTGGAACCCCAAACCCAAGCCCTCTTCTCACCCCCAGCCAACTCACTGGTCTCCCTCCACAGCTGCCGGGTGGTGCTGACTGAGCCCAGCGCATTTCGGGCTGTGCAAACATAGGTGTCATCGCCAACAGTCAAATCTTGTATCTGTAGCTGAAGCGCATTTCTGGCCACCTGGATGTGGCCCATCCCTGTTGTTAAGCCATGAAGCCCATGGCTGGTGGCCAGCACGTTGCCATTGTGGGACAGGGCCAGCTCAGCAGGCGGTTCACTGTCCACGGTGCACTGTAGCACAGCCACCAGCCTGGCCCTCGAGTCCCAGAAGGAGGACAGGATGGCATCCCGAGGGGCATCTGAAGGTAAGGCAGGACACAGATGGGGCCTTCAGAGGCCGCCTAGACTGCCCATTTCCTACCTGTCTGATGTTGGTGAAGCTGAAGCTAATGGACAAATGGTCACTTCCTAAAAATGATGTCTTCTCAGGGGTCATGTGGGCAAAGTCCTCCAGGCAAGGCTCTGAGAGCTCCAGGCTCTCCTTCATCACTGTCTCTCTCCTTCTCTCCCCAAGCACCCGTAACTGGGCCCATTCCAGCCCAATGCTCACCCTCCCCAGGGTCTATATGCACCTCTGCCACCCTCATCCCGGGAAGCCCCAGCAAGGAGCCCCTGCTCACAGAGGATGTGTAGGGCCACAGGCTGGGAGCTGCGAGTGCCCTGGCTGTCATGGACCTGACAAGAGTAAGCGCCGGCATGAGCCCGTGTGGCCACCTGGAACTGGAGTGAAGCGGCTGGTCCCTCCTGCAGCCATTGACCATTGTGGAACCAGCCATAGACGGTAGGTGGGAGAGCAACAGGGTCCTCACAGGTCACTGTGACAGGGGCCCCCTCAGGCACGGTAGCAGAGGGAGCCAGGGTCACCCGTACACCTGCACCAAGGGAAGTCAGGGTCAACTGGGCCCAGCCAAAATTAACAACTGATTCCCTCCCTGCGGTCTTGACCTCTCTTACCCTCCAGTCGAAGCTCCAGGGATGTGTTGGTCTGCCCAAGTGGGCTGCGGGCAGAACAGCTGTAGAGTCCTTCATCCTTGGGCCTTGGGTCTCGCAGCTCCAGGCGCAGGGTGTTGGGGACAGAGGCTGCAGTTGAAGAGACTAGGAGACGGCCAGCATAGCTGAGGGCCAGCTGGGCAGGTGGACGACTGTCCACAGTACACTGTATCAGAGCCAGCTGTCTGTCCTGGCTCTCCAGGAGATAGGTCAGCCGCAGGTTGCGGGGTGCATCTGCAGAGGCCCAGGAGGCATAGACAGAGTTCAGAGTTCACGGCTAGTGGCATTGGAGTCAGGAAAGGAACTCATTGTCCAGCCCTAGGCTTTGCTGCCCTGCCCAGAAATGACCTATCCCTGTTTTCTCCATGTCCAGGGTCTTGCCACTAGCTAGGTGTTGACTCTTGGGGCCACACACTTGTGGGACTTTGCCACGTTCTGGTCCCTGTGAGCTTCTATCACTCTTTCCACCACCACTTATACCCAGACAGACTCACAGAGGACATCCAAGGTGACAGGTCTGGACAGGTGGGGTTCTTGGCCAGGGAGTCCCACACCACAACGGTAGGAGGTAGCATCTGTGACTGTGACATTGGGCAGGGAGACAGAACGGGCTCCAGGGAACCGCTGCCCACCCTGGTACCATGTGTAGCTGATTGAAGCCAGGCGGGTAGTCCACACCAGGCAAGTCAGGTTCACCTGCTGCCCCTCTTGCACAGTGGTATTGGGTGACACCTGTACCCTCACAGCTGAGGAAAAAGAGAAACCACCAGTGAGGGTCTTGAGGAAACAGCAGGCCACTGTCTCCATGCAGACCAGCCACTTCTGCTGCCGAGGAGCTCTTAGGCTCTGAGAGTCTCAGGAGTCCCCTCATAAAAGGGGTTCAAGGGAATACCAAGAGAGCTTTGCGGAGCCTTGGACGTCCATGACCACCACCCTGACCCTAATGGAGGCAAACAGGGGTGAGCACGGCTTCCCTGTGCAGCTGCAGCATCTTTACGAGATGCCCTTTCTGATTAGTTTCATCTATGGAGCACCCAGGTAACCCAAGTCCAGAGATTACTACACTTAGGATTGGAGCAGACTTCTAGAGCCTTCTGCAGCCTTTCCTTTCTAGAACCAACCACACGCAAACACACATACATACACATACACACACTGACCCTGGGCATCAAAGTCAGTTGTAGTTGAGGCTTGGCCCAGAGTGTTGGTGGCTTCACAGGTGTAAGTGCCACCATCATCCAGCTCAGTGTAGTTGATCTCCAGACGCAGTTCATTGGGAGACACAGTGACATGCATCCGGGGATCTCTGCTTGCCAGTTCCTCCACACCTTGTAGGGTAGAGGCCACAAGGCGGTCCTGGTGAAGCAGCCGCAGGTGGGCTGGAGGGTCACTATGCACACTGCACACGAGGAGGCCCAGTCGCCCAGGGCCTGTGTCTAGTAGGGCATTGAGAGTGATGTGGCGTGGGGTATCTGCCATAGATAAGGAGTAGTCAGTCAGATAAAGATAAGGGGGCCCTCATCCAAGGCTCTGTTGTAGAACATCCCCATAGGAATGGGAAGTTCCTTACAGGATACGTGTAGGCTCACAGGGGCAGCCAGGCTGGTGGTAGCTGTGCCTGGAGTCTGGGTTTGGCAGTGGTAGGCACCGGCTTGCCTCAGACTTATGGCTGCAATTCGGAGTGTAGCTGAGGTGGCCTCCTGGAGGGGTCGGCCATCCTGATACCAACGATACGAAGTTCCCTCAGAGACTCCCATGGGCACTTGGCAGCTCAGGACCACGGCCTGGCCCTCCTGGAGCTCGGGGGATGGTGAGACCTGGACCCAGGCTCCTGAGAAGAGAAACTAAGGGTAAATAAAGACTTGCAGAGGGCTGGAGAGATGGCTTAGCGGTTAAGGCGCATGCCTGCAAAGACTAAAGACTGTGGCTTGATTCTCCAGGTCCCACATAAGTCAGATGCACATGGTGGCTGCCTCATAATAAAAAAAAAAAAAGGGGCATCTGGAGTTTAAACGCTTGCCTGTGAAGCCTCAGTGGCTCAAGAGGACCTGGCATGCCCATTCTCACTCTTTCTCTCTCTCTCCTGCCTATTTCTGTCTGCCTCTAAAAAAAAAAAAAAATAAAATATATTTTAAAAATAAATAAATTAATTAATTTTTAAAAAAAAAGGCTTGCAGAGTTCCTCCCAATTTGGGAGGGTGTGTGTCCCCAGAGAAGTTCAGAGTCTTAACCCCGCATCTTGAAGCCACTACTTCCCCTCCAGACCACTGCCCCCTTCAGCTCCCCATCTCTACCTTGTCAGCTCCCACTTTACTTGCACACACTTTGTCCTGACAATTGCTCCTCCACACCTGGAGTTTGGATTTTTTTTTTTTTCCAAGGTAGGGTCTTGCTCTAGCCCAGGTCGACCTGGAATTCTCTATGTAGTCTCAGGCTGGCTTCAAACTCACAGTGATCCTCCTACCTCGGCCTCCTGGGTGCAGGGATTAAAGGCGTGCGCTACCATGCCTGACGTTAGTTAGTTAGTTAGTTAGTTAGTTAGTTAGTTAGTTAGTTAGTTATTAGTTCGTTAGTTAGAGACAGGGTTTCACTCTGTAGTCCCAGACTGACCTAGGACTTATTATATATCCCAGGCTTGCCTTGAACTTATGGTGATCCTCCTGCTTCAGCCTTCTGAGTGCTGGGATCACAGACATAAGCCACCATGCTGGGTTTGGAGTTTGGGTTTTGCTCTTTCAAGCATACTCACCTATAGATGGTGAGACTGAGAACTGGGCTTGTGTGCTCTCCAACCCTGCATAGCGTCTTGAGAACTGATAGCTCCACCCATAAGCATTGCAACAGTGCAACAGGAGGATTAGGTCGTGCTGAGGGCCATGGTCTGACCATGAACTGGACTCAGGGTTGCTGACAGAGGGTTTGTTGAAGGTGAGATTGAAAATAGCTGTATGAGGCCTGGAGAGATGGCTTAGTGGTTAAGGTGCTTGCCTGCGAAGCCTAAGGACACAGGCTCCATTCCCCAGTACCCACATAAGCCAGGTGCACATGTGTTTGGAGTTTGTTTGCTGTGGCTAGAGGCCCTGGTATGCCTATATATTTTCTCTCTCTTTTTCTTTTTCTCTCAAAAAAGTAAATAAATAAAAATAAATATTTTTAAATATTTTTTTTTTTTTTTTATTTGAGAGAGCGAGAAATATAGGCACACACACACACACACACACACAGAGAGAGAGAGAGAGAGAGAGAGAGAGATGGGCACGCCAGGGCCTCCAGCCACTGCAAGCCAACTCCAGATGTGTGTGTCCCCTTGTGCATCTGGCTTATGTCGGTCCTGGGGAATCAAACCTGGGTCCTTTGGTTTTGCAGGCAAATGTGTTAACCACTAAGCCATCCCTCCAGCCCCTAAATAAATTTTTTTTTCCTAAATAAATTTTGAAAAGATTTTCTATTTTTATTTCTTTATTAGAGACAGAGAGAGGTAGGGGGAGAGAGAGAGAGAGAGATGGAGAGAATGGGTGCACCAGAGCCTCTAGACACTGCAAACGAACTCCAGATGCATGACCACCATGTGCTTCCACCCAGGCTGTAGGTCCAGGTACTGGGGCCTCTAAATTATTTTTTTAAAAGGGCATGTTGAGGAAGACACCCAGGCTGCCAGGTACTGGGAAGTGGGCTCAGGAGGAGGATAATGACAGGTATAGGCCAGGGCAGGTGATAGGTATAGATCAAAACCAAGCTAGACCACAGTTAACAAGGCCTGCTAGTTACATGCCTGTAAGAAAGTTCCTGAGACTCTGACCCTCACTCTGATGAAAATAGATAAAATAAATTAGAAAAGAACCACAGTAAATGTGCAAAACTTGCTTGCCATGATGGGAGAAGTATGTGTATTCTTTGGTCTTTGCATCATGGATATTACCTTTTTTTTTTTTTTCTGGTATATTTCCTTAGGGAATTTTTTTTTTGAGGTAGGGTCTCACTCTAGCAGGGGCTGACCTGGAATTCACTCTATAGTCCCAAGGCTAGCCTCAAACTCACAGTGATCCTCCTGTCTCTACCTCCTAAGTGCTGGGATCAAAGGTGTGCATCGGGCTGGAGAGATAGTTTAGTGGTTAAGGCACATGCCTAAGGACCCTGGTTCAATTCTCCAGGTCCTATGTAAGCCAGATGCACAATGGATGCACGCATCTGGAGTTTGTTTGCAGTGGCTAGAGGCCCTGGCATACCCATTTTGCCTCTCTCTCTCTTCCCTAATAAATAAATAAAAAAAATAAAATAAAATCTTTAAAAAATATTTTTTTAAAAAAAACAAGATGTGCATCACCATGCCTGGCTTTTTTTGAAACACTTTTTTATATATTTTATTTCTTTATCAGAGAAAGAGAAGGAGGGAGAGAATAAGCATGCTAGGGCCTCTAGCCACTACAAATGAACTCTAGATACATGCGCCACCTTGCGCATCTGGCTTAAGTGGGTACTGGGAAAGCAAACCTGGGTCCTTTGGCTTTACCAGCAAATGCCTTAACTGCTAAGCCATCTCTGCAGCCCTTGTTTTGTTTTTTTCTTTTAAGACAGGGTCACTGCCTCTTTCTCCTTAATGGTTGGCTTACAGGTGTGTTGCCATGACCAGCTTGCTCTGGGAGAATAAATATATGCAAGCACAAATAACATGAATATATTATATGTAATAATATATGTATATATCTATATACACACACATGCAAACACATACACAATATACATATATTGGATTGCATAGATTGTTACATAACAAAATTATATTACAAAATAAGTTGTGTCAGAAAGTTCTCTAACCAGCTGGGCATGGTGGTTCACCTATGTAATCACACTCAGGAGGCTGAGGCAGGAGGATTATCTTAATTTTGAGACCAGCATGGGCTACATAGTGAGTACTAAGAAAGCCTGGGATACAGAGTGAGAGACCCTGTCTCAAAAAAAGACAACATAAAAACAAACAAACAAAAAAGAAGCAAGGCCAGGTGTGGTGGTGCAACCTTTAATCCCAGCACTTGGGAGGCAGAGGTGGGAGGATTGCCATGAGTTCGAGGCTACCCTGAGACTGCATAGCCAATTCCAGGTCAGCCTGAGCTAGAGTGAGGCCCTACCTCAAAAAACCACAAAGAAGGGCTGGAGAGATGGCTTAGCAGTTAAGGCGCCTGCCTCCTAAGCCTAAGAATGCTGGTTCCAATCTCCAGGTCCAATCTCCAGGTCCCACATTTAGCCAGATGCAAAGAAGGGCGCAATGCCACACTTGACCACAAGGGGGCGCACACATCTGGATTTCGTTCACAGCAGCTGAGAGGCTGCTGGCGTGCCCATCTCCATCCGTCTTCCTCTCCCTCTCTCTCTGTCTCTCTCCAAAAAAAAAAAAAAAAAAAACCACGAAGAAGAAGAAGGAGGAGGAGGAGGAGGAAGCAGGGATGGAGAGATGTAGTGGTAAAATATGCTTAGTGTGCAAGCATGAGGGCCTGAGAGACTGCTCAGATTTGAATCTAGATTGAGGGGCTTTCGAAAAGCAAACTCCAGAATCAGTTAAGAGACCCTGGTGCAAGGAAAAACAGGCAAGTGAGTGATGGAGGGAGACAGACACCCAATGTTTCCCTTTACAAGCCCACAGTAGGAGCCTTCTGGTTGGCTGGCTGCAAACTACCCTCTACCTAAAGCTGTTACAGAGTTGACATCACACAGTGAAAAGTCTAGCCAGAGCAGCCCCCAGGCACCAGGGTCCACTCTCATCACATGACCGACACTCACCTCGGACCTGGAAGAAAAGGGAGGAGTTGGCCAATCCAAGAGCATTTGTGGCCTCACAGCGGTAGCTTCCAGAGTCCTCAAGACCCAGTTCTCGAATCTCCAGCTGCAGGGAGTTGGCTGTGATTTTGACCTGAAGCCTGCCATGGGATGGCTGCTGGGGTCCCATGCTGGTGACCAGGAGATGCTCCCCACGGAACAGGGACAGGTGAGCCAAGGGCCGACTGTCCACAGTGCAGACAAACACAGCCATATGGCCCTGGCCCACATCCAGGAGGGCTGACAGCTTTGGAGGGTCTGGGGCATCTACATGAGCCAGGGTGGAGATGGGGTACTCAGACCACTCTAACCCAGCTCAACACATTCCAGCTGCTCACTCCGTCCCTTCCCCCTGCACATGCTCCATAGAGCCACCTGTCTATGCCCAGACTAGATATATTCCTCCCCAGACCCAGATCCCAATTCTGTGACCCCAGACTCTTCCACCCTCCAGGCCACACTGCCCTGGGCTGGCACCCACACAGCACACTTAGGAGCACAGGAGCAGAGAGCTGGGCTCCAGCCTCGGTGAGGGGGCGGCAGGCATAAAGGGCATTGTCGGTCCTGACCACAGACTGCAACCTCACAGTTTCCAGGGGCCCCTGGGACCACAGCACTCCATTCCGGAACCAGGAGAAGTTGGCAGGGCTGCCGGCAGCTTCCCGGCTCACTTTGCAAGTCAGGTTGGCCTCTGCACCCTCGTGCAGCATGTCAGATGGTGTGATGACCAGGACAGTGGCTGGAGAGTACACAGTAGGAGTTTGCTGGAGACAGATCTTGCTCTAAACACCCCTGGCCCACCCAGGGGCTAGGACTCCAGCTTCTAGCCTGGGTGGGGGGGGGGAGGCACCTGAGATTCCCTAGAGTAGAGAGGAAAGCAAAGGAGCTTTGGGGGCACCAAGCAGAGAGGGGTACAGGAAGGGGGAAGGAAGACAAGATAGGTCTCCATGGAAACAAACCTCTAGGCCTGTCTTCCTCCCTTGTGTGAGGGGAGGTGGGCAGTGAGGCTCCCCGTACAGCCACTACTGTGGACAACTCTGCCTCCTTCCACTGCTGCCAGAGGTGATTTTGAACCTGATTAGCCCACTCAGAACAGGGGTAGTCTGAGCTCTGGCCTTACCTCCATCCACCCTTCCCTAAACCTCACCCTTAGCATTGAAGATGGCCGAGGAGGAGGTGTTGCCCAAAGCATTGCTGGCTTCACACAGGTACGTGCCTTCATCCTCCAGCACAGGCTTGTGAATCTCCACACGCAACATGTTGGAGGCTTTGCTGACCTTTATGCGCTGAGAGCAGCCCCCATGGGTGCTGCAATTGTCCCTTGATGGCAGAGAACTGGCCACAACATGGCCCTTGTGGAGCAGCCTTAGCTGGGCAGGGGGATCACTGTGCACTTGGCACAAGAGAAGGCCACGCCATCCATCTCCCACTCCAGAAGCATCTGGGTCCAGCTGGGCAGTGAATGTGGGCCAGCGTGGGGGGTCTGCAGAGAGGAAAAGTGTTTACACTGCCAGGGCCAAGGTCCACTCCAGGCTGGCTGGGTTCCCAGAGCACACTGAGCAGATGCAAATCACTATGGAGGTGGGGCACTGCACAAGGACAACTAGACCACAGGAAGTGGGATTCGCCCACACTCCTCTGCACCTTGCTGCTGAACTGAGCATTCCCAGAAGGACAGACATTTTCCAGCAGAGACAAAGGTTCTATAATGGGCTATCAGCCACTTCAAATGTCTCGTCTACCCGTGGAGTATTGTATCTTCACAGCAGTCCCTAAAAGGGTTGCTGCCCACACCTTGAGTCTTACAATAAACCTTCCCCCAAATTCCATCCTGCCTGTCTGATCCATAAACCAGTGCTTTCTCCTCCTCCCTCCCTCCCTCCGATAGCCCTGCCCCCACCCATGGTACTGTGGATTAAACCCAAGGCCTAGTACATGCTAGACAAGTGCTAAAAAATGGCCTCTTCTGGGCTGGAGTGTTGGCTCAGTGGTTAAAGGCACTTGTTTGCAAAGCCTGATGGCCTAAGTTCAATTCCCCAGTACCCACATAAAGCCAGATGCACAGAGCAGTGCATGTGTCTGGAGTTTGTTTGCAGCAGCAGGAGGCTCTGGTGTACCCATCTATCCTCTCTCTCTTTGTCTCTCTCAAATAAATAAGTAAATATATTTAAAATGGCCTCTTCCTAGTGATTTCTCAAAATAGATGGCCAAAAGAGAGCCAGCTGCCAAGGCCCTGACATGATCCCACTGACACCAGACAACCCCTGGCATGGCTGTCCTGACGGCAGTCCTTGGATGCTGCCTCTGAACACACCCGTCAGGGGAGACCTCCTGGGTGTCAGTGTACCTTGAGTATTACTTGGCACTCCTGGATGATGGCAGCATCACCCTTAGTTGGCACGCTGTGTTATTGCCTTAGTACCTTGAGGAATCGGGAGGATTAGCCTACAGGTTACGTGCACATATAGTGACCACCTGGAAGGATACACTGGGTATGGAGCCATAGTGCAACTAGGGGCAAAGTCTATATTGGAGGGAGGATGTGGAGAGGTAGAGGAGACCCTGGTGGAGAGGTCCATGGTGGCAGTCCTGTAACCACTCTGATTTGGACAGGACAAAGTCAAGTGGACCTGGAGAAGGTTGGGCAGCTGGTGGT
Source organism: Orientallactaga sibirica (assembly GCA_036365145.1). Taxonomy (NCBI): domain Eukaryota; kingdom Metazoa; phylum Chordata; class Mammalia; order Rodentia; family Dipodidae; genus Orientallactaga; species Orientallactaga sibirica. The sequence continues at coordinate 38,355,360 of JAEOAD010000011.1, read as the reverse complement.
CAGGCTCACTCACAGAGCACGGTGAGGACGGCAGGCAGGGAAGGGCCGCTGGTGTTGGCGCCGTTCTGGGCCCGACAGTAGTAGGAGCCGGCGTTGGTACTGGATGCTGAAGGGAGCTGTAGGCTGCTGTCAGGTCCCTCAAGAAGCAGTGCTCCATTCAGGTACCAGGAGAAGTGAGTATCAGGGGTCAGGCTTAGGCCACTCCTGCAGCTCAGGGTCACGGCCTGTCCTTCCACCACCTCAGCTGAAGGGCTGATGAGAAGCCTGGCCACTGGCAGGAGGGGGAAAGAAGAGGCTTGGGGAGGCTGGGAGGGCTCCGTGCCACCTGCCTCAGGAAGTCCTCCAGCTTTCTCCTCTCCCATATGGCTAGAGGTATTTTTAACCTGAGAGTCTGCTCAGAGCAGGGTTAGTCTGAGATCTGGGCTTTGTGGTAGATAAGGAGATTTGCCTTTCATATGGATTCAGATGTACTATAGTCCGAGTATTGCAGAACCCAGCCTTGCATCAAACCCTGGCTTGATTGATTAACTCCGTGCACCAGGGCCACAGAAGGAAGGGCAATGTATGCACCAATCACTGGAAGACCCTATTGTTTTGTTGCTATTGTTTGTTTTCAAGCAGGGTCTCCTGTAACTCACTCTGTAGCCCACGCTGGCCTCAAGCTTTCAGAGATCCTTCTACCTCAGCCTCCTGAGAGGTTAGAATTACAGGTGTAAGCCACAACACCTGGCTAGGAATACCCTACTTCTTTCTCTATTTTGCCTACCGCATGTACTCTTAGCACAGGGCCTGCCTCCAAAGGTTTTAATAAATAAAAGAATGAATTGCATAAATGTCTATGAAGGACCCTCCCAAGTTCAGAGTCAGCATATACAAGCAGTATAATGTGAACTACCACATTTCCCTTTTCATCTTGGCTTCCAGGAAGCTCTGAGATTGGGGTGACTATGTAACCCAGGTCTTCCATGTGGCCACCCTGAGAGTTTAGGCCCTCAGTTGAGTCCGCAGGACTCCCAGATGAAAGAGTCCAGGACAAGCCTCCTCCTTGAACTACCTCCACCCACGCCCCTATAGTCTGCGCCCACATTACCATTGGCATGGAAATCCAGGGTAGAGGTTGCACTTCCAAGGGAGTTGGTTGCTGAACATGCGTACTCCCCACTGTCAGCTGGCTGAAGGTCTTGGATGTCTAGGCGCAGGGAGTTGGGAGCAGAAGAAACCCTGAGGCGAGGGCTGGAGTCATTCTTCCCTGAACTGGAGGCCAGCACCAGGCCTCCATGTGACAGCACCAGAGTGGCGATGGGCTCACTGACCACAGAACAGTGGAGGATGCCTATGAGGCCAGCCTGTGTCTCCAGGAAGGCAGTCAGGTCTGGAGCAAGGGGTGGGTCTGTGTGGGGACCAGAGAGATAGTCTGTCACTCTGAGACAGAGCACTTCTCTGATTCTTCAGTATGTCCTATGCATCCCTCTGCCCCATAGCACTTTGGGGTGATATGACCCAGAAACTCTTGAGCACCTACCGATAACACTTTAGCCCCTGGGTGGACAAATTCTTCTGTTGGCCCACCCAGTCCTCCTGGCCATGCTGCAAGTGGGAATTAGAACCCCAAATTGGGGCTGGAGAAATGGCTTAGAGGTTAAGTTCGATTCCCTAGGACCCACATAAGCCATACGCACAAGGTGGCACGTGCGTCTGGAGTTTGTTTGCAGTGGCTGGAGGCCCTGGCATACCCATTTTCTCTCTGTCTCTCTCTCTCTCTGCTTCTTTCTCTCTAATAAATAAATAAAAAATTTTTAAAAAGATTCCCTTATTGGGTCTCAAGCTATAGTCCAGGCTGGTCTCCTGAGTGTTAGGGTTACAGGTCTGCACCACCATATTTGTCCAAGGCCCCATTTTAAACATAAGAAAACTGGAGCCAGGTGTAGTGGCCCATACCTTTAATCCCAGCACTTGGGAGGCAGAAGTAGGAGGACCGCTAAGAGTTTGAGACCAGCCTTGGACTACAGAATAAATTTCAGGTCAGCCTGGGATAGAGTGAGGCCCTACTTAAAAAAATAAAAAAAATAAAAAAATTTAAAAAGCAGTGGTTGGAGGCCCTGGTGTGCCCATTCTCTCTCTCTCTCTCTCTCTCTCTCTCTCAAGTTAAAAAATAAATAATTATTTTAAAAGAGGACTGGAGAAATGGCTTAGCAGTTAAAGCACTCGCCTGCAAAGCCTAAGGACCCAGGTTCAATTCCCCAGTACCCATGAAAAGCCAGATGCACAAGGTGGCACATGCATCTGGAGTTCATTTGCAGTGGCTAGAAGCCCTGCAGTGCCCATTCTCTCTCCCTTTCTCTCTCTTTCTTTCACTCTCTGTAAAAATAAATAAATAAAATATTAAAAAAAAAAAAGAAGAGCCGGGTGTGGTGGCCCACACCTTTAATCCCAGCACTTGGGAGGCAGAGGTAGGAGAATTGCCATGAGTTTGAGGCCACCCTGAGACTACATAGTTAATTACAGGTCAGCCTGGACCAGAGTGAAACCCTACCTCGAAAAACCAAAAAAAAAAAAAAAAAACAAGAAGAAAGTGAAAAGAAAACTGGGCTGGGCCTGGTAGCACATGCCTTTAATCCCAACACTCAGGAGACTTACTGTGTAGGATGATCACTATGAATTTGAGGCCAGCCTGAGACTACATAGTGAATTCCAGGTCAACCTGGGCTACAGCAAGACCCTACCATGGAAAACAAAACAAAACAAAACAAAACAAAAACAGAACAAAAAGAAATCTGGAAGAGGCAGAGGACAGACTCTTCATCAGGAGACCAAAGCTACACGGGAAAAAGTAATGGTGAATGCCTCCCCGCAGGCGCACTGAGGTGGATACAGCATCACACTTGCGGCTTCCTGCCAAAGTCTCAGGAAAATGCAAAACTGAGGGACAGAAGCAAAAGTACTGGCCTATAGTCCTCAAATCTAAGCATGGTGAAAGGCAAAGAAAGATGAAGAAATGTCCCAGAAGATAGGCATGGTGGTGCATGCCTGTAATCCCACCACTTGAGAAACAGAGGCAGGAAGATTGTTGTAAATTCATGGCCGACCTGGGCTACATGGGGAATTCCAGACCAGTCAGGGCTATCTAGCAACATCCTGTGTTAAAACAAAAAGATGATATTTTGGAGTTAACTGCTAGAGCGCGTAAATGGCCTGTGAATCAGATAAACAGTCCGAGATCGGCATCACATTTCCTTGTTGTGATCCCTGTGTGGGGGTTAGGCATGGGGTGGTCTTAGGAAATGAACACTGAGAAAGTGAAGGATAAAGAGACATTATACTTGCAACTCCAGAATTACAAATATAGATAGTTCTCAACTTATGATCATTCCGCTTAGGATTTTTCAACTTGTCAATGGTATGAAAGAAATACAGTCATTGCAAACTGTACTTTGTTTGGGGTACTGTGTGTGTGTGTGTGATGGGCATGTATGTGTACGTGTGTTTATATGTGTGTGGATGCATGTGTGTGAATATGAACGTGTGTTTACATACATGTAGAGGCCAAAGCTTGAAGTCAAGTGTCTTCCTCAGTTACTCTCCATTTTTTTTCACTTTATTTTTTGAGACAGCGTCTTGCACTGACCCTAGAGCTCACTGATTCAGCTAGACTAGCTGGCCAGCAAACACTAGGGGTCCTTCCCCCTGTCTCTACCTCCCCAGTGCTGGGATTACAAGTGTAAGCAGCCATACTGGTTTTTACCTGGGTGCTAGAAATCCGAACTCAGGTCCTTAAGCTTACATAGAAAGCAATTTATCCACTGAGCCATCTCCCTAGCCCCTGGAAATTACTTTAAATTTTGATCTTTATTCAGGCTAGTGAGTCTTGCGCTGCTGGGTCCTCAGTCAGTCAGCTACACAATCGTGGAAGAAGCCATGGACAGTCCCATATGCTGTGTTGCCTGAAGATTTTGGATCTGGGTCTTCAATAAGCTACCTGAGTCACTCAGCACTTTATTATAAACTAGGCACTGTGTTAGCTGGCTCAGCTCACATGTAAGCTAATATAAGTTTTCTGAGCATGCGTGCTTCAGGTTGGCTAGGTCAAGCCACTGTGTTCCATACACTAGGTGTATTGAATTCCTTTTGGACTTTGATACCTTTAATTTATCAAAGGTTTGCCAGGATGTCACCTCATTACAAGCAAAGGCACATCTGTAGGAAGGTGTACAGGTAACATGTACAGAAAGTGCATATACATGTGTGTTTACATAGAGTAAGAGTATATAGATGCACATATGTGTGTGTAAATGCATTACAAGTATGTGTGCACATATCTGAATATGGAATAGGTATCCCCACATATGAGGGTGAAATAAAAATATAACAAGATTTTAAAGATATATGATAATTCTTTATAGTATTATCACTTATAAATTTTAACTAATTTCCATATAAAACACTTTTTTTTTCAAGATAGGGCCTCTCTCTAGCCCAGGCTGACATGGAATTTACTATGTAGTCTCAGGGTGGCCTCGAACTCAAAAGTAGGAGGAAATAAGCTCAAGAATGTTGTGTCCAGCTGGTGCAGAGGTGGGACCTTAGTTCAGTGCCGCCTGACTACAAAGTCAAGCCTTCCTGTGGGGACTCCACCCTCTGACTCTGCTCTGGTGATGTCCATTGTCCCCTACAGTAGTCACTTACGTCTAACCACCACGCTGACCGAGCCAGAGCGCTCACTGCCATAGACGTTCTGAACCTCGCAGAAGTAGAAACCAGTGTCGGCCCTGGTGGCCTTGGGCAGGTGCAAGGTGGGACTGTGGGCGCCCTCCAGAAGGGCATGGTTCTTGTACCAGCTGTAGTAGAGGTCCATGGGCGCCTCTTTGGGTATGCTGCAGGCCAGCGTCACGGTCTGGTTCTCCACGATGGGGCCTTCTGGGCTTACCTTGACCTCAGCCACTACAAGGGCAACACAGGGCAGGCACACTGATTCCCAGTCCCAATCCTCAGAGTCCAGGGTCACAGCCAATCTCACTGTCACTACCCCCATGTAACAGAGCTTCCTGGAGTCACCCCCACCTACCAAAGCCCTACCCAATATCCCCCTTCAGGGAGGTGCATACTGTTACCAGTCTTCAGGCTCTTCCGTGCACCCCAGGGGCACAGGACCATGCCCTCTTCTGGCTCTGTCCTGCTCTGTCCCCACAGCCCTCCAGCTAGATCCAGCCGGGGACTCACTAAAGATGTGGAGGCTGACTGGGGCTGAGACCGTGGAGCCCACACCGTTCTCTGCTCGGCAGGTATAGACCCCGGCATCACTCCAGGCTGCCCGGGAGAACTGCAGCACATGGCTGTTGTCCTTGAAGTGCACCCCATCCTTCATCCACTGTACAGAACTGACGGCAGGGTAGCTGCTATTCACTTGGCAGGTGAGCGTGACTAGATCCCCTGGAAGAATGTTCCGCCCAGAAGGACTAAGGAGGATCTGCACACCCCTGGGGGCATCTGCAAAACATGATGGGTATGTCAGGGAAGGTGCATGGCAGGGCAAGGGGCAGCATGCTTCTTTCAAAACTCAGCTCTAAGGAAGGCTACCCAAACAAAACCCCAGCATCCTCTGTCCTCCCTTACCCAATGCATTCCCACATTCTCCCTTCCCCACTGAGGCTGAGAATGTGACCCTTGCCCCAGCGTCTAGCTTATCCTGCCTTCTATGGTCTTCTGTGGCACAACACTGTCCACTGTCCTCTTTGTTCTGCTCAGGGATGAGCTACATGGGTAGGCTTATGGGCACAGCACTCTTTACCTTAGTGGTCTGTGGCAGCTGTTCTTAATAGACTATCCACCTAAGGGCAGTGGGCCAGAGGTAGCAGTAAGTTAGCTCTTAGGAGAGTTAACCAGTTTGTAAGCAAGGGACTAACAATACAAAGAAACTGCATTTCTTGAGCCAGGCATGATAGCTCAGGTCATAATCCCAGTACTTGAGAAGCTGAATCCTCATGAGTTTCAGGCCAGCCTAGGCTACATAATGAGTTCAAGCCCTTGGAACTACAGAGTGAAATTATGTTTTTTTTTAAAAAAAAAAAAAAAAACTTGAGCCGGGCGTGGTGGCGCACGCCTTTAATCCCAGCACTCGGGAGGCAGAGGTAGGAAGATCACCGAGAGTTCAAGGCCACCCTGAGACTACATAGTTAATTCCAGGTCAGCCTGGGCCAGAGTGAGACCCTACCTCGAAAAAAAAAAAAAAAAAAAAAAAAAAAAAAAAAAAGAGGCTGGGTATGGTGGCACACGTTTTAATCCCAGCAGAGGTAGTAGGATTGCTGTGAGTTTGAGATCATCCTGGGACTACAGAGTGAGTCCCAGGTCCATCTGGGTTAGAATGATACCCTACCTAAAAAAAAAAAAGAAAGAAAAAGAATGTTTTTAAAATAATGTTTCACAGTTTATTTCCATGTGGTTCTTCTACCAGCTATAGTGAAACTCAAGTTTCAAGGGCCACCCATAAAGAGTGTCAACTCCTTCCATTTTTTAAAATGTAGATTTTTCTGTTCCTTTAATTTTTATTTATTTATTAGAAACAGAGAGAGGGAGAGAGGGAAAGAGGGAGAGAGAATGGGTGCGCCAGGGCTTTTAGCCACTGCAAATGAACTCCAGACTCATGAGCCACCAATGTGCATCTGACTTAGTGGGACCTGGAGAATTGAACCTGGGTCCTTAGGCTTTGTAGGCAAGTGCCTTAACCACTAAGCCATCTCTCCAGCCCTATTTTTTTTAATGAGAGAGAGAACTCCAGATGTGTGCGCCACCTTGTGTGCATGCATCACCTTGTATGTCTGGCTTAAATAGGTTCTGGGGGTTGAACCTGGTCCTTGGGCTTCGCAGGCAAGCATCTTAACCACTAAGCCATCTCTCCAGCCCTGTTGTTTTTTTCTAGAAAAATATTTTTATTTATTTAGTTGCAAGCATAGAAATAGAAGAGAGACAGAGAATGGGTGTGCCAGGGCCTCCAGTCACTGCAAATGAACTCCAGATGCATGGCTGCTTTGTATGGGTACTAAAGAGGTCATTAGGCCTTTTAGGAAAGAGTCTTAACCGCTGAGCCATTTCTCCAGCCCCCTTTTCCATTTTTCAGTTGATCTCTGAGATAGGAATAGTTCACTGATAGCTGTACAGATGAGAAACTGGAAGCTGCAGGAAGCAAGCAATTTGCCCAGAATTCATTATCTAGTGGATGGTGATGCCTGTGAGCAAGGATTGCTCTAGAATGCCTGCCTGGTTCACTGAGATGAGAACATGAACAACCAATAGAAACCTGGGATTTCTCCTCCCTGACTCAGCTTGGTCCTGTGATCCCCCATCACCATGACAGGAGCAGGTTCAGGCAGGAGAGCAGGAATTCCACCTGCTTAGCGTCCCCAGAGCTGGGCTGGATCCCAGGACACTTGCCGCTGAGCCCCAAAGCTACTGAGAAGGTCCTGTTCCTGACCCTCTGTGTGTGCTCTTCTCTGCTCCAGCTTAGCCTCCAGGCCTCTTCAATGCCAGCAGAGGTAGAAGGAAGACATTAAACTTGGCTGTTAGAGTTTAGGAGTCTCTCTCCATCAGCCCTGCTCTGGAAGTCTGAATGCCCCCAGCTTGGCTGTTTCTAGAGGCTTAAAAAGGAGCTGCTATATTTTCAGGAAGCCATAGACATGGTACTTAGTATTGAGGGTATGGCTCACTTACACTGCACTTTGAGGTGAACCTCTTTCTTACTGCTATGGTTGGCCACAGAGACCTGGCAGCTCAGGGTCCGGCTGTGGTCCTGCCAGGACAGGACCATGTGGAGGGTCTCCACGCGGCTGACACCAGTAGGCTCAAGCATTTGATGGCTTGAAGTGACAGAGCCAGTAGGGTCCTGGCCGTGCCACTGCAGGCTGACCTTCTCTTGCAGGCACACATAGGGTGTAGAACAGTTGAACTTCACCTCCATGCCTTCACGCAGCTCCACTGGGACAGTGATGGTGGGAGCATTGGGCTCCTCTGATGACAAAGACAGCAATTCTCAGCACTTCCCTTTGCCCCACCTGAGACCTCTATCCCTGGAAACCACAGTTGAAGGATGGGTTCTGGTCAGAGGGCCTCAGGGATAGGAGAGGTTCTAGGAGAAGCCCTCTCTATCCCACTGAGTGAATGCCAAGGAAACCAGGGCTGGGCCTAGTCCAAGGCCAGAGGTGAGGCTAGGGGCCCATAAGGTTCAGGTCAAAGGATGGGGCTGTGAGCTAGGGGATCAGGAGCATCCTCCTTGCAAGGCAGTGGCCGGCCACAGCCTCCTCACCTGTTACTGTAACCACGGTGCCTTTGAGATCTGACCAGCGGTTTCCCTCACTGATCTCAAAGCGGAAGTTGTAGGCGCCGGAGTCCTCCGGCTTCAGGTCCTTCAGCAGCAGGTCACACACCTTGTGCTCAACAGACCCTAGCAGCTGGGCACGACCCTGAAAGCGCTTGTCCACCAGCGCGGGGTTCCCTGAGTGGCTTACCACCTGCCGCCCACCTGAGTAGTCATAGTACCAGATTGCTGTGATACCACTGGTCACCTCCACACTGTCAGGGAAGCTGAAGATGCAGGGGATGTACACGCATGACCCCTTCACACCCTGAAGGTCATTGGGAGTGGAGACCCCCCATGAGGTCTGGCCTGAGGATGAAAGAGAGAGAACAGAGAAGAGGATTATTCAGGCCTGGGGGTACTGCAGAATCCTGTCACCTGCCCCAAAAGGTGCCCAGATGAACCGAAACCCTGTCCTATTCCCACAATGCACTCCTGACACAATGATCCAGGGGAGTGTCCCTTGCCTGGGGCTACTTATTGGCTTTGCAGAGTGGTCACAAACGGGACATTGGCCTCCTGCTCAGCTCCTTGTCGCTGCTTCCTGGCTCCCTTGACCTCACCAGCCACACTGGACCTAGCTAGAGTGCAGTATGGTGGGCTGGGCTGTCAGAGGCAAGACCCCGTGAGAGGCAGGAGAACTGTAAGGCTTACCTGGTGGGAAGGCCGAGGCGAGGAGGAGCAGGCAGAGTAGGAAGCACATATTCAGTTCTTAGGTGGGTCTGGTGCCCAAGAGGGTAGGATGACAGACTGGTTGAGCACAGAGGGACAGGGACACCTCAGGCCTCGTCAGCCCCAAAGCCTGCAAAGAGTTCAGCTCTTCGTCTCTACCTGCTATGATGGCCAGTCAGCATGCCAGCAGGGCTCCTAAAGACTGCCTGGGCAACCACCGTCAAGGAACCAAGAGCCCATGTGGCTGGCTCAGCTGTGCCTATAATAATGTCCTGACTTGATGACATGTTCCAGAAAGCCTCCTGAACCTTTTGGCTCCACCCCAAGTTCTGCTTTCTCCACCCCTGAAGGACATAACCCCAGGGCAAATAAACAATTTTATCTCATCCTCTCTCATTCCCCTAACCCCTCCCTCCACCCAAACCAACAGAATCTGGAGCGCACAGGGACCCAGCGAGCATAATGGTTTTATTTGAGATTTGTCTCCCACCTCCAGCCTTACCAGCTATGGATCATAGGTGGATTTGACTCAACTAACCTAAGTGCCAACTTATTAAATTTTATTTTATTTTTATTTATTTGAGCGAAAGAGAGACAAAGAGGCAGACAGAGAGAAAGAAAAGGTTCACCAGTGCCTCAAGCCATTGCAAACAAACCCCAGACACATGCACCACCATGAGCATCTGGCTTATGTTGGGTACTGGGGATTCAAACCAGGGTCCTTAGGCTTCACAGGCAAGTGCCTAAACTACCAAGCTATCTCTCCAGCCCAACTTTTTTTAAAATCAGGATTTCACTCTGTAGCCCAGGATGGTCTGGAACTACTATGTAGCTCAGGCTGGCCTAAAATCCACAGAAATCCTCCTGCTTCAGCCTCCTGACAAAACGTTCACTTTTAAGAGTGTCTCCTCTGCTCAGAAACCTTTAGTGGCTCATTGTCTATGAGATATGAAAGACCCCTAGTTCAGGCCCCTGCATCATCCTGTCTCTGCTCTTCACAGATTCATCCTGGGACCATTCCTGCCTATTGCCTATTCACAAGGACCCTAGATACCTAGTGTTGTCCCTGTCACAAATGATCTTCGCCTACTGAAATCTTACTCAGCCTTCCAGGTGCTGCATACACGGGACTTACGGATGGAGCTTCTCTCCTGGAGTCCCTGTGGCCACACCAGTGATTACTATCAGTTAGCCTTCTCCTTGGCAACCTGTGGGCATCCTTTTCCAAGGACCTATGACTGAGGACACAGGCCATAGCAGTTCAGGGCCCCTGGGCACTTGAGGATTCCCCCCAGTGCATTAGAGAGGGGTATGTGTGGCCTCTGGGGGTTCAGAGGAGAGCTAGGAAGGTGGCAGGGAAAGTTCCAGTATGTACGGTGGCACAAGGACCTTGCACAGCATACATCCCACAGATATGAGTAAAATACCTACTGTATAGCATGCACCAAGACAGCAGCTCTTGTAGCGCAGAGTGCTTCCAGTGGGGAGGGACTCCAAAAGCACCACAGGTAAGAGTTCAAAAATCACTTGGAAGAAAGCATGGGTGTGAGGCTGGCGAGATGGCTTAGAGGTTAAGGTGCTTGCCTTAAGAAACCTAAGGAGCCAGGTTTGATTCCCCAGATCCCACAAAAGCCAGATGCACATGGTGGTGATGTGTCTGGAGTTCATTTGTAGTGGCAGAGGCTCTGGCATGTCCATTCACCTCCCCCCATCCCTCTAATTAAAAAAAAAAAAGCATGGGTGAAAACCTTCATGATTTTCTGTCAGGCAATACTTTTCTGAGTATGATAGCAGAAGCATAGGCAATAAAAGAAAAATAGAAATAGGGCACAGAGGTGTGTCTTGCAATCCTAGCACTCAGGGAGGCTGTGGCAGGAGGATCACAAGTCTGAGGAGTAGGCAACATAGTGATACCTTGTCTCAAACAAGAAAGAAAGACAGCCGGGCGTGGTGGCACATGCCTTTAATCCCAGCACTTGGGAGGCAAAGGTAGGAGGATTGCCATGAGTTTGAGGCCACCCTGAGACTACATAGTAAATTCCAGGTCAGCCTGGGATAGAGTGAAGCCCTACCTCAAAAAGAAAGAGAGAGAGAGAGAGAGGAAGAGAGAGAGAGAGAGAGAAAGAAAGAAAGAAAGAAAGAAAGAAAGAAAGAAAGAAAGAAAGAAAGAAAGAAAGGAGAAAGAAAGAGAAAAAGCAAGCAAGCAGGCAAGCAAATGATGGCAGGCCAGGCATGGTGGTGCATGTCTTTAATCCCAGCACTAGGGAGGCAGAGGTAGGAGGATTGCCATGAGTTTGAGGCCACCCTGAGACTACATAATGAATTCCAGGTCAACCTGAGTTAGAGTGAAACCCTACCTTGAGAAAAAAAAAAAGGGGGAATATTGGCTGGAGAGATTGGCTTAGTGATTAAAGGCACTTGCTTGCCAGCCTGGGTTCAATTCCCTGTACCCACATAAAGCCAGATACACGAAGTAGTGCATGCATCTGCAGCTACAAGAAACACTGGTGCAACCATGATCTCTTTCTATCTCTCTCTCTCAAATAAATGAATAGAAAAAAAAACAAAGAAAAGAAAAAAGAATAATAGGTAAGATAGACTTAATCAAAATGAAAATTTTACATGCATCAAAGAATATTATGGAAAGAATGAAGAAAAGACAGCACATAGAGTGACAGAAAATACATTTATCAGGGCTGGAGAGATGGCTTAGCAGTTAAGGTGCCTGCCGGCTAAGCCTAAGAATGTCAGTTCCAATCTCCTGGTCCCACCTTTAGCCAGATGCAAAGTGACGCAAGGGCACAATGCCACACTTGACCACAAGAGGGTGCACACAACTGTAGTTCATTCACAGCGGCTGAGAGGCTGCTGGCGCGCCCATTCTCTGTCTTCCTCTCCCTCCCTCCCTCCATCCTTCCCTCCCCCTCCCTCCCTCTCTCTCTCTGTCTCTCTCTCTCAAAAAAAAAGAAAATCCATTTATCAGAGATTAATACCAGAATATATAAGGAATTCTGACTCCCCCCTTCCCCACAATAACCTAACTTGAAAAATGGGCAAAGTACTTCAATAGAAAAGATGCTCATCATTAGCCATCAGGGAAGTGTAAGCCAAAGCTTCACACTTACCTGCTATGATGGCTACTAATGGGGGGGTGGAAATTAAAAATGTTGGTGAGGGTGTGTAGAGCTTGGATCCCTGTGTCTTATTAGTGGAAATGTAAAATAGCACAGCTGCTATGGGAAACAGCTTGGAGGGGGGAAGGGGTTCCTCAAATAGTCACCATGACCCAGAAAGTCCATTTCTAGGCATACAATCTAAAGTAATGGCAGCGGGACCTCAAACAGACACTGTAGACTAATGTTCATAGCAGCACTGTTCACAAAAGCCAAAAGATGGAAAGAGCTGGTATCTATCAACAAAGGAATGGATAACAAAATGTGGTCCGTGATTCAGTGGAGTATCAATCATCTATAGGAAGGGTGACATTCTGACATGACACATGGAACACAGGTGAACCTTGGAAACATTATGTTGAGTAAAATCAGCCAGACACAAAAGAGCAAGTGCTGTATCTGTCCACTTATATTAAATGTCTAGAATACGCAAAATTTAGAACATCTAGAATGCACAAATTTCAAGAGACAGAAAGTAGATGGAGGTTATCAGGGGCTATAAGAAGAGAGAATGGGGAGTTGCTAGCTAACAGATACAGAGGCTCTGTTGTGGATGGTGAGAAGGTTCTTGAACTAGTAGTGCATAACATTGTGAATGTACTTACTGCCACAGAATTGTACACTTAAAGACCAAGCAGTGATTGTATATTATGTAAATTTTGCCTACTTTGCAATCCTCTGTGCTGCCTGCTGACTCAGTAGCATGTCAAGGGAGGCAGGAAGTGGGGACAGGAAACTCATGATATCTCCCAGTCCCCAGCCCATCTACCACATGCCTGTGCTGGCTATCAGGGAGCCTACCTGGGGAGGTGCTCAGAAGAGCCCAACCTAGACAGGAGCCCGACTTGACCTGAGGATGCCAAAACAGCACTTAGCCTCACGGAGAAGCAGAGAGAATGTCCTGGCAGAACGCACAGCAAAAGACCTACTTAGGGCAGGAGGACTCTGCCCTGGTGGGGTCCCAGGCCCCTTGCTGGATTGCACAAGCTCACAGCCCCCACATCGTGTCCTTGGCTCCTGGAGACTGGCTCAGGCTAGGCGCCTTGTCAGTGGTGAGGGAACAGAGTAACAGTTCCACGCTGTTGCCCTTGACAGCTTGAGGATATTTCAAGTATTTCAGCTCAGGCAAACCCAGGATTCATGGCTTTGACACAGAAAAGGATTTTAGGATGAATCAGTAGGAAGCAGAGTTGGAGATTTTATTATTAAGGATATTAAGAAAGGTACTTAAGACGAAAATGAAAGGTACAAATGAAAGCAAGTGTAATATTTTATATTACACTGTTGTGCAAAAGAAGGTAATAGAAAGGAATTACAATCAAAAACACTATGTGGGGGCTGGAGAGATGGCTTAGTGGTTAAGGCGGTTTGTCTGTGAAGCCCAAGCACCCAGGTTTGACTCCCTAGAACCCATGTAAGCCAGGTACACAAGGTGACACATGCACACAAGGAGGCACACGTGTCTGGAGTTCAATGGCAGTGGCTAGAGGCCCTGGTGTACCAATTCTCTCTCTCTCATAAAAAATTTTTAAAAATTATGTGCATGTATCAAAATTGTCAATGAGAAAGTTTAAAAAGTCGAATTGAGGGCTGGAGAGATGGCTCAGCAGTAAGGCACTTGCCTGCAAAGTCTAATGATTCCCCAATACCCATGTAAGCCAGATGCATAAAGTGGTGCATGCATCTGGAGTTCATTTGCAGTGGGTAGAGGCCCTGGCATGCCCAACCTCTCTCTCTTTTTCTCTCTATCTCTCTTCTTGCATATAAATAAATAAAATATTTTTAAAGTACAATTGAAAAAACTGTCATGGACTGAGAAGGGGTTATCTCAGACCCAAGCATATTTACAGCCCATTGACATTATGCCCAGGTTGTCTGTACTTCCCCTATCCCTGCCTCAATAAATCTTAAGAGTTGAGCAGAGTATATCCTATGGTTGAAAAGAAAAAGAAAAAAGAGAGGTGGCCCTGGGCTTGGGTGGGGTCTGGTCAGCCTTGTGGCTGCCCAGCACCGCCCCCACCATGATAAAGGAGTGAGTCTGACTATGAAGGAATGGAAGCAATGGCTGTCGGGGAAACAGGGAGCTCTGTGGTCCTGAAAGAGTCCCTCCTTTGGACAATGATGCTTGTAGACAGCATTGTCTTCAAACAGAAGTCCCTGATGTTCACTTTGTGTCCCAAGTCTTGGGCACTCTGAAGACAGGGCTTAATCCTCACCCTTAGAATGAGCTTGTGTTGTGTCAGGGATGGCGGGGTGGCCTATAATGCCGCTACATTTAAGACCAAATATCCCAGGACATCTGGGGGAAGTCAGCCTGGGGCCCAAAGTCCCTGACCTCTGACGCCAGTGGTGAGGGGAAGGAAAAGCAGGCAGAGTCACTGTGGACAGCCTAGGATTCAGTTTCTGTTTCCCACACACCAAGGCTTCCCCGAAACTTCCCTATTGTCTGGAGAAGGAAGGACACCAGGTAACATGGCCATCTGGAGAGCTTAGGCTCAAAGATAGAAGTTAGGAGCCAGTTAGCAGGAGTAGATTATCTTCAACATAAGGGAGCGCCTCAAACACAGGTCCAATATCAATTCTGCAAACCATAGAATCCCTAAGTAACGGCTTCCTTCCTTTCTAAAGCAGGGTGTCATGTAGCCTTGGCTGGCCTCAAACTCTATGTAGACATGTGGCAACATCCCTAGTTTATACAGTGCTTGGGACAGAGACCAGCACTTCGTGTATGTTGGATAAGCACACTACCAACTTTTTTTTTTGAGGCACTAGAGATCAAAATCACATACTAGGCCAAAGTTCAACCACTGTAATATATCCCTAACTATCCTCTCTCTTGATTGAGACAAGATCTCACTAAGTTCCCCAGGCAGGCCTTGAACTTACTCTGTAGCCTAGGCTGGCCTTGAAGTGTGATCCTCTTGATTCAGCTTACCAAGTAGCTAGAATTACAGACCTGAGCCACCAGACCCAGCTGCTGTCCATTGGCTTTGATTAGAGCAGTAGAAAGTTCACAGTTCATTCCACAACCTGGCTGCAAGTACTTCTGACTGAAGTACTTGCAAAAGGTAATGAATAGACCTGGGCTGGGCATGGTGGTGCACACCTTTAATCCCAGCACTTGGGAAGCAGAGGTAGGAGGATCACTGTGAGTTCGAGGCCAACCTGAGACTACATAGTGAATTCCAGGTCAGCCTGAGCTAGAGGAAGACCCTACCTCAGAAAAAAAAAAAAAAAAGTAATGAATAGACCTGTATGGGGCTGGGCTAGAGCGAGGCAAAAATTAGGGATGGGGTGAGCATGGTCCTGCTGAGATGGTAGGTTTGGATTTGGGTTAGAATTGTGGCTGAGAATATAGGGAAAATGAAGCTGGGCTTGGGTGCAGTGATGATTAAAATAAGGTGAGGGGCCAGGCGTGGTGGTGCACGCTTTAATCCCAGCACTCGGGAGGCAGAGGTAGGAGGATCGCAGTGAGTTCAAGGCCACCCTGAGACTACGTAGTTAATTCCAGGTCAGCCTGAGCTAGAGTGAGACCCTACCTAAAAAAAAATAAATAATAATAATAATAATAATAATAATAATAATAATAATGTGAGGGCTGAGTAGGTTTGAGAGGGATGGGGTTGGAGTGGGATTGGGACAATGGATCAGTTGGAATTGGGTAAGGAACGTACTTAGTAAATGGTTGGAAGCGCTAAGCAAATGAGGTCGGCCTGGGATGGAGACAGGTGCAGAGGGGTGAGAACTAGGATGATAGCAGAGGCTGGGGCTGGGCTGGAAGCTGGGGAAGACCTAGAGAGGTGGAATAGCTTGGGTTTGTGCTTGGAGCTTGCATGGGTTTAGGGGTCCAGGAATCACACTCACATAACTCCCCCCACAAGTCCCAGCCCCATCCCACTCCCCAAACTGCCCTCCCCAGCTTGCCTCCCCCTCCAAACCCATAGATGGGAGTACCTGCTCCACAGAGGAAGTGGCCTCAGGGCTGGCTGACCTGCCTGGCAAGAGAAGAGAACAGGAAGGAAGACTAGGGACTCTTGATGCAGCTGGCTCCCCAGTTCTGCTCCCCAAGAGAGGAGGATCCAGTCTCAGGGGCTGTTTCCTCTTTCCAAAACCTCAGCACAGGGCTTGTTCAGGGGGCAGCTGCAGGCCTTGTGCAATCCCAAAACAGGAAAGACCTAGGCAGGGGAAAGCCCTACTGGACCAAAAACGTGGGGACTTGACTCTCAGAAGTGAAGCCCAGGCCACACTGAAGCCTTCCTCCATGCAAAAGGAAGCATGGGGTGGGGTCCCATTCATTAGCCAGGCCTACACTCCCATCTCTGGCACACCCTAGCCTTTGGAGATAGTCATTGGGAGCCCAGAAAACGTCTTGCACTGTCCCTCCCTCATGTTTGGGAAGGAGGCATGTCCAAATCCAGAACTGGGGGACATCATAGGTACCCAAACCATATATGACATTCTCCAAGCCCCCCGAGGGCCATCTTGTACCTCAGCGTGAATGAGAACTCCCCAGCACTTGGGAGACAGAGTGAGAATTACAGTGAGAGTATGAACACTCCAGAGCCTCTAGCCACTGCAGACAAATTCCAGATGCATGGGCCATCTTTACAGGGGTACTGAGGAATTAAACCCAAGTCCTAAGGCTTTGCAGGCAAGTGCCTTAACTGCTGAGCCATCTCTTCAGCCTAATCTTGGGAGGCTGAGGCAAGTTCAACTGAGTAAACAAACAAACAACAAAGAAAGAAGGAAGGAAGGAAAGAACAAAGGAAGGAAGGAACGAAGGAGGAAGGAACAAAGGAAGGAAGAAAGGAACGAAGGAAGGAAGGAATGAAGGAAGGAAGGAAGGAAGGAAGGAAGGAAGGAAGGAAGGAAGGAAGGAGGGAGGGAGGGAAGGAAGGAAGGAAGGAAGGAAGGAAGGAAGGAAGGAAGGAAGGAAGGAAGGAAGGAAGGAAGGAAGGAAGGGAGGAAAAGCCAAGGCCACAGAAAAGACCAGGGCCACCACAGCTAAGCCACTGTTAAAATGTCAGAAATCCTTTCCTCTTTCAAGGGCTTATTGTATGCACATTACATATGGGACAGATATCAATTGTGCCAAGCAATTCAAGCTACCATTGACAAAGCATTTTCTCTTTAATTTTCAACTCCAATTTCACACAGCCCCTTGGGGGAGTGCCATATGGCAAGTCTTGTGCAGTTATGAAAGGGAGGCCACAGGAGTCCAAAGCAGATGTCTGGTGACATTCTATCTTGAATCCTCAGATCTCAGAGACTAATTATTTTTATTTACGTTACTTTATTTGCATGTGTGTCTCTTGCTTGCACCACTTTTTGCATCTGGCTTTACTTGGGTGCTGGGGAATCAAACCAGGCAAAGTGCAATCAAGCACTCTGACCCCGAGCCATTGCCTCTGCTCTAATTCTTTATCACTATGTCCTCCATCCAGTCCTAAGCTTGGGTTATCTCCTCTTCTGAGTTGTTTTGTTCTTTTTGAGACAAGTTCTCACTTGTAGGCTAGGCTTACCTTGATCTCACCACGCAAGTGCTGGGGTTCCAGGTGTACACCATCATGCTCATCCCATTTCCTCTTCTCACCCAAACCCATGGGTTCCTCCCACCTTCCGTCCTCAATAGTTGGTCTAGGACCACCAGCTTTTGGCCTGAGATGTAGAGACATATTGGTACCGATTGATTCTTCAGTATCTGTGGACTACATTCATCTGTCTCACAGCAGATAGAACACATTATCCAGATTTTGGTCTTGTTTACGTGACTAACCCTGGCCAATGTCAGTGGCGGTAACATAGTAAGTTCTTGATATGTCCTTCTGCGGTCACCTTCCCACATGTGTCTTTGCCATTGTCACACAGAGGGCAGCTCCAGCTTGCCCACCAGCCCAAAGGAAAGAGAAACATGGATTGACAGAACCAAACCTTTGGCCTAGAACAAAACCTAACTGGATCGGCCTGTACCAGCCAGACTGAGCCACTCTGCTGACCTTAGGGTGTAATGTAGCTTGTGAAACTCCATTAGCTGACCAAGGCCTTAGCCCCAGAACAACAGACACACAACTTTCCTTAGGCTGAGGACTCAGCATTTGCCAACCTAGGCCAGTCAGACAGCATGGCCTTTCTTTGAGTCTACTGCAGCCTGAGTAAATAAATAAAAAGTGTGAAGGGTTGGAGAGATGGCTCAGAGGTTAAGACACTTGCCTACAAAGCTTAAGGACCTGGGTTCGATTTCCCAGTACCCACATAAGCCAGATGTATAAGGTGGCACATGCATCTGGAGTTCATTTGCAGTGACTAGAAGCCCTGATATACCCATTCTCCCTCTCCCTCTCTCTCTCTATCTGCTTCTTTCTTTCTCTCTCAAATGAATAAAAATAAAAATACTTGAAAAAAAGTGTGAAGCAATTTCTTAGTAAGCAGCACTCCTAAACATGCATGTAACATTCACACAGGCTCTGTGAAGTGGGCACTATTGTTCTCATTTCAGATAGAAGAATCAATGGATGGAGACATTAAGGCAATTTGCAAGGCAAATTTTTTTGGCTTCAAAAAAAAATAGTAAGTTTGGCTATTGGTACCAAACATGATAAGAACAAGTACAAATGGAATCGCAAGAGTCTCTCTTTCCCTCAAGTTAATGTTGACATGTAATTTTTTTCTGGAGGATGTGTTGAAACAGGATCTCACTATGTAGTGTAGGCTGTGCTGAGACTTGTGATCCTCCTGCCTTGGCCTCCCCAGTGCTAGGGCTGCAGATGTGCACCCAATATTGACCCTGCTCAGCTGGCACCCAATTTTGATAAGGGAACTCAGTGATCATTGTGAAACTGGACTCCTATTTTACTCAGCCCTCTTCAGTAGACTGCTTCTGCTCCCTGCTCAAGATTTCTGGATGTGCTCCACCCAGAGAGAGGAAGGACAAAGCAGCTCATGCCCCCACTCTATAACAATCCTTTAAAGAGACACTTCATTTTTGTTTATGTCCTAGTAGCTAGAAGTTAGTCACAAGCTTTACTTCTTTATTTTAATAGAGGATGTGTCAGATAAATATTGAAGGTTCATTCCTGAGGAATGTGGGAGATGAAGTCCTGCCCTCCCATGAAATCTATTTATTCCTTAAACCCTTCCTAGATTCTAGATTGTAGTGCCCAGTCCCTCACCAGCCAAATTGGCAGTATCTTTGCAGAGTCTCCTTGTCTCCCCCAGAGGGTGCCAGAGCCCTCTGCTTTGTTGGTCATCACACCCCACTTTACTTGCATATGAGGTATGGGTAGCTCAGTCTATGGTGGTCTAACAGAGACCTGCAAAATCATGCTGTAGTCAGTTTGGGGGCTGATGGGAGTCATCTAGCTCTTAGTAAGAGCCCGGGACCTGCACAGAGCTGGATCCTAGTCCATACATACCACTTACCTGCTGGAGAATATAAGGAGTTGTTCAACCACTCTAAACCCAGAGTCACCCAGAAACATTGTGTACTGGGCTTCCTGGGCTTGGAGTGAGAATAAAGCTCTGTGGATGCTGAGTCTGCCATGTTCTGCTATAGTCCCCTTTCATTCCCACCAAGGTGACCTTCACCTCATGGCCACACCTGGACCCTCACACCTTCAGTCATCTCACACAGCCTTTGCCTGTCCCTCTGCTCTCCTCCATGATCCCACTATGAGCGCTCACTTGTTTCTGTTTCTGTGTGTTTGAAGACTCCGGGTTCTCAAGGAGGAAGAAGGGACACCCTGTTCCATGACATAATCACAGACCTCCATGGGATGACCCACTAATTGATGTGGGGTGGAAGCTCTCAGAAAAAAAAACAAAACATCTTTACAAAATTAAAAAACAGGCCTAACTGTCTGGCTCCCTGCCTGTGTGAGGTCTAGCATCCAGTATAGACACCTGCAGATGTTGGGGCACCATCTATTCAGAGGTGGATGAAGAAAGAAGCATTAAAAAACTATACCAGGGCTCCAGTGTGGCACAGTGGTAGAATGCTTGCCTAGCATGCTCAGAGGACCTGCGTTTCGTCTCCAGAACCACAAAAATGAAAACGGGAACAAAATTCCCTGCTCACTTCTCCTTCAAGATAGTGGTCTGAGAATATGCCTCCACCACTCCTGGTTCCTTCAACACCACTAAAACCAAGAAAAGAAAAGGAGAATCAAGAAAATAAAAGAGCCGGGCATGGTGGTGCATGCCTTTAATCCCAGCACTCAGCAGGCAGAGGTAGGAGGCTTGCCATGAGTTCAAGCCCACCCTGAGACTACATAGTGAATTCCAGGTCAGCCTGAGCTAGAGTGAGACCCTACTGATAGGTGAGGCAGTGCTCAAAACAAAGACCCAACATGGCAGCCATGTCCTCTGACAGCCCCATCCCCCACATTCCTGAGTATGATCTGGGCCAGCAGTCTCAAGACACCCTAATGGTTGGTCCTTTACCTTAGCTGTAACCTTAAAATGAGGCCCCTGCTCCCTCCCTTCCTTGAAACAGTTACATTCCTCAGCTTGTTCCTGTGCGCTAGTTATGGCCATACAGGAAAACAGACCGGCTCCTAGCTGACACATCATCTTCCCCTGCCCAGGGCTCTTCAAAAACCCTCCATCTTGGGTCCCAGGCACAACTTCCCTGGCCTTGCGTCTCCAGACCGGTGAACCTCGCCTGAGAGCTGTGCCAATAACCCTGAACTAGCTTTGTTGATCTGGCCTGATCTGGTTCTTCACATCGGTCAAGCCTTTCATCTGGTGCTGAAATCTGAAGGAGCTGAGCCCCCGGTTCAGAGGGGCCAAGCCCCGGTAGACTGGGAGCCCAACACAATCGTTCACCTTTTGATTCAGGGTAAGTTGCCTGCATTTTAGTTGCGGCTGCACCAGGGCAAGCCCTTCCTTTTTTCCTCTGCCAGGCAGTTGAGTTTCCTACAGCACTGGGAGATGTACCCCTCCCCCTTAGGATTACCCACCCTCTCACTGTTTGGGCCCAGACCATTTTGGGGGATGCCTCACTCTGGTCTCTGGACCCTGGCTCAGAGCCTGTGGCCTCAGCTTTAAAATGGGTAACTCTGAACCAAAACTTGACTCTTAGTCGCCTCTGGGCTATCTGTTACAAAACTTGTCTAAATTGGAGCTCTCCCAAACCATTAAGCCTAAACACCTGATTTTTTTACTCTCACAAAAGTTGGCCTTTTTATGAGCTTGACAACCAGTTGCACTGGCCTCCGGAGGGCACTCTAGATTTCAATGTCCTCCATGAGTTAGAAAATTTTCATCACCGCACCAACAAATGGTCTGAGCTTCCTTATATTCAGGCTTTTTGAGAACTACGCTCTCATCCTTCTCTCTGTAGCCAGTGTTCCATGGCACAGGTTCTCCTAGCCAGAACAGACAAGCCATGAGACTGGTCAAAACCACAGGACTCAGAGCCTGAACCCGAGTCTTCAGCACTGACAGAACTCCCGGAACACTTCCCCCACCACCACCACAGGGCCCTCCCAGCAATTCCCAACCTTCTCCTGGCTCTCCCTCTTCTACTGCTTACCCCAACCCTCCTTCCCTCTCCTTCTCTTCCTCCCCTCCTCCAGCTCCAACCCCTCCTTCCCTGTCTCCTGCTTCTCCCTCAATTGCAGACTCCCTTCCAAACCCCCAAGGCCTCTAACCCCCTTCCCCTTTTTCCTATCTCTTCCCCCCACCCCTTTCTATGGCCCTCAGTCCCTCCTCCACCCTATTACCATACTTCCCCTCCCCCCACTCCTCTCCCCTTCACTCTTCTACCTCATCCCATGACCTTCTCCCCTTCCACTCTGGTGGTTCCAGCCTTTCCCCCAAAGCCTCATCCAACCCACCATGACCCCTCCCCTGCACCTTCAACACCCCTTCCCTACTCCTTGTCTTCCCTTACACAATCCCACCCTACTCATCCAGGACCTTCCCAAATCAAAAATACCTCCCACTCCCTTCTTATATTAAAAAATTCTGACCCCCTGGCACCCATTTTGTCAGCCCCTGAGACTGCTAACCCATCAGACCCCTCTCCAACAGCTTCCCATACCTGTCCCGACAGCCCCTTACTGATGGCATCTTCCACCTCTGGGAAATGGCAGAGACTGAAGGCATTGCCTGGGTACATGTTCTGTTTTCTTTCCAGGACCTATCCCAAATCAAAAAATGCCTTGGTTCTTTCTCAGCCAACCTGACTTCTTTTGGCTTATTAAAAATTCTGATACCCCGTCACAGGGTTGCTTTGCGAAAAATGAACTGGTGTGAGCAGAGGGATAAGGCAGGAAAAAAAAAAATGAAATCTTTGGGTGAACTCTGCCCATTCAGCTGCAATTGAGAGATTACAACCTTTGAGATTGGGCTGATAGCGCTGTTGAGATTTCCTTATTAGAAAAGTTTACTGAACTGGGGTCCCCCTGTTTGTGGGCTAGCAGTTTCATATTATTCTTGTTTCTACCCTGCTGAAGGAGTGTCCCCAGATAAATGAGAGAATGGATACAGATGGTGGCTATGGAGATCCCATGGGGCCATGAGGATGGACCGTGGGTTGCAGTGCCCAGTGGAGGTGCCGGGACTATGAGATGGCTGCCAAGGAGAGCTGCCGGCCCTGGATGAAGTTTTCCAGGACTGTGAGTAGCCTAGCTGGAGGGGCGGAATTGACTCAGTTAACTAACCACACAGAGTTTGACTTTCCCTTTGGGAACAGGTTAAGTAGTTTTGCCCAATGACACAGACCCAGGATGAAATTATCAGGAGAGATGAGGAGATGAAGGACACAGGGATATAATAATTACTTGTCTTGTTAGGGGTATGAAAATAGTATCTAACAAGGTGGTTAATTTTGATAAACTTAGGAAGATCACTCAAGGCTCAGACGAAAACCCAGCTATTTTTCTAAACAGGTTACAAGAGACTGATCCAATACACCCACTTAGATCCAGAGTCAGAGGCAGGGGCCACAATGCTGGCTACCCATTTTATGTCCCTGTCCTCCCCCAACATTAGGAAAGAACTAAAGAGGGCAGAAGAGGAGCCTCAGACTCCCATTCAGGATCTGATGAGGGATAGCCTTTAAGATCTTTAACACTTCAGAAGAGCAGCCAAGTCCTTCTGACAGGCTTGGATGCAATAGAAGGCGACCCTACAAGCCCAAGCATTGATAGCTGCCCTGAGGCCATCGGTCTTCCTGCAGAGGGGACAAGGGAGTGCTCCTAAGCCCCATCCCACCAGGGCACAGTCGCGGTCCAACCCACCAAGGACCTGCTTCAAATGTGGCCAGGAAGGCCACTGGGCCCATAAGTGCCCTAATCTGCCACTGTCCACCAAGGCATGGCCTTTATATTGACAACCAGGTCACTGGAAGTCAGACTGCCCATATGCAGGCTCATCCTCTGCACTGGGCCACGGAGGTCCAGCCCCGCAAAGTGAGGATCTCCAAACTCTTCTGGCATTAGAGCTTCGTGGGATGGCAGAGGACTGATGACACCAAGACTCGGAGACTCCCATTACCCTCGCTGAGCCCAGGGTAAAACTCCAGGTAGCTGGTATGTCCAGCACCTTCTTGGTGGACACTGGGCTACCTTTGTGGTTTTGCCTGCCCACTCTGTTACAGGAATAATGGGGTTCCCTTCTTCCCACCAAAGACCCTACCTCTCCCCTGCTCATTGGCCAGATGCTTTTTTTCACATTAATTTTTATTCATGCCTGACTGCCCAATACCCCTATTAGGCCAAGACATTCTCAGCTACTTTGGGGCCACACTCTCACTAGCCCCCTCTACCTCCCTGGAAACACATCTCCTTCTTCCTTTAATAGCTTCTCAAACCTCCACTCCCAACTGTCCTATTCCTTTCCTCCCAGACCCAGTTGTTCCCTGAGTATGGGACATCTCCACGCCCATAATTGCCACACACCATAAACGTGTCCTTATCCATCTCAAGGACGCTTTCTCTTTACCTTTGTGACCTCAGTTTCCCATTTCCAAAATACACCACTGAGGGCTCAAACCTATCATCACCCATCTCATGTCAGAAGACCTCCTCATACCTACTGACTCACCCTATAACACTCCCATACACAAGCCCTCTGGTGCTTATTGCTTGGTACAAGACCCCCAATTAATCAATGAGGCAGTTGTCCCCATTAACCCGGTAGTAGCTAACCCTTATACCCTTCTGTCTCATATCCCACCCAGCACCACCCACTTTACAGTCTTAGACCTCAAAGATGCATTCTTTACAGTCCTCCTCCACCCTGACTCATACTTCCTTTTCTCTTTCTCTTGGGAAGATCCTGACACCCTTCCTCCAGACAGCTTACCTGGACGGTCCTCTCCCAAGGCTTCAAGGACAGTCCCCACTTTTTTGGCTAAGCCTTGGCCAGGAACCTCTCCACACGCAGCTTGAACCTAGCACTGTCCTGCAATATGTAGATGACCTCCTACTCTGCAGCCCATCTGTCCCAACAAGTCTCAGCCTCCCTCTTAAATTTTCTTGGTTCTAAGGGCATAGGGTGTCTCCCTCCAAAGCTCAACTTTGTTCTCCTACCATAACCTACCCAGGAGTTGAGCTCATTGCCAGCCCAAAGGCCTTAACAGTTGATAGAGTCTGAGCTCTCTGTGACCTCCAGCCTCCAGAAAACGCAGATCAAATCCTCTCTTTCTTGGGTCTCATGGAATTTTTTTTTGCCACTGGATTCCTAACCTCGCTGTCACAGCTAAACTGCTATATTGGGCAGCAAAAGAGACCCCTATTGGGCCCCTGTCCCACCCTACTGTAGTCCGTCACCATTTCTCATTGTTATACTATGCTCTCTTGACAGCTCCAGCTCTGGCTCTCTCCTCCCAACCATACCACCTCTTACAGACGAAAGATCAGGAATGGAAACAGCTGTCCTCACCCAGCCTATTGGACACACCAGGCAGTGGCTTTCTTGTCTAAGCAATTAGATTCCTCAGTGTGCATATGGCAGCCCTGCCTATGGGCCCTGGCAGCTGCAGCAGAGCTGACCCGAGAGGCCCTCAAGATCACATTGCTTGAACCAATCACCATCTTCTTGTCTCATCTCCTGATAGATCTCTTAAGCTACTCCTGTCTTTCCCTGCTTGGGCCCTCACAGGTGCAGACCTTCCACCTGCTCTTCTTGGACAACCCTCAAATCTCTCTAGCAACCTGTCCCACCC